>JACYFF010031958.1:52517723-52538433 GCA_017589665.1 Selenicereus undatus
TACAAACAATGTATGAATGACATGTGGCATCTCACATGACACAAAATGATGACTTGGCAACTTACAATTGGTGGATGTTAGTTGAGACATATTAATCAACATTAATGCTATTAATTAGAATTTATTATATGTTATTAACTTAATTATTTATTGCATGGTTTTACACTCCTAGCTCATTTTATTTTTTGAGTAAGTCCTCATACGATTAACTTGGTGTGCAATAATTGATTTTTTTTTTGTATTTGAAATTGATTCATTTTATTTTTCAATATTAAAAAAACAGAATCAGACAAAAGAATCAAATTTTACCTTGATTTTAATTGTTACTATTTATTAGTTTTTAAGTGTAGATCTTGAGGTCATTGTATGAGTAATGCCATATTTCCATATAACAATTTAATCGCATAAGACAATTTATGAATGATATATAAGGCAAGATGTATAAATATTGTGTTAGATTATTTGGTTATATGAATATTTATCTAGGGTTGATTTTTATATATCTTACGTAGAGTAATCTATAAGATTGTAATGTAGTTTTATGAAATTAAGTTAAATGAAAATATAGTCTATTTAACTCCTAAAAAATATCCATCACAAATAAATTACATTGTGACGTGTTTGATAATAATTATGTTATTATAAAACTGTTAATATACTTTTCAAATAATATATTTTTATTAATTATTTATAATAATATTATATTAGTAAAACAAAAATTGACTAACATTCTTGCATTGCAAGGGTATAAACTAGTATATATTAAAAGTTGGACATAATCAATATATAAGCGACAAGTAGGATAACATATATAATACCACGTAGGAATAGTTGACTACATAATTATCCACATAGGCTAAAATAAAGCAATGCTACGTTAAATTAAGATTTTCAATTTTTATATACGTTATATAATAATTAGTAAGATCCACTATGCCTTTAATATAATCTTCATTAAAGTAATTAAATGAAAATATGACCTATTTAATTGCTAAATTTGCACACCCAAAAAATTTCTCACATATTAGAGATTTTTTAGATAATAGTAAGTGAATAATTATGGTACAAATACCAAAGGAATTTGAAGTGATAATTTACAGGGAAAAAGAAAAGAAACAATTATAAACAAAAAAAACAACAATTATGTTGTAATAGGATTATTAGTACTTTTAAAATGGACATATTTTCACTGCTATTTATATTAATAAAATTAAAATAAAAATTAACTAAAGTCCTTGCACTTGATGCCCCATAAGACATCACAAGGGTAAAAATGCTATTTAAGATGGGTGTAGATTTATTGCAATATCAATTCTACATATTAAAGTGAGTACAACTTATTAGTTAGTAATAAAATTTAACATTTATATAAAATATAAATTTAATAAAGAAATAATTTAAATGAATGAAAACAATGTGAGTTGAACATTAAGCATGACCAGTATGGAAAAGAAATAAAAAAAGAAATGCTCAACTATTCGTGAATTCAATAATCTAACATATCTTTTTCTTTAGAATTTGGATTAATAATTATTTTTTCCATTAGCAATACAATTTTAAGTATGTTTGAACTATATTCTTGCATCGCAAGGGTTATGACCTAAGTACTATTATATACGTGAAGTAAATAGGAAGTAGAAGAGGAGAATATAAAGGATGATGGGCGAACAATTGTGGGAAGAACTCTTTTCTTTCTTTTTCAACCAAAGAGAATTTGTCATTTTCTATGGAGCTAAATCTTTTTCATTACTTACTAATTCTGGGGAGTTAGAAAGAATTTGTATAATTATTTTTTATTATATTAATGAGACAAATTTCACCAAAATATTTCAATATTTACATACAAATATATTTTTAGCCAAAGGAATTGAAAAAGGGAAATCAAATTAAAGTACAACGTCGTCGATCCTTATGTAAATATGACCCATGTTGATCCTTATGTAAATATTACCTAACAGCCGAGCAGTATTTGAGCACAAAACAAGGAAAATAAAAAAAGAGGAAGCGACTAATTAGTGCACTCATCCCATCAAGAAAGTAGTTTTCTCATTCATGAATTGCAACAATTCTTCTTGAATTTTAACTCTAAAGCAATTGAACAAGAATCTGGGCAGTGACTTCAAGAAGCCTCAAGTTTTATGACTTAGACATCGTAATAGCGAGATAAGCAAAATGGGTGGCCTGCATTCATTTGCTCAATCTGAACTCATCAAAATTTGAGAAATCAGAAGAATTCTTCAAACCTCTTAGTTGTAGAATCTTCTGATTGTAAGTAGAATAACGCTTACAACCTCCTCCAAACCTGCAATTCAACAGGCATTGAATGTTTCCTGAGTATGAATTGACATTTCAATCCCAATTGGTGTATCTCTGAAATTGATATCAACTGATAATGTAAGGGAATTCAATCCATATGTGATGGATATCTCCTAGGGCGTCAAAACAGACTTTGTACATCAATCCCCATTGAGGAAATGCCTTTTCAAAACCATGCTTGGCAAGATCTTTTCTTCCATCCATTATTTGAGTTTTATGGTAAAAGGCACTTTATGGAGTTTTACTTGAACTTGAAAATGCCATTTTCAAAAAGAGGTTCCAAAGTGGGAAGCAAGCATTTCAAAGGAAAAACTAGAATTAAGCTTGACATCAAACCAAGCTAGTTCAGGTTCTTTTATGTTTTGGGCAGCTCTTGATCTCAATGTCAAATGAATTTAGGGAGCTAAAAGTTAGCTTTTTAGAAAGCTAATGAAGTCTACTTTGGGGTCATGTAATTTAGCTCAAGTTAAGTCAAGTTGTAGTTGTCAAAATAAAGCATAGAAGCTGAAGTGTCAGTTATGTTCGTGTGTCTAGTTTGCTGTGTCAGTTTTGGTGCAGATATTTTCCTTAGCTAGGAAGCTTCATTTTGGGTGTATGAGTAGTCATATGAAATCTTAGGAATTCATCTTTCCAATAAAGCAATTTCAAATTCATTAGGACTTCATTTGCCCACCCAAATCAGCCATTAAATCCAAATTGTTCAAACTCCTCAGTTGAACCAGAATGAACCCGGTTTTGTGTGCTTAATTACTTAGGCTTCCTTGAGGTTTAAGTTTGATATTTTTTGATATTTTGGCTCCTTAGGATCTTATCTTTCAGGGCATGTAAAAATATTTGGGTTAAATCATGCAAAAAGAGTAGAACCAGGCTGTTTTTATGAACCGTACATATCGGACCTGGTTTTGAGCAATCTGAAGTTTCTAAGGCGTTGGGGTAGAAAATCAAGTCCAACAGCTGAATTTCCACCTAGAGGAGTTAGAATACATCTCAAGGTTTCATCCCATGTAAGGAAATCCATATCATCCCCTCTTTTTGCATTTGAAATGTGGCGTCCAAAACCAGCCAGAAAGCTGCCCAGTACTGCTAGCTGCTACTGTGGAGAGTTCTCAACAATCTAAGGATCAAGTCGCATCTAAACAGCTTGCTTAGCTTGTTTAAAGAAGTTTAGACGTAATCATGTAGCTTTCTACTCAACCACAAAGGGAACCAATGAGAAACAAGTGAAGAAAGGCAACAAGGTTCCTATTGGCCAGCCGTAAAGTACCAAGGAGACAAGGCTGCTTTTTCACTTTTCTCTCACATAAGGGGAGTTGCTTGTGTGCTTGTTCACTTGTTTGCTTACTTAGGCTTATTGTAATAAATGTAATCTAGCTTATTTTGGTGCATAAAGTTGTAATTAGCTTGATTAAATCGTGTTTAGTTGAAACTGGTTTGACTAAGCTAGATTAGGCTAGATTAAGTTAGGTTAGAGGTTTCCTAACCTTGAAGAAACCTCCTAAACCTTTTTTAGGCAGCCTAGGACATTTATATAAGGGCCTTAGGGGCCTCATTTTGTAACCAAGCTTTGATTATAAACTTGAAAGTGAATTGAGAGCTTTGCTCCTTTTTGTTCCTAAACACTTAACTTGCTTATCTCTAACTAGGCCGGTTAGGGTGGTGATCAAGTAAGTCTCAAACTTTGATTAAGTGGTATTTTCGTATCTTAATCACAGTTTAAGGGTCCTACTCTTGTTCTTAGTGGTGTTTTTGTATCCTTGAACAAGCTTAGTTATACCTAGATTAGTCTTTGGTGGTGATTTCTGTATCCAAAGATTAGTTTAGTATCTATCCTTTCTTTTCCTTTTCCCATTTAGAATCCCTTGATTCTAAATCCATTTCCCTCCTTACGTTTTAGCTGATTCACAACCAGCTTATGACATGCCTTTTTCTTGAGTTTTTCTTGATTGTATTCCTCTCTCTTGGTTTTAAGCTTTTGCTCTTAAGCTGAGTTTTAGCATAGACCCTCGAGAGATACATCCATATGCCTATCTCTTTTGATATCTCATGATATAACTCTGTGTTTGTTGACTTCAATGTTTATTTGGGTAGTTTAACTCAACGCCAATAAGCAACAAAATCAAGTTTGTACTCTTTGGTGCTAACTGCCTATGCAAATATATGGGATTATTAGAAGTCACTGAGGAGTTCATGTGTTTTCTTTAGTGTATGCCACATTTGCACTTGATACAAAATTGGCACAGGTAGTTTCTTCCACAACCGAAGTGTGAATTTTGCTAGCAGGAAATATGTTTCAAGCTTGAGAGGAAGTCACTCTGGCTAAATATGCTGCTTCCTGGATACTATTGGTAATAATAGAACCTTCAAATTTAGTTCTTTCTAATTCTAATAGTTGTGTCATAGAAAATGTGAAAATATAATGTTAAGGATCCTCTTCCTTTATTTTTCTGTGATGGTGGGGCTTTATAGGAAGGCAATCGTAATTTAGATCTCTCAAATGCCTGCTTCACCCTAGGATTGGTGGTGATTGTGTCGTTATAGGAAACTTAGATGATAATCTAACGATTTCTTATGCTTATTACCTTACATAGGTAAAAGTAGTTTCCCTTTTCGAGATTCTTTTTAGAGGTGAAACTAAGCTAGTGGAGCACAAACCTCTTAGGCTGGAGGCTTGGTGATGTAGTCATGCTAGGAAGAAAGGAAATGAAAGGAAAACTTAGGTGTTTAGGGGAAAAGAGAGGAGATGGAGTGGGAAAGCAAGGGAGAGGGCGTGAGAGGAAAGGATAATTCAGGGCCTTGAAGAAGGAAATCAAGGCACTAAACTTGGTATTCGATAGAACTGAAACGTTTCTTAGATACAAATTTCACCACTGAGAACTGTTTCAAGGCCCTTAATCCTAGATTAGGATACAGATTTCACTACCTAATCAAGATTAAGACTCACTTGAACACCACTCTAATTGACCTAATTAGAGATAAGCAAGTAGAGAATTTTAAGGTAACACACACAGAGGAGTTTATATAACTCACAATTGATTTCAATTTCTTAACAACCATTACAAAATGAACGCCCACCCTACTTATAAGGCACGTCCAGCCATTTCCTTAGTCACTAGGTAATCCTTAATAGATTACTTAATGCTTAGGAAAGTCACTAAGTACATTTAACTAGCTAAACATACGGTTTAGTACATAATTGAACTAAACAAACAAGCACAAACGAATGCAATGGCTTAAAAATAATTAATTTAAGCTAGTCCTTGATGATTGTAGGCTGTAAGAGCAAAAGTAGGAGAGGAATGCATGCTTGACACCTCGTGCTGAAGTGTACGAATGAATGCTTGCAAAATGGGTGAATCTTCCTCTGCCACGTGGCACTTGCTGCTTTCATGAGTCACCTAGTGACTAAGCTCAAGCTATCAGCCAACATAGCACATACCTCGGTGGAAGAAACCCACCTAGGAGGGTAAAACTCCTTTGCTAAGCAAGCTGCTGTGGGGATGCCGTGGGGACCGTATCTTCATGCAGTAAGTGTCACTCCTTTTTGGTGACTTATCCTTGGTTTTCTTCGGTGGGAAACCTCAAGATGTCTAGAAACCCCCCCCCCCTCATTTTGAAAATCATGATTTGGACGTGATTAAGGGTGTTAACCACCAAGATCTTTTTAACCGTGCAAAATCTAACGCTTGCTGGGCAGGTTTGACAAAACGACTGAATTGAGGCTTTAACGTGCTCTTCTGCCTTTGTGCTTAACATAAGAAATAAACTAGACATCCTAACATTAACAAAAAGATAATTACATGATTTGGATGTCGTTTGAACTATGAAATAATAAAAACAAAACCGGGTACGTGCAAGGGGATGAACCCTGGGTACCATCTCCTTTTGGACTTGCAAAATTGAGCTTGTTTCTTGGACTTGGACTTGCATAATTGGATTACCTTAACTTGGGGAATTTAACTGGGATGTGTCTGATTGAATTACATCACTTGCCTTGGCTAATTACTTGCCTACTAAGTTGGAATTTATTGTTTCAAAAATGTAAGGAAAAAAACAATCGAATAGACTTGCATAAGGCCCAAGAATACACTCATATGAGCTTCTTCAAGCTTGAAATATGTAGGTTTTAGTGTTCTTGTTGGTTGCTTGACTACATGTATCTTTAACATGTTTTACTAGGTTTTTATTTTTTCTCCTATAATCACTAATTGTTTTTTTAAGTTTATCATTGTCTATGTTTATTGCCTTATTCATGCAGGTGATTGCCAATCACTTGATGGGCATCACTTGATTTGTTTTGAATGTGCTCTATTTTTCATATTCTCATTGATTTTGGAGGCTGGTAGGGTTTCGTTTATTGATTTCTTTTTTGTTAGGCATTATCCATGTACTGGACAATTGATTTTCGCTATTCAATGAGTTCAATACACAGCAAATATTAAATTGTGGTCCTAGATGTTCAAAGCACACTGATATGCAGTAGCTTGATGGCAATGCTTGGATATAGTCCTTGAATCAATTATTATATGGTCCTATTGATTCCGTTCAAAGCATATAATGGATTATTTACTCTTTTTTAAAAACTTGATGATGTAATTTTTTTGGGGTATAAAATCAAAATAATTTCATTACCATTGTCAATATGTATTGTCAAAAAAAGGAATGTATGTACGTTATGGTTGTAGATTAACTATCTGCTACTAACATCAGATATTCATTGAATTTCTGAATATATTTAATGAGAAAAATAATCATGTTATGTGTAGTTTTGTTGACTTGCTTGACTGTTATGTTAATATCATTGTTTTCTTTCTTGAAAACCTTTTCATTTTTAAGCGCATTGACTAGCTTGACTGTTATGTTAATATCACATATTCCATAGCCCAAATTTGCTTGGTTATCAAAGCTCTATTTCACATTCGAAGATTGTTGAATGCAAGATCATCTTCTACCTTCGCCACTGCTAATCATATTCCTGAAATAGCAACGATATGGTCACTACAATTGTCTCTTCTATCCTTTCATCCCCATTCATTAAAGAATTAATAGAACTTGTTTTCTCTGTTTCACAACTAAGAAGAAAACTTTTGTGCACTGGCAGCAATCAGTTCAATTAGCACCTTAAATAAATCAGTCTAAACTATTAATTAGGATGATGTATGAAGGGTACTGGATTATCTAGTCGTGAATTTTTTTTCCCCCTTCCCGGGGGTCTTTTGGGAATTCATTGATGCGGAGTTAATTTGACTATTATGCTCTCTATAGTGTTCAACCTAAAATTACATTATTTTATACCCTTTTATAGTTTGATAATTGCTAAAAATAACTTGGTTAATTATATTTTAATTATATTTTTATTCCTTTTGTAGGAATTGGAAAAACTTGAGAAAAAAATGATAAATAATGCTCAAGAGAAGCATTGGATCAAGGCAAGCAATGACAAAAAGAAGAGAAGGATCAACCGAGGCCCAGAATCGCGGCCTAAGCTGAACATACCCAATCTTCCCCCTCCTTCTCTGGTTCCCAGTCCGCGGGCTTGCTTTCCCTTTCTCCATCCAAGGCCCATTGGCCAGACATGCCCAGGCGCCCTTCTAAGTCCTTTTCTCTTCATCTTTGGGACGGTCTAATCCGCCTTTCTTCCTTCTTCTTTTTTTTTTCGGGTACAGGCCATTTATTTCGGTAGCCCTCAGTCCAGCTTCATATTTTCTTCCTTCCCCATCCCTCTTCTCCCTGTTTCTCGGGCCTGTCCCAGCGCTCCATGTCAAGCCTATCTTATCTTCTTCTTCGCGAGCCCATTCGTTTTCCTCACAAATTATCTTTATCTCCTTTTCTTTTATTGATGCTAAAATTACAAACCCCCATGTCCCTTCATCTTCATTGTCATTACAATAAAATTAGGTATTGAAGACTTTCATTAATCTTCCTAGCAGTTAGAAGCGTGGGAAATTTTTTTAATTCAAGATTAATGATGCAATCAAGGAAAAAACAGAGGGGGCTGTGCTTTTTTATTTATTTAAGAAGGAGGATTCAGGCAGTAGAGACGAGGAGATTAGGTTTATTGTTGCAAGTTCTTCTTCTTGTTTTCATTTTTACTTGCTTTGTCTAATCTCAACTTTTGATTTAGATTCTCAAAATTAGTGTGATTAATTTCAATTCAGTTAAATCTGAGTGAGATTTTTTGGGAGTTGGCAATGATATTGCAAGACATTGTTTCAATTCGGTTCCACTCATGTTACTCTATTCAAATCTCTTGTGAATTCCTGCATTTTCATGATTAACAAGTGCCTCTTAGTTCTTTATTTTGCTTTGCGTTAGTAGATTTCTTAATTTAGTATTTAATTTTTACTTTCGTGATTTTAGCTAACGGAAATTATTTTGTTAGAATAATAATTTGACTCTAGTTCTTGTTAATTAGTCTCTAAGTCAGAATTTTAGTGACCTAATTTCATAACACCTCCCTGTGAATCGACCCTCAAGTGTTACAACGACTACCGTGCGCTTGCGGAAAATTACAAGTTTTTGGCGCCGTTACCAGGGATGAGTTTGTGAAATTGGGTTGTGTCGAGTTGTAGTTTAGTTATTCGATTCATTGAGTCATTTTTATTTTCGTGTTTTTGATTAGATTTAGTTTTAGTTGAGTTTAAGTTTCTTTGTTTTTGATTTTTGATTTGAGTTCGTATTTTGATTTTATTTTATTTTTGTTTTGGGACAATTTATTTTGATTTTTAGTGTCTTTTTTACTGCTGAACAAACAGTGCTAATAATTCTGATTTGAGTTTTGCAAGAACAGAAAACCAGAAACAATCTAGTGCAGGTTTTTTTTTTTTCATGTTTTTCAGTTTTTGTTTGATTTTTTCAGAGTATTTCTGGTCTGATTTTTACTGTACTAATATTTTTATTGGGTTCAGCATAATGTTTAGAGTTTGTATGATTATAATTTTTCCATGATGTTCAGAGTCTAGAGTGAGATTTTTTGGGAGTTGGCATTGATATTGCAAGTCGTTGGTTGAATTCGATTTCACTCATGTACTCTATTCAAATCTCTTATGAATTCCTGCATTTTCGTGATTAACAAGTGTCTCTTAGTTCTTTCTTTTGCTTTGCCTTAGTAGATTTCTTCATTCAGCATTCAATTTTTACTTTTGCGATTTTAGCTAACGGAAATTGTTTTGTTAGAATAATAATTTGACTCTGATTCTTATTAATTAGTCTCTAAGTCAGAATTTTAGTGACCTAGTTTCATAACACCTCCCTGTGAATCGTTTGCGGAAAATTACAAGTTTGACCCTCAAGTGTTACAATGACTACCATGCACTTGCGAAAAATTACAATAAGTTTTGGGCGCTGTTGCTGGGGATGAGTTTGTGAAATTGGGTTGTGTCAAACCGTAGTTTAGTTATTCAATTCGTTGAGTCGTTTTTATTTTCGTGTTTTAATTTGATTAGATTTAGTTTTAGTTGAGTTTAAGTTTCTTTGTTTTTGATTTTTCATTTGAGTTAGTATTTTGATTTTGTTTTTTTTTTTTTGTTGTTTTGGGTCAATTTATTCTGATTTTTAGTGTCTTTTTTACTACTGAACAAACATTGCTAATAATTCTGATTACAGTTTTGCAGGAATAGAAAACCAGAAAGAATCTAGTGCAGGTTTTTTTTCCATGTTTTTTTAGTTTTTGTTTGAATTTTTTGGAGTATTTCTGGTGTGATTTTTAATGTACTGATATTGTTATTGGGTTCAGCATAATGTTTAGAGTGTGTATGATTTTTCCCATAATTTTCGAGGCTGTTTGGAATTTTCTGTAAATTTTGGAACTAATAAACTATTTGCAATATTCTCCACAGTTCCGAGACAAAAAAAATTCGAAAAAAAATATATTCATGCCCCTTGTGATTGTCTTAAATTTACTACATATAGATTTATAATTTTAGGAATTTTCTTTTTTGTTTTAATTTTATCTTTAGATTTGGTTCATTTAGGTTTTAGTTTATTTTCTATTTTTTTAAAGTTTAGGCTGTGTTTTCTGTTTCTGTTTCTGTTTTTGTTTTAGGTTTAGCTTATTTTCTGTTTTCTATTTTTGTGTGTGCAAAAAAAACAAAAGAAAACAAATGATACGTGTGCTTTGTGTTTGTGCTTATTTTCTATTTTTTGTATTAGGTCATTTCTTCTTGTTTAAGCCTTTTTGGTCTTTCTTTTCTTTTGGTAATGTAGTCTTATTTTTTGTTAGTTTATTTTGTGTGGTTAACTTAATTATTTAAGTCTCTTGTTTTTGCTTTAATTATTACTTTGCAATTAGTGTCCTATAGACATTTTCTTTTCTTTAAAAAACCTTAAGAAAAGAAAAAAAATTTGAAAATCCTAAAGAATTGAAAAGTTCTTAAAATTGAACAATAGTTGCAAGAATGTCAGTTTTTAATTTCCCACAATTCGATCATAAACTTTTCTGGAGTTATTTATTGACACTTAATGCTTGTCGTGCTCAATTGAATCAAAATTTTGAAAAATGGGAAATTTGTGATGTCATTGTTGTGGGTCTAAATTCTAAATCTCATGGTTATGTTGACTCTATTTATCTTGGAGGTGTACTAGGATTAATAAGTAGAACTCAAGATGAGGTATGAGTTTTCTTTAAAAACTAGCTTAGGACACTTATGCGTTCGAACAAGCTAGAGGGACCTTAGAAAATCCTATTCTTGGTGAGTCTGCTTTTCATCCCAATTTCCCCCCTCCACAGGGTTGTTTCCCCATTCTCCAACCAAGGCCCAACAGGCAGACATGCCCAGGTGCCCTTCTAATTCCTTTTCTCTTCATCCCTGGGTCGGCCTAATCCACCGTTCTTCCTTCATTTTTTTTTTGGGGGGCCAAGGCCATTTATTCCAGCAACCCCTAGTCTAGCTTCATCTTTTCTTCCTCCCCTTTCCTCTTGTCTATCTCTCTTGGGCCTGCCCCAGAGTTCCACATCGGGTTTGTCCTATCTTCTTCTTCGCAAGCCCATTCGTTTTCCTCACCAATTATCTTTGCCTCCTTTTCTTTTATTGATCCTAAAATTACAAACCCCCATGTCCCTTCATCTTCATTGTATTTGCAATAAAATTAGGTATTGAAGACTTTCATTAATCTTCCTAGCAGTTAGACGAGTGGGGAAAATTTTTAATTCAAGATTAATGATGCAATCGAGGAAAAGAAAAGAGGGGGTTATGCTATTTTTATTTATTTAAGAAGGAGGATTCAAGCAGTAGAGAGGAGGAGATTAGGTTTATTGTTGCAAGTTCTTCTTGTTTTCTTTTTTACTTGCTATGTTTAATCTCAACTTTTGTTTTACATTCTCAAAATTAGTGTGATTAATTTCAATTTAGTTAAATCTGAGTGAGATTTTTTGGGAGTTGGCATTGATATTACAAGCCGTTCGTTCAATTCGATTCCACTCATGTTACTCTATTCAAATCTCTTATGAATTCTTGCATTTTCGTGATTAACAAGTGCCTTTTAGTTCTTAATTTTGCTTTGCCTTAGTAGATTTCTTAATTTAGTATTCGATTTTTACTTTCGTGATTTTAGCTAACGGAAATCATTTTGTTAGAATAATAATTTGACTCTGATTCTTGTTAACTAGTCTCTAAGTGAGAATTTTAGTGACCTAGTTTCATAACACCTCCTTGTGAATCGACCCTCAAGTGTTATAACGACTACCGTGCGCTTGCGGAAAATTACAAGTTTTGGGCGCCATTGCCGGGGATGAGTTTGTGAAATTGGGCTGTGTCGAGTTGTAGTTTAGTTATGCGATTCGTTGAGTCGTTTTTATTTTCGTGTTTTTGATTAGATTTAGTTTTAGTTGAGTTTATGTTTCTTTGTTTTTGATTTTTGATTTGAGTTAGTATTTTGATTTTGTTTTTTTTGTTTTGGGTCTACTTATTCTGTTTTTAGTGTCTTTTTTACTGCCGAATAAACAGTGCTAATAATTCTGATTTGAATTATCCAGGAACAGAAAACCAGAAACAATCTAGTGCAGGTTTTTTCTTCATGTTTTTCAGTTTTTGTTTGAATTTTTCGGAGTATTTCTGGTGTGATTTTTACTGTACTGATATTTTTATTGGGTTCGGCATAATGTTTAGAGTCTGTATGATTATAATAATTCTTGCATTTTTGTGATTAACAAGTGCCTCTTAGTTCTTTATTTTGCTTTGCCTTAGTGGATTTCTTAATTTAGTATTCAATTTTTACTTTCGTGATTTTAGCTAACGGAAATCATTTTGTTAGAATAATAATTTGACTCTGATTCTTTTTAATTAGTCTCTACGTTAGAATTTTAGTGACCTAATTTCATAACATCTCCTTGTGAATCGACCCTCAAGTGTTACAACGACTACCGTGCGCTTGTGGAAAACTACAAGTTTTTGGCGCCGTTACCGGGGATGAGTTTATGAAATTGGGTTGTGTCGAGTCATAGATTAGTTATTCGATTCATTGAGTCATTTTTATTTTCGTGTTTTTGATTAGATTTAGTTTTAGTTGGGTTTAAGTTTCTTTGTTTTTGATTTTTGATTTGAGTTAGTATTTTGATTTTTTTTTTTGTTTTGGGTAAATTTATTCTGATTTTTAGTGTCTTTTTTACTGCTGAACAAACAGTGCTAATAATTCTGATTTCAGTTTTGCAGAAACAGAAAACCAGAAAGAATCTAGTGCAGGTTTTTTTTCTCATGTTTTTTAGTTTTTGTTTGAATTTTTTGGAGTATTTCGGGTGTGATTTTTACTGTGCTGATATTTTTATTGGGTCCAGCATAATATTTAGAGTTTGTATGATTTTTTCCAGAATATTCGAGGCTGTCTGGAGTTTTTTATAAATTTTGGAACTAATAAATTGTTTGCAATATTCTCCACAGTTCTGAGACCAAAAAAATTCGAACAAAAATATATTCGTGCGCCTTGTGATTGTGCTGAATTTACTGTGTATAGAGTTCTAATTTTTGGAATTTTTTTTTCTTTTTTAATTTTATCTTTAGATTTGGTTTGTTTAGGTTTTAGTTTATTTTCTATTTTTTTAAAGTTTAGGTTGTGTTTTCTGTTTCTGTTTTTGTTTTAGGTTTAGCTGATTTTCTATTTTCTATTTTTGTGTGTGCAAAAAAAAAGCAAAAGAAATGATGCCCATGCTATGTGTTTGTGCTTATTTTCTATCTTTTGTATTAGGTCGTTTCTTGTTGTTTAAGCCTTTTTGGTCTTTCTTTTATTTTGGTATTGTAGTTTTATTTTTGTTTGTTTATTTTGTGTGGTTAACTTAATTATTTAAGTCTCTTGCTTTTGCTTTAATTATTACTTTGCAATTAGTGTCCTAGAGAGATTTTCTTTTCTTTAAAATACCTTAGGAAAACAAAAACATTTAAAATCCTAAAGAATTGAAAATTTCTTAAAATTGAACAAGAGTTGCAAGAATGCCAATTTTTAATTTCCCACAACTCGAGCATGAACCTTTCTGGAGTTATTTATTGACACTTAATGCTTGTCGTGCTCAATTGAATCAAAATTTTAAAAAAATGGAAAATTTGTGAGGTCATTGTTGTGGGTCTAAATTCTAAATCTCGTGGTTATGTTGAGTGTATTTGTTTTGGAGGTGTACTAGGATTATTAAGTAGAACTCAAGACATGGTATGGGTTTTCTTTAAAAACTAGCTCAGGACACTCATGCAATCGAACAAGCTAGAGGGACCTTAGAAAATCCTATTCATGGTGAGCCTGCTTTTCGTCCCAATTTCCCCCCTCCGCGGGGTTGCTTCCACTTTCTCCAACCATGGCCCAACGGGCAGACATGCCCAGGCACCCTTCTAATTCGTTTTCTCTTCCTCTCTGAGCCGGCCTAATCCGCCTTTCTTCCTTCATTTTTTTTTTGGGGCCACGGCCATTTATTCCAGCAGCCCTTGGTCTAGCTTCATCTTTTCTTCCTCCGATTCCTCTTGTCTCTCTCTCTCAGGCATGCCCCAGCATTCCACATCGGGCCTGTCTTACCTTCTTCTTCGCGAGCCCATTTGTTTTCGTCACGAATTATCTTTGTCTCCTTTTCTTTTATTGATGCTAAAATTACAAACCCCCATGTCCCTTCATCTTCATTGTCATTGCAATAAACTTAGGTATTGAAGACTTTCATTAATCTTCCTAGTAGTTAGAAGAGTGGGGAAAATTTTTAATTCAAGATTAATGATGCAATCAAGGAAAAGAAGAGGGGGGGCTGTGCTTTCTTTATTTGTTAAAGAAGGAGCATTCAGGCAGTAGAGAGGAGGAGATTAGGTTTATTGTTGCAAGTTCTTCTTGTTTTCATTTTTACTTGCTTTGTTTAATCTCAACTTTTGATTTAGATTCTCAAAATTATTGTGATTAATTTCAATTCAGTTAAATCTGAGTGAGATTTTTTGGGAGTTGGCATTGATATTGCAAGCCGTTGGTTCAATTCGGTTTCACTCATGTTACTCTATTCAAATTTCTTATGAATTCCTAGATTTTCGTGATTAACAAGTACCTCTTAGTTCTTTATTTTGCTTTGCGTTAGTAGATTTCTTAATTTAGTATTCAATTTTTACTTTCGTGATTTTAGCTAACGGAAATCATTTTGTTAGAATAATAATTTGACTCTGATTCTTGTTAATTAGTCTCTAAGTCAGAATTTTAATGACCTAATTTCATAACACTTCCCTGTGAATTGACCCTCAAGTGTTACAACGACTATCGTGCGCTTGCGGAAAATTACAACAAGTTTTGGGCGCCGTTGCCGGGGATGAGTTTGTGAAATTGGTTTGTCTCGAGTAGTTTAGTTATTCGATTTGTTGAGTCATTTTTATTTTCGCATTTTTTTATTAGATTTAGTTTTAGTTGAGTTTAAGTTTCTTTGCTTTTGATTTTTAATTTGAGTTAGTATTATGATTTTGTTTTTTTGTTGTGCTCAATTTATTCTAATTTTTAGTGTCTTTTTTACTCCTGAACAAACAGTGCTAATAATTCTAATTTCAGTTTTGCACGAACAAAAAACCAGAAACAACGTAGTGCTGGTTATTTTTTTTTCATGTTTTTCAATTTTTGTTTGAGATTTTCGGAGTATATCTGGTGTGATTTTTACTATGCTGATATTTTTATTGGGTTCAGCATAATGTTTAGAGTCTATATGATTTTTCATGAATTTTTGGGGTTGTTTGGAATTTTCTGTAAATTTTGGAACTAATAAACTGTTCGTAATATTCTCACAGTTTCGGGAAAAAAAAAATTCGAACAAAAATATATTCATGCCTCTTCTGATTGTGTTGAATTTGCTGTGGATAGAAATCTAATTTTAGGAATTTTCTTTTCTGTTTTAATTTTATCTTTAGATTTGGTTCGTTTAGGTTTTCGTTTATTTTCTATTTTTTTTAAGTTTAGGTTGTGTTTTCTGTTTTTGTTTTTGTTTTAGGATTAGCTTATTTTCTGTTTTCTATTTTTGTGTTAAAAAAAAAAGAAAAGGAAATGATACCCATGCTTTGTCTTTGTGCTTATTTTCTATTTTTTGTATTAGGTCATTTCTTGTTGTTTAAGCCTTTTTGGTCTTTCTTTTCTTTTGGTAATGTAGTTTTATTTTTGTTAGTTTATTTTGTTTGGTTAACTTAATTATTTAAGTCTCTTGTTATTGCTTTAATTATTACTTTGTACTTAGTGTCCTAGAGACATTTTCTTTTCTTTAAAAAACCTTAAGAAAAGAAAAAAAATTGAAAATCCTAAAGAATTGAAAAGTTCTTAAAATTGAACCAGAGTTGCAAGAATGCCAGTTTTTAATTTTCCACAATTCAATCATGAACCTTTCTGGAGTTATTTATTGACATTTAATGCTTATCATGCTCAATTGAATCTAAATTTTAAAAAAAGAAAAATTTGTGAGGTCATCGTTGTGGGTCTAAATTCTAAATCTCATCGTTATGTTGAGTCTATTTGTCTTGGAGGTGTACTAGGATTAATAAGTAGAACTCAAGACGAGGTATGGGTTTTCTTTAAAAACTAGCTTAGGACACTAATGCGTTCGAACAAGTTAGAGGGACCTTAGAAAATCCTATTCATGGTGAGTCTGCTTTTCATCCGAATTTTTCCCCTCTTTCTCGTACTTCCAGTCCATGGGGTTGCTTCCCCTTTCTCCAACTAAGGCCCAACGGGCAGACATGTCCAGGCACCCTTCTAGTTCCTTTTCTCTTCCTCTTTAGGGTCGGCCTAATATGCCTTTCTTCCTTCATTTTATTTTAGGCTAGGGCCATTTACTCCTGTAGCCCCTGACCTAGCTTCATCTTTTCTTCCTCCCCATCCCTCTTCTCTCTCTATCTTGGGCCTGCCCCAGCGCTCCACTTCGGGCCTGTCTTATCTTCTTCTTCGCGAGCCCATTCGTTTTCCTCACCAATTATCTTTTTCTCCTTTTCTTTTATTGATGCTAACCATGTCCCTTCATCTTCATTGTCATTGCAATAAAATTAGGCATTGAACACTTTCATTAATCTTCCTAACAGTTACAAGAGTGGGAAAAATTTTTAATTCAAAATTAATGATGCAATCAAGGAAAAGAAGAGAGGGGGTTGCGCTTTTTTTATTTATTTAAGAAGGAGGATTTAGGCAGTAGAGAGGAGGAGATTAGGTTTATTGTTGCAAGTTCTTCTTCTCGTTTTCATTTTTACTTGCTCTGTTTGATCTTAACTTTTGATTTAGATTCTCAAAATTTGTGTGATTAATTTCAAGTCAGTTAAATCTTAGTGAGATTTTTTGGGAGTTGGCATTGATATTTCAAGCCGTTGGCTCAATTCGTTTCCACTTGTTTCACTCTATTCAAATATCTTGTGAATTCCTGCATTTTCGTGATTAACAAGTGCCTCTTAGTTCTTTATTTGGTTTGCCTCAGTAGATTTCTTAATTTAGTATTCAATTTTTACTTTCGTGATTTTACTAACGGAAATCATTTTGTTAGAATAATAATTTGACTTTGATTCTTGTCAATTAGTCTCTAAGTCAGAATTTTAGTGACCTAATTTCATAACACCTCCCTGTGAATCGGCCCTCAAGTGTTACAGCGACTACCGTGCGCTTGCGGAAAATTACAACAAATTTTTGGCGCCGTTGCTAGGGATGAGTTTGTGAAATTAGGTTGTGTCAAGTCGTAGTTTAGTTATTTGAGTTGTTGAGTCATTTTTATTTTCGTGTTTTTGATTAGAATTAGTTTTAGCTTAGTTTAAGTTTCTTTGTTTTTGATTTTGGATTTGAGTTAGTATTTTGTTTTTTTTTTAATTTAGTTTGGGTCAATTTATTATGATTTTTAGTGTCCTTTCTACTGTTGAAGAAACAGTGCTAATAATTATGATTTTAGTTTTGCAGGAACAGAAAACCAGAAACAATCTAAAGCAGGTTTTTTTTTCATGATTTTTAGTTTTTTTTTTGAAAATTTTGGAATATTTATAGTGTGATTTTTACTATACTGATATTTTTATTGGGTTTAGCATAATGTTTAGAGTCTATATGATTTTTTCCAGAATTTTCGGTGATGCTTGGAATTTTCTGTAAATCTTGGAACTAATAAACTATTTGCAATATTCTGCACAGTTTCGGGTAGTCCTAGCAAAAACTGACCCGACTCGAAAACTCAACCCGAACTCACCTGAAAGGTTTGGATTTTTAACCCGATTTTCTCGACCTGAACCCAAAATAAACCGAACCCGAAAAACTCGCAAAGTTTTGGGTCAAACTTGACCCGAACTCGAACCCGTTCGCTCAACCTGAATATTATATCATTATTTTTTTATTTTTCTTTGATTTTGCCCCCTTAATAATAATATTTTTTCATTATAATGCATCGTTTAGAGAGACACTGTATAACTATCGTATCCCTTCACAAATTAGACGATGGTGTTCACTCTTTTCCAAATTCATTCCCATAAGATAACATCATATACAACTTATAAATGAAACAATTGACAAAGTAGGCATGAAATATCTAGTCTTAAGAAAATTAATTTCTAAAGTATTAAAAATGTTCAAGTCATACCATTATATTCATAGTGAAACGAATACATCTCATCGCATTTTAAATAATATTACTCTGTAATAATTTAAAATTTTGATGTTATAATTAATAAATAATTGTAATGTGTTGTGCGTCTATAATATTATTTCATTTGGCTTCCTTTTAATTGGTCTCGAACTTGATGTCAGTGTTGGGTAATGGACCAACTTGTGTTCGTGTTAGGATTGACAAATTAATAAAGCATAGGCGATTAGGTAATGGTAAGTTAATTAACAAAAGATCGAATCATTAAATGTGTTTTTAACAAATCGAATTGCTCTAATACATTATCATGCTTTAGATGGGCCGACCCATGAATGACCCGAACTATTATTAATATTTTAATATATGAACCAACCCACTCACATGTGACTCATTGTCCACCGGTACATGGTGTTCATATATCATATTGAAAAGTTTGAATATTTCTTTATGTTCTTTTAAGAAATTACAATAAGAATGTTTGTTCATTAAATACAAACAATTTTAAGTAATAAATATGCCAAGATTTTGGTTTTGGCAAAAAAAGAAATAACTAACTAAAAAGAAACTCCAAACCCGTTGGGTTCACCCGAAACCCGTAAATCCAAAATACACCGGACCTGTATTTTACCTGCCCGCTCGAATTGACAAGTCTAGTTCCGTGACAAAAAAAAATTCGAACAAAAGTATATTCATGCCCCTTGTGATTATGTTGAATTTACTGTGTATAGAGTTCTAATTTTAGAAAATTTCTTTTCTATTTTAATTTTATCTTTAGATATGGTTTGTTTAGGTTTTAGTTTATTTTCTATTTTTTTAAAGTTCAGGTTGTGTTTTTTGTTTTTGTTTTTGTTTTAGGTTTAGCTTATTTTCTGTTTTCTATTTTTGTGTGTGCAAAAAAAAAAAAAACAAAAGAAATGATACCTGCGCTTTGTGTT
The DNA here is from genome assembly GCA_017589665.1 of Selenicereus undatus. NCBI lineage: Eukaryota > Viridiplantae > Streptophyta > Magnoliopsida > Caryophyllales > Cactaceae > Selenicereus > Selenicereus undatus. The sequence continues at coordinate 52,536,993 of JACYFF010031958.1, forward strand.
TGTGCTTATTTTCTATTTTTTGTATTAGGTCAGTTCTTGTTGGTTAAGCCTTTTTGTTCTTTCTTTTCTTTTGGTAATGTAGTTTTATTTTTGTTAGTTTATTTTGTGTGGTTATCTTAATTATTTAAGTCTCTTGTTTTTGCTTTAATTATTACTTTGTAATTAGTGTCCTAGAGACATTTTCTTTCCTTCAAAAAACCTTAAGAAAAGAAAAAATTGAAATGCTAAAGAATTGAAAATTCTTAAAATTGAACAAGAGTTGCAAGAATGCCAGTTTCAATTTCCCACAATTTGAGTTTGAACCTTTCTGGAATTATTTATTGACACTTAATGTTTTTTGTGCTCAATTTAATAGAAATTTTGAAGAATGGAAAATTTTTGAGGTTATCGTTGTGCGTCTAAATTCTAAATCTCGTGGTTATGTTGAGTCTATTTGTGTTGGAAGTGTACTAGGATTATTAAGTAGAACGCAAGATAAGGTATGGGTTTTCTTTAAAAACTAGCTTAGGACACTTATGCGTTTGAACAAGCAAGATGGACCTTAGAAAATCCTATTCATGGTGAGTCTGCTTTTCATCCCAGTTTTCCCCCTCCTTCTCTTGCTCCCAGTCCGCGGGGTTGCTTCCCCTTCTCCAACCAAGGCCCAACGGGCAGACATGTCGAGGCGCCCTTCTAATTCTTTTTCTCTTCCTCTTTAGGTCGGTCTAATATGGCTTTCTTGCTTCAATTTTTTGGGCTAGGGCCATTTATTGCAACAACCCTTGGCCTAGCTTCATCTTTTCTTCCTGCCCATCCCACTTCTCTCTCTCTCTCGGGCCTGCCCCAGCGCTCCACGTCGGGCCTGTCTTATCTTCTTCTCCGTGAGCCCATTCGTTTTCCTCACCAATTATCTTTGTCTCCTTTTCTTTTATCGATGCTAAAATTACAAACCCTCATTTCCCTTCATCTTCATTGTCATTGCAATAAAATTAGGTATTGAAGACTTTCATTAATCTTCCTAGCAGTTAGAAGAGTGGGGAAAATTTTTAATTCAAGATTAATGATGCAATCAAGGAAAAGAAGAAAGGGGGCTGTGCTTTTTTTATTTATTTAAGAAGGGTGATTCAGCCAGTAGAGAGGTGGATATTAGGTTTATTGTTGCAAGTTGATGTTCTTGTTTTCATTTTTACTAGCTTTGTTAAATCTTAACTTTTGATTTAGATTCTCAAAATTAGTGTGATTAATTTCAATTCAGTTAAATCTGAGTGAGATTTTTTGGGAGTTGGCATTGATATTGCAAGCATTTGGTTCAATTTGGTTCCACTCATGTTACTCTATTCAAATCTCTTCTGAATTCCTACATTTTTGTGATTAACAAGTGCCTGTTAGTTCTTTATTTTGCTTTGCCTTAGTATATTCCTTAATTTAGTATTCAATTTTTTCTGTCATAATTTTAGCTAAC
>JACYFF010031958.1:52578591-52598235 GCA_017589665.1 Selenicereus undatus
AAAGTTCAGCTATAGAATCTGTCCAGACTCCAGCGCAACTACTTGGTTTTGTGAGCTTTGTTATTCAAGCGTAAAAAGGATTTAAGGAGCTGCAAATGTACTTTTTGGAACCCTCAATATGTCATGTTTAAGGACATATAAAGAGTTCTTGATTAAGGCATTGGTTAATAAGTTAAAAGGAGCAATTTTCAGATGCTGTAGAAACTGTCTTAGCCTGTGTATGCTGCACCTTTTGCCGCACATCTCCTAAACGCTTACTCCAAATTGCTGCCAACTTGAGCCATTTGAAAGCTGACTTTCGGAGCTTTATATCAAGGTCTGTTTCACTCAGATTGAGTTGACAATTGTAGTTGAAAAGTTGACAATTGTAAGCTGAAAAGTTGCTGACAAAAGCATAAAGCACTATTTTCTGCTTTTGCCTTTGCTCTTTGGTCTCCCCTTGCTTTTTGGACGTGTAAGGCCCCTTGTTCCCCTTTCTTCCACCTTGTTCAAGCCTCCCATTGTATAAGGGAGGCCTAAGGTTTTAAAGGAACAAAATTGGAATGAATGTTAAACTTGAGTTTTGAAAACTCTCTCTTTTCTCTCTCAAATCCGAGTGTTATATCTTCATTGTCGCAACCTCAAGCAGGTCTCTAGGTCTTCTTCATTCAACTAAGAAGGTGATTAAGGTCTGTAACTTAGTTGGACTAAGAAGATTGTCCAAGTGAGTGTAAACCAAGGCAGATTCTCCAATCACCGTTGCTAGTCCACTTGTGTTCGATCTTAGTTCGTGGTTACTTTGGTTCTATCTTTTTCCCTTCTACCCATTCATGTATATTTTTTGGGGTTTATGATGCATATCTCATAGGGCATTACATACAACCTTGCTCATCCAATCCTTTTGGGGTAACTTCATTTCAAATCCAAGTTCGACAAGATCTTTCTTCATCTCCATTGTTCTAATTCCATAGTAAAAGGCACTTTATGGAGTTTTGCTGGAAATTCAAAATGCCATTTTAGAAAGATACAGTTTCGGACATCAAGGGCGGCAACTTGGTGATCCTAATCACCCACCCTCAAGGGGGTTTAAGTCTGTTTTATTACTTTAGGATTTAATTTCAGAAAGTTAGGTTTCCAATAAAGCAAATTTCAAGCCATTTGGACTTCATTTGCCCATCCAACTCTGCTCTCAAAGTTCAACTATAGAATATGTCCAGACTCCAGCGCAGCAACCCGGTTTTGTGAGCTTTATTATTCAAGCTTAAAATGGATTTAAGAAGCTGCAAATATACTTTTTGGAACCCTTAATATGTCATCTTTAAGTACTTATAAAGAGTTCTTGATTAAGGCATTGGTTCATATGTCAAAAGGAGCCATTTTCAGATTCTGTAGAAACTGCCTTAGTCTGCGTATGCTGTACCTTTTGCTGTATATCTACTAAACTGTTACTCCAAAGTGCTTCCAACTTGGGCCATTTGAAAGCTGAATTTTGGAGTTTTATATCAAGGACTGTTTCGCTCAGATTGAGTGATAAACGTAGGAGATGTAGCTGTTTGAGGCTGACAATTGTAAGCTTAAAAGTTGCTGACAAAAGCATAAAGCACCATTCAGCATTTTGTCTTTGCTTTTTGCCCTCCCCTTGCTTTTGGGACATGTAAGGCCCCTTGTTCCCCTTTCTTTCAGCTTGTCGAAGGCTCCCATGGTATAAGGGAGGCCTTAGGTTTTAAAGGAACACAATTGGAATGAATGTTAAACTTGAGTTTTGAAAGCTCTCTCTATTATCTCTTAAATCTAAGTGTTATATCTTGAGTGTGGTAACCTCAAGCGGGTCTCTAGGTCTTCTTCATTCGACTAAGAAGGCGATTAAGGTCTATAACTTAGTTGGACTAAGAAGATTGTCCAAGTCAGTGCAAACCAAAAGGGATTCTCCAATCGCCGTTGCTAGTCCTCTTGTGTTCGATCTTTCTTCTTGGTTACTTTGGTTGTATCTTATTCCCTTTTGCCCATTGATGTATATTTTTTGGAGTTTATGGTGCATATCTCGTAGGGCATTACATACAACCTTGCTCATCCAATCCTTTTGGGGTAACTTCATTTCAAATCCAAGTTCGACAAGATCTTTGTTCATCTCCATTGTTCAAATTCAACAGTAAAAAGCACTTTATGGAGTTTTGCTGAAACTTCAAAACGCCATTTTTAAAAGATACAGTTCCGGACATCTAGTGCAGCAACTTGGTTTTGTGAGCTTTATTATTCAAGCTTAAAATGGATTTAAGAAGCTACAAATATATACTTTTTGGAACCCTTAATATGTCAGCTTTAAGGACATATAAAGAGTTCTTGATTAAGGTGTTGGGTAATCTGTCAAAAGGAGCCATTTTCCAGATGCTGCAGAAACTGTCTTAGCATGTGTATGTTGTAGCTTTTGCCGCATAACTCCCAAACAGTTCCTCCAAATTGGTTCCAACTTGATCCATTTGAAAGCGGACGTTCGGAGCTTTATATCAAGGTCTGTTTCACTCAGATTGAGTAATAAACCTAGAGATATAGCTGTTTGAAGTTGACAAATTATAAGTTGAAAAGGTTCTGACAAAAGCATAAAGCACTATTCAGCTTTTGTCTTTGCCTTTTGGTCTCCCCTTGCTTTTTGGACGGGGAAGGTCCGTTGTTCCCCTTTCTGTCAGCTTATTCGAGCCTCCCATTGTATAAAGGAGGCCTTAGGTTTTAAAGTAACACAATTCGAATGAACGTTAAACTTGAGTTTTGAAAACTCTCTCTATTCTCTCTCAAATTCGATTGTTATATCTTGAGTGTGCCAACCTCAAGCGAGTCTCTAGGTCTTCTTCGCTCAACTAAGAAGGTGATTAAGGTCTGTAACTTGGTTGGACTAAGAAGATTGTCCTAGTGAGAGCAAACCAAGGTGGATTCTTTAATCACCCCTGCTAGCTGCATGTTTTGCCCATATCTCCCAAACGACTACTCCAAATTGCTTCCAACGTTAGCCATTCGAAAGTTGACTTCTGGGGCTTTATATCAAGGTCTGTTTCGCTCAGATTGAGTAATAAACCTAGTAGGTATAGCTTTTTGAGGTTGAATATTGTAAACTAAAAAGTTACTGACAAAAGCATAAAACACTTTTCAGCTTTTGTCGCTGCTTTTTGGTCTCCCCTTGTTTTTTGGATGTATAAGGGCCCTTGTTCCCCTTTCATTCATCTCGTTCAAGGCTCCCATGGTATAAGGGAGGGCTTAGGTTTTTAAGGAACACAATTGGAATTAATGTTAAACTTGAGTTTTCAAAACTCTCTGTATTCTCTCTCAAATCCGAGTGTTATATCTTGAGTGTGGTAACCACAAGCGGGTCTCTATGTCTTCTTCGTTCAACTAAGAAGGTGATAAAGGTCTGTAACTTAGTTGGAGTAAGAAGATTGTCCAAGTGAGCGCAAACTAAGGTGGATTCTTCAATCACACTTGGTAGTCCACTTGTGTTCTATCTTCGTTCTTGGTTACTTTGGTTCTATCTTATTCCCTTCTGCCCATTGATGTATTTTTTTTGGAGTTTATGATACGTATCTCGTTAGGCATTACATACAACCTTGCTCATCCAATCCTTTTGGGGTAACTTCATTTCAAATCCAAGGTTGACAAGATCTTTCTTCATCTCCATTGTTTGAATTCCATAGTAAAAGGCAGTTTATGGAGTTTTGATGGAACTTCAGAACGCCATTTTAAAAGATACAGTTCCGGACATTATGTGCAGCAACTTGGTGACCCTAATCACCTACCCTTCAGGGGGTTTAAATCTGTTTTGTTGCTTTAAGTTTTAATTTCAGAAAGTTAGGTTTCCAATAAAGCAAATTTCAAATCATTTGGACCTCATTTGCCCATCCAACTCAGCTCTCAAAGTTCAGTTGTAGAATCTCTCCAGACTCCAGCGCAGCAACCCGGTTTTGTGAGCTTTATTATTCAAGCTTAAAATGGATTTAAGAAACTGCAAATATACTTTGTGGAACCCTTAATATGTCAGATTATGGGACATATAAAGAGTTCTTGATTAAGGCATTGGGTAATAAGTCAAAAGGAGCCATTTTCCAGATGCTGCAGAACCTGTCTCAGCACCTTTTCCCACATGTCTCCCAAACGGTTGCTCCAATTTGTTTCAACCTTGAGCCATTTGAAAGAGGACTTTCAGAGGTTTATATCAAGGTCTGTTTCACTTAGATTGAGTAATAAACCAAGAGATATCTCAATTTGAAGTTGACAATTGTGAGCTGAAAAGTTGCTGACAAAAGCATAAAGCACTATTCAACTTTTGTCTTTGCTTATTGGTCTCCCCTTGCTTTTTGGACGAGTAAGGCCCCTTGTTCCCCTTTCTTTCAGCTTGTTCAAGCCTCCCATTGTATAAGGGAGACCTTAGGTTTTAAAGGGACACAATTGGAATGAATGTTAAACTTGAGTTTTGAAAACTCTCTCTATTCTCTCTCAAATCCCATTGTTATATCTTGAGAGTGGCAACCTCAAGTCGGTCTTCTTCATTCAACTAAGAAGGTGATTAAGGACTGTAACTTAGTTGGACTACGAAGATTGTCTTAGTTAGTGCAAACCAAGGTTGATTCTTCAATAACCCATGCTAGCTTCACCTTTTGCCCCATATCTCCCAAACGGTTGCTTCAAATTGCTTCCAACTTGAGCCATTTGAAAGCTGACTTCCGAGGCTTTATATCAAGGTCCGTTTCACTCAGATTGAGTAATAAACCTAGGAGGTATAGCCTTTTGAAGTTGACAATTGTAAACTGAAAAGTTGCTGACAAAAGCATAAAGCACCTTTCAGCTTTTGTCTTTGCTTTTGGTCTCCCGTTGCTTTTTGGACGTGTAAGGCTCCCTGTTCCCCTTTCTTTCAACTTGTTCACGGCTCCCATGGTATAAGGGAGGCCTTAGGTTTTAAAGGAACACAACTGGAATTAATGTTGAACTTGAGTTTTGAAAACTCTCTCTATTCTCTCTCAAATCCGAGTGTTATATCTTGAGTGTGGTGACCTCAAGCGGGTCTCTGCGTGCTCTTCGTTCAACTAAGAAGGTGATAAAGGTCTGTAACTTAGTTTGACTAAGAATATTGTCCAAGTGAGTGCAAACCAAGGTGGATTCTGCAAACACCATTGCTAGTCCACTTATGTTTTATCTCGGTTCTTGGTTACGTTGCTTCTATCTTACTCCCTTCTAGCCCTTGATGGATGTTTTTTGGAGTTTATGATGCATATCTCGTTAGGCATTACATACAACCTTGCTCATCCAATCCTTTTGGGGTAACTACACTTCAAATCCAAGTTCGACAAGATCTTTCTTTATCTCCGTTGTTCGAGTTCCACAGTAAAAAGCACTTTATGGAGTTTTGCTATAACATCAAAATGCCATTTTTAAAAGATATAGTTCCGGACATCATGTGCAACAACTTGGTTTTGTGATCTTTATTGTTCAAGCTTAAAATGGATTTAAGAAGCTACAAATATACTTTTTGGAACCCTTAATATGTCATCTTTAAGAACATATAAAGAGTTCTTGATTCAGGCATTGGGTAATAAGTCAAAAGGGGTGATTTTCCAGATGCTGCAGAAACTGTCTCAGCTTACGTACGCTGTACCTTTTGCCGCATACCAAACGGTTGCTCTAAATTTCTTCCAACTTGATCCATTTGAAAGCGGACTTTTGGAGCTCTATATCAAGGTCTGTTTCACTCAGATGGAGTAATAAACCTAGGAGATATAGCTGTTAGAAGTTGACAATTATAAGCTGAAAAGTTGCTGACAAAAGCATAAAGCACTATTCACCTTTTGTCGTTGCTTTTTTGTCCCCCCGTGCTTTTTGGACGGGTAAGGCCCCTTGTTCCCCTCTCTTTCATCTTGTTCAAGCCTCACATTGTATAAGGGAGGCCTTAGGTTTTAAAGGAACACAATTGGAATGAATGTTAAAGTTGAGTTTTGAAAACTCTCTCTATTCTCTCTCAAATCCGATTGCTATATCTTGAGTGTGGAAACCCCAAGCGGGTCTCTAGGTCTGCTTCATTCAACTAAGAAGGTGATTAAGGTGTTTAACTTAGTTGGACTATGAAGATTGTCCAAGTGAGTGCAAACCAAGGTGGATTCTTCAGTCACCCCTACTGCCCCATATCTCCCAAACGGTTGCTCCAAATTACTTCCAACTTGAGCCATTTGAAAGCTGACTTCCAGGGCTTTATATTAAGGTCTGTTTCACTCAGATTGAGTAATAAACCTAGGAGGTATAGCTGTTTGAAGTTGATAAATTGTAAACTAAAAAGTTGTTGACAAAAGCATAAAGCACTTTTCAGCTTCTGTCTTTGCTTTTGGTCTCCCCTTGCTCTTTGTACGTGTAAGGCCCCTTGTTCCCCTTTCTTTCAGCTTGTTCGAGGCACCCGTGGTATAAGGGAGGCCTTAGGTTTTAAAGGAACACAATTGGAATGAATGTTAAAATTGAGTTTTAAAAACTCTATCTATTCTCTCTCAAATCCGAGTTTTATATCTCAAGTGTGGTAACCTCAGGTGGGTCTCTACGTCTTCTTCGTTCAATTAAGAAGGTGATAAAGGTCTGTAACTTAGTTGGACTAAGAAGAATGTCCAAGTGAGTGCAAACCAAGGTGGATTCTTCAATCACCCTCACTAGCCCACCTGTGTTCTATCTTTGTTTTTGGTTACTTTGATTCTATCTTATTCCCTTCCGCCCATTCATGTATATTTTTTGGAGTTTACGATGCGTATCTCGTTGGACATTACATACAACCTTGCTCATCCAATCCTTTTGGGGGTAACTTCATTTCAAATGCAAGTTCGACAAGATCTTTCTTCATCTCAATTGTTCGAATTCCAAAGTAAAAGGCACTTTATGGAGTTTTGCTGGAACTTCAAAAGCCATTTTTAAAAGATACAGTTCTGGACATCAAGTGCAGCAACTTGGTTTTGTGAGCTTTATTATTCAAGCTTAAAATGGATTTAAGAAGCTACAAATATACTTTTTGGAACCCATAATATGTCAGCCTTAAAAGCATATAAAAAGTTCTTGATTAAGGCATCGGGTAACAAGCCAAAAGGAGCAATTTTCCAGATGCTGCAAAAACTATCTCAGACTGTGTATGGTGTACCTTTTGCCACATATCTCCCAAACGGTTGCTCTAAATTGCTTCCAACTTGATCTTTTTGAAAGCGAACCTTCGGAGCTTTATATCATGGTCTGTTTCACTCAAATTGAGTAGTATAGCTATTTGAAGTCGATAATTGTAAGCTGAAAAGTTGCTGACAAAAGCATAAAGCACTATTCAGCTTTTGTCTTTGCTTATTGGTCTCCCCTTACTTTTTGGGCAGGTTAGGCCCCTTGTTCCCCTTTCGTTAAGCTTGTTCAAGCCTCCCATTGTATAAGGGAGGCCTTAGGTTTTAAAGGAGCACAATTGGAATGAATGTTAAACTCGAGTTTTGAAAACTCTCTCTATTCTCTCCCAAATTCGATTGTTATATCTTGAGTGTGGCAACCTCAAGCGGGTCTCTAGGTCTTCTTCGTTCAACTAAGAAGGGAATTAAGGTCTGTAACTTAGTTGGACTAAGAAGATTGTCCAAGTGAGTGCAAACCAAGGTGGATTCTTCAATCAACCCTGCTAGCTGCACCTTTTGCCGCATATCTCCCAAACGGTTGCTCCAAATTGCTTCCAAGTTGATCCATTTGAAAGCTGACTTCTGAGGCTTTATTTCAAGGTCTGTTCCACTCAGATTGAGTAACAAACGTTTGAGCTAAAAATGTGACATTTTTAAGGTACTTTTTCGCCAATTTTAAGCTCGTTTTAATAATATTTTTAGGGTTTTTAATTGATTTTATTTTATTTTGCAGATTTTGAATAAATGCGAAAAATGGTTTTAAATGGCGAAAAAAGTGAGAAAAATAGAAGAAATGTCGGAGGTTGAAGAACCGGGCCAAAATCGATGAAAAACCGGCCAAAGAAAGAAGAGAAAAATTAAAAAGAAACCAGACCGGTCCAGTTAAACCGGACCGGCCCGGTGCAGCAAACCGGTTCGCGTGAACCGGCCACTTAGTAACCCCCCTCCCCTTCTCGCGTTTTTCTCTCTCCTCATTCGTCCCCTGCTTCTTCTCTGTCTTCAACCCCGAAACCCTACCCAGAAAACCCAGAACCTTCATCTTCCACCTCATCTCGCTTCGCCATGCCCAGTCTTTCTCTCTCTACTTCGTCATCTCTCTCTCTCCTCCACGTACACCCCCTTCCCAAACCCAGAAACCACCCAGCCCACGGTTTTCGACTTTCATCCCCATCGTCACCACCCTCATCTACCGCCAGCACAGCACCTCACCAACTCCATCTCCACCATCCACGTACACCCCCTTTCCTCACCTTCATCGCCACCGTCCACATCAACCGTCAACACACCACAAACCAACGGTCAAGGGTTGAAGGCTTCGAGTATAAGAAGGGAAGACGACGCCATGGAAGGTGAACAAGCATAGCGTAGGTTAGATTTTAGAATTAGGGTTTAGATTTAGTTTCGTTGTCAAGTTCGTTTTCGTATTCGAATTTCAGTTTCAATTTCGAGTTTAATTTCATGTTCTTGCTTTCGAATTTCAGCAATTAGGGTTCGAATTTCGATTTTGATTTTCAGATAAGGGTTGTTTCGATTTAGACTTTCATTCTTAGGTGCAATTTTAGCATTTAAATCAGTTGTAATTGCAAGAAATTTTGGGGTTTATAGGAGTGTTTTCGGTTCTGTTTCCCTCTCCCCTGTGCGGTTGTTCGAATGGCTTTTCTCTGGTGTTTGTTGGTTGCAATTCTGGGTTACCGAACCTTTGTGAGTTTTATTCTGCTCTCAATTCTGTTTTACTTCCCCTCCCCTGAATCTACCTGTTCGTCCCTTTCCTATTCTGCTTGGATTTTGGTAGCTACTGCTTGCTGTTCTTCGATTTTCAGTCTGCTTTGATTTCCCTTCCCCTGTTTTCGTGCTGTTCTACTCTTCCCTTCTGATGTTCTGTTCGTCTGCTTTGTTTTCGTTCCCCCTCCCCTACTGTTAATTAGTTTGATTAATTTGCCTTAGTTTTATTGTGAAATAATTAAAGTAATTAGGTTGTTAAGTTTTGAGCCACGGTTAATGGCAAGTTAGTTGTTTAATTTGGTTTAATTAGTTAATCAATATAAAGGTTAGGTTAAGTTTATTTGGTTAATTAGTTTGTTTTAATGTTTAATGAATTAGGATTAGATTTGACTAATTGAATTAGGATGTTAGATTGCCTTAAATAATTTCACTCAATTTAGATAATTAGTGAAATTTAATCGTTTAGTTTTAAAATGACCATAATTTCACGTTTTTCCCTGTGGACCGACCCTTAAGTACTACGACTGACAATCGTGAGTATTTGAGGTTTCTTTTGTCTTTAATTTTCCGTTCCCCCCTCAAAAAACCACCAACAATTTTGGCGCCGTTGCCGGGGAAGACGGTGAAATTTGGTCATGTTTTTTTTTAGTTGGTTTTTTATTTGTTGAGTTTCGTTGATATTTTGCTTAGTTGTTATTTACTTAATGAGTTCTTGTTAGTCATTTCATAACTTTCAGTTTCGAATCGATTTTGAAATTCTCATTTTGGCATCGTTTTCGTTTTTTAAAAAATTAAAAATCCAAAAACATTTGAAAAATCCAAAAATCCAAAAAAAAATGAAAAATGCTTAAAAATTCAAAAACATTAGAAAATTACAAAAACCACAAAAAAATTAGAAATTTCAAAAACCCCAAAAAAAAATTGAAAAATTGAATATCCAAAAAATTAGAAAATTCAAAAATAAAAAAAAAAGTGAAAAGCCAAAAATCCAAAAAAATTTAAAAACTTCAAAAATTTTAAAAAAAAGTTTCAAAATGCCAGTTTTCAGCTTCCCACAATATGAGCATGAACCCTTTTGGAGCTATTTCTCGAGGCTTAATGATTATCGTGCTCAACTGAATCGAAATTTCGAAAAATGGGAAATTTGTGAGGTCATCATTTTGGGTTTAAGTTTTGAATTTCGTGGTCATGTTGAATCTATGTGTCAAGGGGGTTTGCTAGGATTATTGTCTAAAACTCAAGAAGAAGTTTGGGATTTCTTTGAATATTTAGCTTGGGATACTTATGAGTTTGAACAAGCTAAAATGAACTTAAAGTACCCTACTCATGCTGAGTCTGCTTTTTATGCTGATCCTTACTCCCGAGGCCATTTTATAGATTCGCATGACTCCTCTTATGCTTCTGTGCCTCCTATGTGGTGTGATTATTGTAAATCTTCTACTCATGATGCTTGTTCTTGTCCATATCGTGACCGTTTTGATGCTCAATATGCTAGTCTTGAAAAGAGAATTAATGAATTGATTGTCAAAACGATAGAGATTATGAAAGCGAGAATTACTGAACATTCTCAATGTTTTAATCAAAGTAGGGAGAATTGTAATGAATCTGACTCTTGTTTAAGATCTCCTAAACCAGGAGTTAGTCTTTTTGATGATTTTGAACCTTCTTATTCTGCTAGGCCTGATTTGAGTGAAAACATGTGTTTGCCTAGTTTAGAACAAGAAAGTGATCTCCCTCAATCTCTATCGACAGATCTTGCACCTTGCCCTAACTCACCTAAGGGCGTCACTGACGATGTCCTAGTTTCTGTTGACTTACCCACCACTTTGAATGACTTTCATGAATTAGAAGTGGGTAAGCAATCTGATTTTGATAGTGAGTTAGACACATGCATCATACCTGCAGTTGAGTTTCATGATTTGGATGAATCGAAAGATGTTTCACAGGAGTTGCATGAGGAGGTGATTGTGACTGCACCTGCTATGTTTGACTTTGATGATATTCTTTCTGCAGGATATGAATCTTTTTCATATAAGCTTGATGTTCTTGAAGGTTTTGATGTGGATTCTCACTTTGAATATGAATCATTCTCTTTTGATCCCATCATGCCTAACCTTCTAATTGAATAAGATGATAATATTTTGCAAATTGAATATGAATCTTTTTGTGGGTTTGATGTTAAAATGAGTCGGAAGGAGGATTTTCGTGCTGAATATGAATCATTTTCTGTCGACCCTGTCCAAACTGACCTCGTTCTTGAATATTGCAGTCCTCCCTCTGTTCTTACATCTTTGGACCCTCCCGAGTCTACTTTTGTCGAGTTTGAGACTTTTATGTTTGATATTCCTTGTTTAGACCAGACTCGTGATGATAAAAACACAGATAGACTCAAGGATGACTTTGTAATGCATGATGAGATACCGGAACTCACTATGTTTGAATTTGGTGTTAATATTCTGCCTGTAGAGTATGAATCTTTTTCTGGTGAGTTTGGTACCCATGGATGTTCTGATGATGGTTTTCATGCTGATTATGAGTCATTTTCTTTTAATTCCATCCAGAGTGACTTCCTTTTTGAATCTTATTATATTGAGTCTGAGAACATGAGCACTGAGACGTTTGACCAGACTCATATGCATATTGAACTTAAAGGACTTGTGGATTTTGACCCATTTGCTTGGCCTAAGTTGCTCGTTCATGCTGATCCAATTTCTAGGCCCATGACCTCACCACTGGCTATTTGTGAGTATATTCACTTCATTCCTGAGTGGGCCCAACTGTTCGATAAATTGAAACGGGCCCTTACCTGTGCTTTCCTGACTATATGGATGTACTCAATCTGGTGCCAACTCTCTGTTTTTCGTAGTTGATATACTATTGAGAGTTAGACTTCTGAATTTGATAAGCTGTTGCGTGCTCTAATGTGTTTTGACTTGAATAGCACCTTTTCAGCTTAATCTGGAGTGGCTGATGGTCCATACACTTTATAGTTTGGGTACAACCTGTATCCAACCTGGTATGATCGTTCCACTTTTCTTTTATTTCTTTTATTTCTTTTTGTATTTAGTTGTATAGATTAGGATTTTCCTTTTTATTTCATTTTTTGTTTATTTTATTTTCATTATTTTGTTTATTTCATTTTTGTTTATTTCATTTGACTTTCATTTTTATTTTCCTTTTTCAATTTCTTTTCATTTTTGTTTCATTTTTGTTTTCCTTTATTTTGTTTTAGATTTCTTTTTGTTTAGTTTGCACTTTAGTAGGTCTGTGATTTTCGTTTAGTTTTTCTTTTGTAAATATATGTGTGTGTTTGATTTTGTTTTGATTTTTGTTTTGATTTTGATTTTTGTCTTCTTTTCTTTAGTTTTTAGGGTAGTGGTTTGATTTTCACTTTTTGTGTGTTTCTTTGATTTTAGTTTTGCTTTTTCTTTTTCATTTTGGTTTTATTTTGTTGGTGTCCTAGTTATATATATTTTAGGTTTTTCGGTTGTGTAGTTTATGTGCTTGCTTTTTAGCGCCTTGATTCTCCCAATGAGGACATTGTGAAGTTTTGGTGTGGGAGTGAGGTGCCATTTTTTTCAAAATTTTTTGATTATTTTTGTTGTTTTTGGGAACATTTGTATTTTTTCTGATTAGTTTGAATCCCCTGTGCTTTAGTTGTTAGGTTGTATATAAATAGGCTGTGAATGATAAGTCTCCAACTTCGAATGTGATATTCTAAGCCCTGATGCTAAACCCCAGTTGTTCACTAAAGGTTGTGTAATCCAGTCCTTGTTATCCCTTTGAGGCATGCGCCACCGGGACCCTTTGAGACACGTGCTACTGGGTGTTACCCTTTGAGGCGATATTGCTACTGGGAAAGCTTGCTTCCAAAGTCAGTATAAGAATAATGTAGTTATGTCAACTAAGTGGGATTGAGTCTATTCTGGTAAATCTGAGTCCTGGAGATGATGATACACTTGCACACAAACACCGGGATGGATTCAAAATCTGGATGTTCAATGGGGTGAAAAATCAGTGTTTTGATGTCATTTAGAGGTAGAGGGCTTTGATGTACATTTTATGTATATACAGGTCAATAACTGAGTACATGGGTGATTTAGCTGATTAGGAATTGTGCATATGTTTCTCGAGTTGTGTACATATCAGTTTTGAAAAAAACCCAAAATGATTTTCTTTTATTTTTGAATAATTTTGTGGGTATTTTCACTTTGAAACCCTCACGAGACCTCACTCGTCCACTTGGGAGTCCAAGGGGTTTAAAGGGCTTGTTGCATACGCTAAATGCAATCGTGATTCCTACGACAGTGAGTTAGGATTTTCTTTTCTTATTTTTCATTTTCTTTTAGTTAGCTTAGTTTATTTTTCTCGAGGACGAGCAAAATCTTGGTGTGGGAGTATTTGTTTGAGCTAAAAATGTGATATTTTTAAGGTACTTTTTCACCAATTTTAAGCTCGTTTTAATAATATTTTTAGGGTTTTTAATTGATTTTATTTTATTTTGCAGATTTTGAATAAATGCGAAAAATGGGTTTAAATGGCGGAAAAAGTGAGAAAAATAGAAGAAATGTCGAAGGTTGGAGAACCGGACCAAAATCGATGAAAAACCGGCCAAAGAAAAAAGAGAAAAATTAAAAAGAAACCAGATCGGTCCAGTTAAACCGGACCGGCCCGGTTCAGCAAACCGGTTCGCGTGAACCAGCCACTTATTAACCCCCCTCCCCTTCTCGTGTTTTTCTCTCTCCTCATTCGTCCCCTGCTTCTTCTTTGTCTTCAACCCCGAAACCCTGCCCAGAAAACCCAGAACCTTCATCTTCCACCTCATCTCGCTTCGCCATGCCCAGTCTTTCTCTCTCTACTTCGTCATCTCTCTCTCTCCTCCACGTACACCCCCTTTCCAAACCCAGAAACCACCCAGCCCATGGTTTTCGACTTTCATCCCCATCGTCACCACCCTCATCTACTGCAAGCACAACACCTCACCAACTCCATCTCCACCATCCACGTACACCCCCTTTCCTCACCTTCATCGCCACCGTCCACATCAACCGTCAACACACCACAAACCAACGGTCAAGGGTTGAAGGCTTCAAGTATAAGAAGGGAAGACGACGCCATGGAAGGTGAACAAGCATAGCGTAGGTTAGATTTTAGAATTAGGGTTTAGATTTAGTTTCGTTGTCAAGTTCGTTTTCGTATTCGAATTTCAATTTCAATTTCGAGTTTAATTTCGGGTTCTTGCTTTCGAATTTCAGCAATGAGGGTTCGAATTTCGATTTTGATTTTCAGATAAGGGTTGTTTCGATTTAGACTTTCGTTCTTAGGTACAATTTTAGCATTTAAATCAGTTGTAATTGTAAGAAATTTTGGGGTTTATGGGAGTGTTTTCGGTTCTGTTTCCCTCTCCCTTGTGCGGTTGTTCGAATGGCTTTTCTCTGGTGTTTGTTGGTTGCAATTCTGGGTTACCGAACCTTTCTGAGTTTTATTCTGCTCTCAATTCTGTTTTACTTCCCCTCCCTGATTCTGCCTGTTCGTCCCTTTCCTATTCTGCTTGGATTTTGGTAGCTACTGCTTGCTGTTCTTCGATTTTCAGTCTGCTTTGATTTCCCTTCCCCTGTTTTCGTGTTGTTCTACTCTTCCCTTCTGATGTTCTGTTCGTCTGCTTTGTTTTCGTTCCCCCTCCCCTACTGTTAATTAGTTTGATTAGTTTGCCTTAGTTTTATTCTGAAATAATTAAAGTAATTAGGTTGTTAAGTTTTGAGCCACGGTTAATGGCAAGTTAGTTGTTTAATTTGGTTTAATTAGTTAACCAATATAAAGGTTAGGTTAAGTTTATTTGGTTAATTAGTTTGTTTTAATGTTTAATGAATTAGGATTAGATTTGTCTAATTGAATTAGGATGTTAGATTGCCTTAAATAATTTCACTCAATTTAGATAATTAGTTAAATTTAATCGTTTAGTTTTAAAATGACCATAATTTCACGTTTTTCACTGTGGACCGACCCTTAAGTACTACGACTGACAATCGTGAGTGTTTGAGGTTTCTTTTGTCTTTAATTTTCCGTTCCCCCTCAGAAAACCACCAACAACAAACCTAGGCGGTATAGCTTTTTGAAATTGACAATCGTAAACTTAAAAGTTGCTGCCAAATGAATAAAGCACTTTTCAGCTTTTTTCTTTGCTTTTCGGTCTCCCCTTGCTTTTTGGACGTGTAAGGCCCCCTATTCCCCTTTCTTTCAGCTTGTTCAAGCCTCCCATGGTATAAGGGAGGCCTAAGGTTTTAAAGGAACACAATTGGATTGAATGTTAAACTTGAGTTTTGAAAACTCTCTATATTCTCTCTTAAATCCGATTGTTATATATTGAGTGTGCCAACCACAAGCTGGTCTCTATGTCTTCTTCATTCAACTAAGAAGGTGATTACGGTCTGTAACTTAGTTGGACTAAGAAGATTATCCAAGTGAGTGCAAACAAAGGTGGATTCTTCAATCACCCCTGCTAGCTGCACCTTTTGCCCCACATCTCCCGAACGGTTTCTCTAAGTTGCTTGCAACTTGAGCCATTTGAAAGCTGACTTATGAGGCTTTATATCAAGGTCTTTTTCACTCAGATTGACTAGTAAACCTAGGAGGTATAGGTTTTTGAAGTTGACAATTATAAAATGAAAAGTTGTTGTTAAAAGCATAAAGCACTTTTCAGCTTTTGTCTTTGCTTTTTGGTCTCCCCATGCTTGTTGGACGTGTAACGCCCCCTGTTCCCCTTTCTTCCAGCTTGTTCGAGGCTCCGATGGTATAAGGGAGGCCTTAGGTTTTAAAGGAACACAATTGGAATGAATGTTAAACTTGAGTTTCGAAAGCTCTCTCTATTCTCTCTTAAATCTGAGTGTTATATATTTAGTGTTGTAACCTCAAGCGGGTCTCTACGTCTTCTTCGTTCAACTGAGAAGGTGATAAAGGTCTGTAACTTAGTTGCACTAAGAAGATTGTCCAAGTGAGGGCAAACCAAGGTGGATTCTTCAATCACCCTTGCTAGTCCTCTTGTGTTCTATCTTGGTTCTTGGTTACTTTGGTTCTATCTTATTCCCTTTTGCCCATTGATGTAGACTTTTTAGAGTTTATGATGCATATCTCATTGGGATTACAAACAGCCTTGCTCATCCAATGCTTTTGGGGTAACTTCCTCTCAAATCCAAGTTCGACAAGATCTTTCTTCACCTCCATTGTTCGAATTCCATAGTAAAAGGCACTTTATGGAGTTTTGTTGGAACTTCAAAACACCATTTTTAAAAGATACAGTTCCAGACATCAAGTGCAGCAACTTAGTTTTGTGAGCTTTATTATTCAAGCTTAAAATGGATTTAAGAAGCTGCAAATATACTTGTTTGAACCCTTAATAGGCCAGCTTTAGGACATATAAAGAGTTCTTGATCAGGGCATTGGGTAATAAGCCAAAAGGAGCCATTTTCTAGATGCTGCAGAAACTGTCTAAGCCTGCGCATGCTGTACCTTTTGCCGCATATCTCCCAAACGGTTGCTCCAAATTGCTTCCAACTTGATCCATTTGAAAGTTGACTTCCGAGGCTTTATATTAAGGTCTGTTTCACTCAGATTGAGTAACAAACCTAGGCGGCATAGCTTTTTGAAGCTTACAATTGTAAACTGAAAAGTTGCTGACAAAAGAATAAAGCACTTTTCAGCTTTTGTCTTTGCTTTCTGGTCTCTCCTTGCTTTTTGGACGCGTAAGGCCCCATGTTCCCCTTTCTTTTAGCTTCTTCAAGGCTCCCATTGTATAAGGGAGGCCTTAGGTTTTAAAGGAACACAATTGGAATGAATGTTAAACTTGAGTATTGAAAACTCTCTCTATTCTCTCTCAATTCCGAGTTTTATATCTTGAGTGTGGTAACCTCAAGCGGGTCTCTACGCCTTTTTGGTTCAACTAAGAAGGTGATAAAGGTCTGTAACTTAGTTGGACTAAGAAGATTGTCCAAGTGAGTGCAGACCAAGGTGGATTCTTCAATCGCCCTTGCTAGTCCACTTGTGTTCAATCTTGGTTCTTGGTTACTTTGGTTCTATCTTATTCCCTTCTACCCATTGATGTATATTTTTTTGGAGTTTATGATGCATATCTCGTAGGGCATTACGTACAACCTTGCACATCAAATCCTTTTGGGGTAACTTCATTTGAAATCGATGTTCGACAGGATCTTTCTTCATCTCCATTGTTCAAATTCCATAGTAAAAGGCACTTTAAGGAGTTTTGCTTGAACTTCAAAACGCCATTTTTAAAAGATACAGTTCCGGACATCAAGTGCGGCAACTTGGTGACCCTAATCACATACCCTCAAGGGGGTTTAAATCCATTTTGTTGCTTCAGGATTTAATTTCAGAAAGCTAGGTTTCCAATAAAGGAAATTTCAAGTCATTTGGACTTTATTTGCCCATCCAACTCAGCTCTCAAAATTCAACTATAGAATCTGTCTAGACTCCAGTGCAGCAACCCGGTTTTGCGAGCTTTACTATTCAAGCTTAAAAAGGATTTAAGAAGCTACAAATATACTTTTTGGATACCTTAATGTGTCATATTTAAGGACATATAAAGAGTTCTTGATTAAGGCATTGGGTAATAAGTCAAAATGTGCCATTTTCCAGATGCTCCAGAAATTGTCTCGGCCTGCATATGCTGTACTTTTGACCGCATATCTCCCAAACGGTTGCCTCAAATTTCTTTCAACTTGATCCATTTGAAAGGAGAATTTTGGAGCTTTATATCAACGTCTGTTTCACTCAGATTGAGTAATAAATAAACAAAGGAGATATAGCTGTTTGACGTTGACAATTGTAAGCTGAAAAGTTGCTGACAAAAGCATAAAGCACTACTCAGTTTTGTATTTGCTTTTTGGTCTTCCCTTGCTTTTTGGACGTGTAAGGCCCCTTGTTCCCGTTTCTTTCAGCTTCTTCAAGTGTCCCATTGTATAAGGGAGGCCTTAGGTTTTAAAGGAACACAATTGGAAAGAATGTTAAACTTGAGTTTTGAAAACTCTCTCTATTCTCTCTCAAGCGGGTCTCTAGGTCGTCTTCGTTCAACTAAGAAGGTGATTGTGGTCTATAACTTAGTTGGACTAACAAGATTGTCCAAGTGAGTGCAAGCCATGGTGGATTCTTCAATCACCCCTGCTAACTACACCGTTTGCCCCATATCTCCCAAACCGTTTCTTCAAATTGCTTCCAACTTGAGCCATTTGAAAGATGACTTCCGAGGCTTTATATCAACGTCTTTTTCTCTCAGATTGAGTAATAAACCTAGGAGTTATAGCTTTTTGAAGTTGACAATAGTAAATTGAAAAGTTGCTGACAAAAGCATAAAGCACTTTTCAGCTTTTGACTTTGCTTTTTGGTCTCCCCTTGCTTTTTGGACGTGTAAGGCCCCCTGTTCCCCTTTCTTCCAGCTTGTTCGAGGCTCCCATGGTATAAGGGAGGCCTTAGGTTTTAAAGGAACACAATTGGAATGAATGTTAAACTTGAGTTTCGAAAGCTCTCTCTATTCTGTCTTAAATCTGAGTGTTATATCTTGAGTGTGGTAACCTCAAGCGGGTCTCTAGGTCGTCTTCGTTCAACTGAGAAGGTGATAAAGGTCTGTAACTAAGTTGGACTAAGAAGATTGTCCAAGTGAGTGCAAACCAAGGTGGATTCTTCAATCACCCTTGCTAGTCCACTTGTGTTCTATCTTGGTTCTTGGTTACTTTGGTTCTATCTTATTTCCTTTTGCCTATTGATGTTTATTTTTATGAGTTTATGATGCATATCTCATTGGGATTATATAAAACCTTGCTCATCCAATGCTTTTCGGGTAACTTCCTTTCAAATCCAAGTTCGATAAGATCTTTCTTCACCTCCATTGTTCAAATTCCATAGTAAAAGGCACTTTATAGAGTTTTGCTGGAACTTCAAAATGCCATTTTTAAAAGATACATTTCCAGACATCAGGTGCAGCAACTTGGTTTTGTGAGCTTTATTATTCAAGCTTAAAACGGATTTAAGAACATGCAAATATACTTGTTGGAACCCTTAATATGTATGCTTTAACGACATATAAAGAGTTCTTGATCAAGGCGTTAGGTAATAAGTGAAATGGAGCCATTTTGCAGATGCAGCCGAAACTGTCTCAACCTGCGTATGCAGTACCTTTTGCCGCATATCTCCAAACGATTGCTCCAAATTGCTTCCAACTCGATCCATTTGAAAGCGGACTTCCGAGGCTTTATATCAAGGTCTGTTTCAATTACATTGAGTAACAAACCTAGGCGGTATAGCTTTTTGAAGTTGACAATTGTAAACTAAAAAGTTGTTGACCAAAGCATAAAGCACCTTTCAGCTTTTGTCTTTCCTTTTTGGTCTCCCCTTACTTTTTGGACGTGTAAGGCCCCCTGTTCCCCTTTCTTTCAGCTTGTTCAAGGCCTCCATGGTATAAGGGAGGCCTTAGGTTTTAAAGGAACACAATTGGAATGAATGTTAAACTTGAGTATTGAAAACTCTCTCTATTCTCTCTCAATTCCGAGTTTTATATCTTGAGTGTTGTAACCTCAAGCGGGTCTCTATGTCTTCTTCGTTTAACTAAGAAGGTGATAAAGGTCTGTATCTTAGTTGGATAAGGAAGATTGTCCAAGTTAGTGCAAACCAGGGTGGATTCTTCAATCGCCCTTGCTAGTCCACTTGTGTTCAATCTTTGTTCTTGGTTACTTTGGTTGTATGTTATTCCCTTCTACCCATTAATGTATATTTTTTGGAGTTTATG
>JACYFF010031958.1:52651871-52682468 GCA_017589665.1 Selenicereus undatus
AAGAAGGTGATTAGGGTCTGTAACTTAGTTGGACTAAGAAGATTGTCCATGTTAGTGCAAACCAAGGTGGATTCTTTAATCACCCTTGCTAGCCTAGTCGTGTTCTATCTTGGTTCTTGGTTATTTTGGTTATATCTTATTCCTTCTTGCCATTGATGTATACTTTTTGGAGTTTATGATGCGTATCTCGTCGGGCATCACACACAACCTTGTTCATCGAATCCTTTTGGGGTAACTTCATTTCAAATTCAAGTTCGACAAGATCGTTTTTCATCTCCATTATTTGAATTCCATGGTAGAAGGCACTTTATGGAGTTTCACTTTAAGTTCAAAATGCTATTTTTAAAAGAAACAGTTCTGGACAGCAAGCGCAGCAACTTGGTGACACTAATCACCTAGCTTCAATAGGGTTTATGATGCAAGGGTTCGAATAGCCTCAATTCTAGCAACTGGTGCAAAGGTTTCTTCGTAATCAATCCCTTCTTCTTGATTGTACCCTTGAACCACCAGCCTTGCCTTGTTCCTAGTGACTGTTCCTGACTCATCCAGCTTATTTCGGAACACCCACTTGGTTCCAATGATTGTTCTGTCTGTAGGTTTAGGTACAAGGTGCCATACTTTGTTTCTTTCAAATTCATGAAGCTCTTCCTGCATAGCCGCGATCCAATCTGAATCTGCAAGAGCTTCATTCACACTTTTTGGCTCAATGTTAGAAAGAAAAGCATAGAAAGCACAAAAATTCTTAAGTTTAGATCTAGTTTGCACTCCAGTATTAATATCTGACAAGATTTGATCAAGAGGGTGCGAACTATGGTGCTTCCATGATCTTGGATTAATTGGATCCACAGCCACATGTTTTGTTCTAACTGAAGTGTGTGTAGGATCAGGCTCAAGAACACCTCCTGATCCTGTTTCTGCACCTGTTTGCAAGCTGGTTCCTGAAGAACATGGTTTCGAACAGGGTTCAACGGTGTTTCCCCCTGTTTGGAGCTCACCTTGACTATCGCTTTGAGGAACAGCTTTTCTACCTGTTTCCTTCAAGGTGTTCTTACCTTGTTTTTCTTGATTTAACAGCTCCTTTTGGACAAGACCTAATTCAAACTCTTCATCCTGTGCATTACTCTCATTCAAGGAGTTAGATTCATCAAAAAACACATGCACACTTTCCTCAACACACAAGGTGCGTCTGTTAAAGACTTTGTATGCCTTACTGTGAGAGGAATAACCAAGAAATATTGCCTCATCACTCCTAGGATCAAACTTTCCTAAGGCATTCTTCCCGTTGTTATGCACGAAACATCTACAACCAAATGTTCTTAGATGCATAATGTTGGGTTTCCTGCCTTTAAGAAGTTCATAAGGAGTTTTGTTCAACATGGGTCTAATCATGCATCTGTTTATAATGTAACATGATGTGTTCAAGGCTTCTGCCCAAAAGTTCTTAGGAAGACCACTAGCCATAAGCATTGTTCTAGTCATGTCTTCTAAGGTACGATTTTTTCGTTCAACCACCCCATTCTGCTGGGGTGTTCTTGGGGCTGAGAAGTTTTGATCAACACCATGTTCATTACAAAATTTTGTAAAGCTTGCATTTTCAAATTCAGTACCATGATCAGACCTCAAGCTAACCAATGAGTGTCCTACTCTCTTTTCAATCTTTTTGAGAAGGGCAATAAAATTCTCAAAAGTTTCATCCTTGGAGGCCAAGAATAGGGTCCAAGTAAATCGAGAGTAATCATCCACTATTACAAGCACATACCTTTTCCCACCTCTACTAGCTATCCTCATGGGACCACATAGATCAATGTGTAATAATTCAAGAGGTCGGGTAGTGCTTACATACCTTTTAGATTTTAAAGAAGATCTGACTTGTTTTCCTTTTGCACAAGCTTCACATACCTTGTCATCATTATACTTGATGGAAGGTAGTCCAACAACCAAATCCTTGGAAACAAGTTTGTTTAACAAGGACAAGCTTGCATGACCTAGTCTCTTGTGCCATAGCATTATATCATCATTTAATGCATTTAAACAAGTCAGATTATTTTGGGGAAGAGTGGAAATACTAACTTTATAAACATTTTGACATCGCTTCCCCCTCAACACAACATCTCCTGTGTCGTCATTCACAACCAAGCAACGTGTTTTTGAAAACAGTACTAGGTTGTTCTTGTCACACAGTTGGGACACACTTAGCAAATTGTGCTTTAACCCATCAACTAAGTGCACATTATCAATTGAGTGGGAGAGAGTTTTACAAAAATTACCTATACCGACAATTGTCGCAGACTTGCCGTTTCCAAATGCTACACTCCCACCATTCAAAGCTGTAAGTGAGAGAAAGTTTGATTCTTTTCCGGTCATATGCCGCGAACACCCACTATCGACATACCACAACTGCTTGTTTTCAAGGGTGTTTGTGGGGTTGTTCGTAAGGTTGTTTTCTCTCACTTCAACCTGCAAAACAAATCATGGGTTAGTTTTGGGAACCCAGATCCACTTGGGTGCCATTCCTTTAGACATGTAAAGCTCATCTTTTCTAATCCAGATTTGTTTCACATACTTTTCATTCTTTCCATTGGCATGTTTTCTTACAGGACAAGTATATCTATAATGACCCGTTTTACCACAATGAAAGCAAACAATATTTTCAGGCAATCCCACATACTTCCTATGTATTGGGTAAACGGTTTGTTTAGGCTTGTATCCAAGTCCCTTTTTGTTTCGCCTGTGGTGAGTGTTTAACCAATCAAGGGCTTGTGAGGACTTGTTCTAACGCTTGGTCGTGGCAAGTTCGGTTTCCAGTTTTTCTATATTAACATGCAAGTTCTTGTTCTCTTTGAGCAAGTCTTCAACAATTCCTTCCACCTCAAAGAGTTTTTCTTCCACTCGAGTATAATCTCCTTCTTTTATAAAGAGATTTTCTTTGAGCATGTTAATATTTTCATGTAAACCAAGTTTTTCATTTTTAAGAATTTCATTTTCAAGCTCTAGGTCACGAACTTCTCTTTTTAGATCAGCACAAGTGTCTATCAAGTTATATAGAAGTTCTTCTAGAGTAGCTTTGTTAAGACCATGTACCTTGTTCTTGAGATCTGTGATGCTGATTTTTGATTCACCATCTGAATCTGAGTCACTTTGTGCCATCAGTGCTACGACCTCTTCTTCAGCTTCAGATTCTCCTTCATCTTCAGAGGAATCTCCCCAAGCAGCCAGCATAGCTTTCGAGAATGGCTTGCCCAGATTGTTGACAGGGTGTTTTCGACCCTGTTTTCGAGGTTGTTCTGGCATCTGATCTTCTCGAAGCAGAGGACAATTTTTGACTAAGTGATCTGGTTTGCCGCACT
The DNA here is from genome assembly GCA_017589665.1 of Selenicereus undatus. Taxonomy (NCBI): domain Eukaryota; kingdom Viridiplantae; phylum Streptophyta; class Magnoliopsida; order Caryophyllales; family Cactaceae; genus Selenicereus; species Selenicereus undatus. Next base: position 52,655,219 of record JACYFF010031958.1, read on the forward strand.
TGAAACACCCTATAGGTTGATCTTTAGGGGTGTTTCTGGACTTACTGAATTCTTTTCTTTTGTTGTTCTCCTTGACCTTTTTGAAGAATTTCTTGAATTTTCTAGACATTAGGGTCATATCTTCATCTTCAAGGTCAGAGTCAGTGTCCTCATGTGCTTTCAAGGCAAGCCCACGATCCTTCTTTTGCTCCTCTTTCTGTTGTGAGTTTTTCCGGAGTTCATAGGTTTGGAGATTACCAATCAACTCATCAAGGGTGATTTTGTTCATGTCTTTAGCCTCTTGGATGGCTGTTACTTTGGCCTCCCACGTACGAGGTAGAATTCTAAGGATCTTCCTCACCAACTCTTCAGTGGTGAAGGATTTTCCCAATGATTTTAGCTCGTTCGTTATGTGGGTAAACCGTGTATACATATCCATTATAGTCTCACGATCACCCATATCAAACAACTCATATTGTCGCATAAGTAGCTCAATTCTAGATTGTTTAACTTCACTCGTACCTTCATGAGCAACTTGCAGGGCGTTCCAGATAGCTTGGGCTGATTCACACTCGGAGATGCGAGTGTATTCATCTGGTCCTAGGCCGAAATATAATAGCTTCTTGGCCTTAGCATTCTTCTCCATTTTCTTGTAATCTTCAGAGTCAAATTCAGAAGGTTCCTTGGAAACTTTCTTGCCATCTTCAAGTATTTTGTAGGGAACAAGTGGCCCGTTCTTGATGAGCATCCATAACTCATAGTCTTCTGCCTGAATGTAGTTCTCCATCCTGTTCTTCCACCAACTATAATGTTGGCCGTTGAAATAGGGTGGACGAGTTATGGATTGCCCTTCAAGAATTCCTTCTGGTGTACTCATCTTCAGAATCTCTCATGGTGTTAGCCTTGTTGTGAGAGAACCTGCTCTGATACCACTTGTTAGATCTTAGAGTATACTTCCACAAGAGGGGGGGTGAATTGTGGTGTCTGATTTTCGCGTTATAAGTAACAAACACCCTGACAGAGGTTGTTCTCCGATGACGAACACCCTGTTGACTTGTTTGCAGGGGGTGTTTTCAGATATTGTAAATACGAAAATCACCAAGATAAATGCGAAATTAAAGCACACACAATTTTTACGTGGAAAACACCTCTAGCCCAACTGAGGTGTGAAAAACCACGACCTACCTCGTGTAGGATTTAACCACTTCACTAAACCGGGCTTAACACGTTACAAATGTAACACACCTTGTTACAACTTGCAACCACGTAATCTCCTTCTCAAGGCAGATTACACCACGTCCAAATCTCACCAGATTGGACACGTCCAAAGTCCACACGACTTAGGACCACTCACTCACTTTTCTGATTCAAGATCAGGGTTACAAACACCTTACAGGGGGTGCTTCTGACTAAGCAGATGTACGGTACAATGAAGTTCCTATTATGCCAATATATTGAAAGCTTGCTTTAAACACAACTTGAACTGGTTTTTCTTTTCTCAAGTGAAGCTCAGAAATTCTTTTCACTAGAAAAACCTCTTTTGAAATTTGCCTTTTGGGAATGTTGTGTTTCAAGATTTCTTTTTGCTTTCTTCTCACTATAGCTCAGTATATGTCTCAGTGTCTATGTTTTCGTGAAAACTGAGCTGTTTTTAACCACAAATTCCAACGGTCAAAAACCAAGGAGAGGAAAGGAAATCATCTAATTTTGGAAGGTGATTTTTCAAGAGAAAAACAAAACTCCCAACGGCTAGTGATAAAACATTTTCCAAAAACTAAGGAATTTGTTATCTTGAGAGATAACCTTTATCTCCTTATAGCCGTGCGTAAGCTTTAAGCAAGGCAATCAGAAATTTTCAGCAATTTAAAAACTTTATCACATCCGAAGATATGGGCAGAGAAAATCTTTCAATTTTGGCAAATCTCCCAAAATCTATTTTCCCAAATCTCCCATAATATATTCAAGAAATATATTTTCCAGAAGCATAACATTTGAAAATATTCTGGAGATTTTGGTCAACCGAAATAATAATTTCAAGGATAATCGGGTATGGCCACTTCAGGTCAGAAACACCCTAGGCACCCTGTTTGCAGGGTTGTTCACAGTCTGGTGTTCTGAAGCACTTAGTGCAAATACCGATTCAAGAGATGTTTAAAAAGCTTTTTCAATATTGGCATATTAACAAGAGTCTAAATAAATAAAGCCTATATACCCAAGACTTCTTGTTTTGAATCTTGTCCAAGATCCGTAGAGTTGCTGTGAACATCAAGGCTACCTTGTTTGCTGGGGTTGTTCTTTGCATCACTAGAGAAGCTGCTGGGAACATCAAGGCTACCTTGTTTGTTAGAGTTGTTCTTTGCATTGCTAGAAGAGCTGCTGTGAACATGACTTACATCCAACTGTGAGATGGCGTTCTTGACTAAATGTAGAATCACCCAAAGAACCTGTTTTAGAGGCTTGTTCTCACATGTAGCAAACCGGTTAATACAGTAAAGATTACAAACAACAGTTAGGCCTGTTTTCAGATCATGTTTGGAGCAACACTACTTGGACACATTTTTACACTTGGATTTGTTATCATCAAAACTTGAATATAAAAACTCAACATCCCTTCTACCCATTGAGATATATTTTTTTGAGTTTATGATGCATATCTCATAGGGCATTACATACAACCTTGCTCATCCAATCCTTTTAGGGTAACTTCATTTGAAATCCAAGTTTGGCAAGATCTTTCTTTACCTCCATTGTTCCAACTCCATAGTAAAAGGCATTTTATGGAGTTTTGCTAGAACTTCAAAATGCCATTTTTAAAAGATACAGTTCCAGACATCAAGTGCAGGAACTTGGTGGCCCTAATCACCTACCTTGAAGGGGGTTTAAATCCGTTTTATTGCTTTAGGATTTAATTTCAGAAAGTTAGGTTTCGAATAAAGCAAATTTCAGGCCATTTGGACTTCATTTGCCCGTCCAACTTAGCTCTTATAGTTCAGCTATAGAATCTGTCCAGATTCCAGCACAGCAACCCGGTTTTCTGAGCTTGATTATTCAAGGTTAAAATGGATTTAAGAAGCTACAAATGTACTTTTTGGAACCCTTAATATTTCAGATTTTAGGAGATATAAAGAGTTCTAGATTAACGCATTGGGTAATAAGTCAAATGGAGCCATTTTCCAGATGTTGCAGAAACTGTCTCAGCCTGCATATGCTACGCCTTTTGGCCCCCATCTCCCAAGCGGTTGGTCCAAATTGCTTCTAACTTAAACCATTTGAAAGCTGACTTCTGGAGCTTTACATCAAGGCTTGTTTCACTCAGGTTGAGTAATAAACATAGGAGATATAGCTGCTTAAAGTTGACAACTGTAAACTAAAAAGGCACTTTATTGAGTTTTGTTGGAACTTCAAAACGCCATTTTTAAAAGATACAGTTCCAGACATCATGTGCGGCAACTTGGTGACCCTAATCACCTACCCTCAAGGGGGTTTAAATCCGTTTTATTGCTTTTGGATTTATTTTTCAAAAGTTAGGTTTCGAATAAAGCAAATTTCAAGTCATTTGGACTTCATTTGCCAATCCAACTCTGCTCTCAAAGGTCAGTTATAGAATTTGTCCATACTCCAGCGCAGCAACCCGGTTTTGTGAGCTTTATTTTTCAAGTTTAAAATGGACTTAAGAAGCTGCAAATATACTTTTTGGAACCCTTAATATGTCATCTTTAAGAACATATAAGGGGTTCTTGATTAAGGCATTGGGTAATAAGTCAAAAGGAGCCATTTTCCAGATGCTGCATAAACTGTCTCCACACCTTTTGCCGCATATCTCCCAAATGGTTGCTCCAAATTGCTTCCAACATGAACCATTTGAAACCTGACTTTCGGAGCTTTATATCAAGGTCTGTTTCACTCAGATTGAGTAATAAACCTAAGAGATATAGTTGTTTGAAGTTGACAATTGTAAACTGAAAAGTTGCTAACAAAAGCGTAAAGTGCTTTTCATCTTTTGTCTTTGCTTTTTTGTCTCCCCTTACTTTTTGGACGTCTAAGGCCCCTTGTTCCCCTTTCTTTCAGCTTGTTCAAGGCTCCGATTGTATAAGGGAGGCCTGAGGTTATAAAGGAACACAATTAGAATTAATGTTAAACTTCCTTTTTGAAAACTCTCTCTATTCCCTCTCAAATTCGAGTGTTATATCTTTATTGTGGAAACCTCAAGTGGGTCTCTAGGTCCTGTTCGTTCAACTAAGAAGGTGATTAAGTTATGTGACTTGGTTGGACTAAGAAGATTGCCCAAGTGAGTGCAAACCAAGGTGGGTTCTTCAACCACCCTTGCTAGTCCACGCGTGTTCGATCTTGGCTCTTGGTTACTTCGGTTCTATCTTATTCCCTTCTTCCCATTGATGTATATTTTGTGGAGTTTGTGATGCGTATCTCGTCGGGCATTACATACAACCTTGCTCATCCAGTCCTTTTTGCATAACTTCATTTTAAATTCAAGTTCGACAAGATCGTTTTTCATCTCCATTATTTGAATTCCATGGTAGGAGGCACTTTAAGAAGTTTGACTTTAACTTCAAAATGCCATTTTGAAAAGATAAGTTCTGGATAGCAAGCGCAGCGACTTGGTGATGCTAATCACCTAGCTTCAACAGGGTTTAAATCTGTTTTATTGCTTTAGGATTTAATGTCAGAAGGTTAGGTTTCCAATATAGTAAATTTCAAGTCATTTGGACTGCATTTATCCATCCAACTCAGCTCTCAAAATTCAGCTATAGAATCTGCCCAGATTCCAACGCAGCAACGCAGTTTTGTGAGCTTCATTATTTAAGCTTAAAATGAATTCAAGAAGCTGCAAATATACATTTTGCAACCCTTAATATGTCAGCTTTAAGGAAATATAAAGAGTTCTAGATTAAGGCATTGGGTGATAAGTCAAAAGGAGCCATTTTCCAGATGCTACAGAATCTGTCGCAGCCTGCATATGCTGTACGTTTTCCCCATATCTCCCAAACAGTTGCTCCAAATTGCTTCCAACTTCAACCATTTGAAAGCTGACTTCCGGGCCTTTATATCAAGGTCTGTTTCACTCATATTGAGTAATAAACCTAGGAGGTATAGCTGTTTGAAGTTGACAATTGTAAACTAAAAAGGCGTTGACAAAAGCATAAAGCACTTTTCAGCTTTTGTGATGTACCTGCCGAGGGTCTAAGCCAGGACTCAATGTAAGTGAGATAGCTTAACAACCAAAGGTAGATACAATCAAGGGAACAACAAGGAAATTTGAAGAACACAAGTTAAACTCAAGAGTAGCTCACGGCTTGAAGGGAACCCGAAGCTACCTTAAGGAATTTCAAGTGTTTTCAAGTGAATTTTGGATAGTGCTAAACTTGATGATTAGATAAGATACACCACTAATCACTAGCTTAGGACCCTTAATGTTGGATTAGGATAAGATACACCACCTAACCAAGGATTAAGACTCTCTTTGATCACCACTTAGTTCGGCCAAAAACTAAGATAAGCAAGGAAAGTGTTTAAGGAAACTCAAGACACAAAGTATTTTCTTCTCATTCAAAGTCAAAGCATATATTACAAAATGAACAACTAAAGGCTTTATATAGCCTTCCAAATACATGAAATGAGCTTTCCTTCTAAGCTAGGAAAGTCGTTAAACACTTAATACTACTTAGTACACGGTTAGGAGCTAAACTAATACAAACCAAAAGTTTAAGGGCTTAAATACAACTTAGCATTAATATAAACCTTTCCTAGGAATGAGGGAGTGTTGGTGAGTCAATTTCCTCACTTGGAAGGAAAGCTTCTCATAGCTACACCTCAAAAGAGCTAAAAATCTCTTGCTTGACATGTAGTGCTAGGGTGGCCGGCTCCTTGCTTGCAAAATGGAAGCTTCTCCATGTTCCCACATGTCTCCCTCATGCTTGGCTTATTGGAAGCTCTCCAAGAATCTCAAACCAAGCTGGTGAATATTCTTTCACATTAAGCAAAACCATTTAGGAAGGAAATCCTCCTTGCTAAGCAACCGGGTATATAGGTGTCGGTTTCTGTCCTGTTTTGTGCTGCATGGTTGACACCTCAAACGATGAGTATTCTGGGATTTTTCTACATTGCTGGAAACCACAAGATGTATAGAATATCCTACATTTGGAATCAAAGCATTCAGACTTCGTTTGCCCCTTGAAAAAGATGAAATTCCCAAACCGTGCATAACCAGGTTCGAAACAGAACATGACTGAAAATCCGCTTCGTTCCCTAACCAAATGAACTCCAAATATGGTAATTCAAATTGGAAATGAAAGCTAAGATCTTAATCTTAATATTTCCACGGATGCAAAATTTGGACATTTAAACCTCATGGAAGATTAAGAAATATAATCACCAAAATCGGGTAAAATCTGGATGTAAACTGTCTTCAGGGCAGCTTGACTTAAACATAGGTTTTGGATGACCAAATGAACTCCAATGAGGCTGAAACTTGTTTTATTCGAAAGCTAACATCCTAAGGTTTAAGAGAACACCAAAATTAAGGATTTAAGTCATCTCAAAATTAGGTGACCATAACCAGATTTCACGGGTTAGTTGCAAAGGTTCCAGGCAACAAGGTGCAATTAATTGTCTAGGCTTGTTTCTAATGCTTGGGAATAGCCTAAACATTCTGGAAGTGAGGGATGATCACCAGACCACCATCATTTTGTCTTTGCTTTTGGTCTCCCCTTGCTTTTTAGACGTGTAAGGCCCCCTGGTCCCCTTCCTTTCAGCTTGTTCAAGGCTCCCATGGTATAAGGGAGGCCTTAGGTTGTAAAGGAACACAATTGGAATGAATGTTAAACTTGAGTTTTGAAAACTTTCTCCATTCTCTCTCAAGTCCGAGTGTTATATCTTCGGCGTGGCAACCTCAAGCGGGTCTCTAGGTCTTCTTCGTTCAACTAAGAAGGTGATTTAGGTCTGTAACATAGTTAGACTAAGAAGATTGCCCAAGTGAGTGCAAACCAAGACGGATTCTTCAATCACCCTTGCTCGTCCACTTGTGTTCGATCTTGGTTCTTCGGTTACTTTGGTTTTATCTTATTCCCTTCTACCCATTGAGATATATTTTTTTGAGTTTATGATGCATATCTCATAGGGCATTACATACAACCTTGCTCATCCAATCCTTTTAGGGTAACTTCATTTCAAATGCAAGTTCGACAAGATATTTCTTTACCTTCATTGTTCGAATTCCATATCCAAAGGCATTTTATGGAGTTTTGCTAGAACTTCAAAAATGCAATTTTTAAAAGATACAGTTCCACACATCAAGTGCAGGAACTTGGTGACCCTAATCACCTACTTTGAAGGGGGTTTAAATCCGTTTTATTGTTTTAGGAATTAATTTCAGAAAGTTAGGTTTCCAATAAAGCAAATTTCAGGTCATTTGGACTTCATTTGCCCTTCCAACTTAGCTCTCATAGTTCAGCCATAGAATCTGTCCAGATTCCAGCTCAGCAACCCGATTTTCTGAGCTTGATTATTCAAGGTTAAAATGGATTTAAGAAGCTGCAAATATACTTTTCGGAACCCATAATATGTTATATTTTAGGACATATAAAGAGTTCTAGATTAAGGCATTCGGTAATAAGTCAAATGGAGCCAGTTTCCAGATGCTGCAGAAATTGTCTCAGCCTGCATATGCCGCGCCTTTTGGCCCCATCTCCCAAGCGGTTGGTCCAAATTGCTTCTAACTTGAACCATTTGAAAGTTGACGTCTGGAGCTTTACATCAAGGTTTGTTTCACTCAGGTTGAGTAATAAACATAGGAGATATAGCTGTTTAAAGTTGACAACTGTAAACTGAAAAGGCACTTTATGGAGTTTTGTTGGAACTTCAAAACACCATTTTTACAAGATACAGTTCCAGACATCATGTACGGCAACTTGGTGACCTTAATCACCTACCCTCAAGGGGGTTTAAATCCGTTTTATTGCTTTAGGATTTAATTTCCGAAAGTTTGGTTTCCAATAAAGCAAATTTCAAGTCATTTGGACTTCATTTGCCCATCCAACTCAGCTCTCAATGGTCAGCTATAGAATCTGGCCAGACTCCAGCGCACAAACCCGGTTTTGTGGGCTTTATTTTTCAAGTTTAAAATGGATTTAAGAATCTGCAAATATACTTTTTGGGACCCTTAATATGTCATCGTTAAGGACATATAAGGAGTTCTTGATTAAGGCTTTGGGTAATAAGTCAAAAGGAGCCATGTTCCAGATGTTGCATAAACTATCTCAACACCTTTTGCCGCATATATCCCAAACGGTTGATCCAAATTGCTTCCAACTTGAACCATTTGAAACCTGACTTCCAGAGCTTTATATCAAGGTCTGTTTCACTCAGATTGAGTAATAAACCTAGGAGATATAGCTGTTTGAAGTTCACAATTGTAAACTGAAAAGTTGTTAACAATAGCGTAAAGTGCTTTTCATCTTTTGTCTTTGCTTTTTGGTCTTCCCTTACTTTTTGGACGTCTAAGGCCCCTTGTTCCCCTTTCTTTCAGCTTGTTCAAGGCTCCGATTGTATAATGGAGGCCTTAGGTTATAAAGGAACACTATTGGAATGAATGTTAAACTTCCTTTTCGAAAACTCTCTCTATTCCCTCTCAAATCCGAGTGTTATATCTTGAGTGTAGCAACCTCAAGTGGGTCTCTATGTCCTTTTCGTTCAACTAAGAAGGTGATTAAGTTCTGTGACTTGGTTGGACTAAGAAGATTTCCGAAGTGAGTGCAAACCAAGGTGGGTTCTTCAAACACCCTTGCTAGTCCAGTCGTGTTCTATCTTGGCTCTTGGTTACTTTGGTTCTATCTTATTCCCTTCTTCCCATTGATGTATATTTTGTGGAGTTTGTGATGCGTATGTCGTCGAGCATTACATACAACCTTGCTCATCCAATCCTTTTTAGGTAACTTCATTTCAAATTCAAGTTTGACAAGATCGTTTTTCATCTCCATTATTTGAATTCCATGGTAGAATTCACTTTATGAAGTTTTACTTTAACTTCAAAATGCCATTTTTAAAAGAGACAGTTCTGGACAACAAGCGCAGCGACTTGGTGACCCTAATCACCTAGCTTTAACAGGGTTTAAATCCGTTTTATTGCTTCAGGATTTAATGTCAGAAAGTTAGGTTTCCAATATAGTAAATTTCACGTCATTTGGACTGCATTTGCCTATCCAACTCAGCTCTCAAAATTCAACTATAGATTTGCCCAGCTTCCAGCGCAGTAATGCAGTTTTGTGAGCTTCATTATTTAAGCTTAAAATGAATTCAAGAAACTGCAAATATATACATTTTGCAACCCTTAATATGTTAGCTTTAGGGACAAATAAAGAGTTGTAGATTAAGGCATTGGGTGATAAGTGAAAAGGAGCCATTTTCCAGATGCTGCAGAATCTGTTGCAGCCTGCATATGCTCCACGTTTTCCCCATATCTCCCAAACAGTTGCTCCAAATTGCTTCCAACTTCAGCCATTTGAAAGCTGACTTTTAGGGCTTTATATCAAGGTTTGTTTCACTCATATTAAGTAATAAACCTAGGAGGTGTAGCTATTTCAAGTTGACAATTGTAAACTGAAAAGTTCTTGACAAAAGCATAAAGCACTTTTCAGCTTTTGTCTTTGCTTTTCATCTACACTTGCTTTTTGGACGTGTAAGGCCCCTTGTTCCCCTTTCTTTCAGGTTGTTGAAGGCTCCTATTGTATCAGGGAGGCCTTAGGTTGTAAAGGAACACAATTGGAATGAATGTGAAACTTGAGTTTTGAAAACTCTGTCTATTCTCTCTCAAATCCGAGTGTTATAGCTTGAGTGTGGAAACCTCAAGCAGGTCTCTAGGTCCTTTTCGTTCAACTAAGAAGGTGAATAATTTTTGTAACTTGGTTAGACTATGAAGATTGCCCAAGTGAGTGCAAACCAAGGTGGGTTCTTCAATCACCCTTGCGAGTCCACTTGTGCTCTACCGTTGTTCTTGGTTAATTTGGTTCTATCTTATTCCCTTCTTCCCATTGATGTACGACTTTACATACAACCTCGCTCACCCAATCCTTTTGGGGTAACTTCATTTCAAATCCAAGTTCGACAAGATTGATTTTCATCTCTATTATTTGGATTCCATGGCAGAAGGCACTTTATGGAGTTTTACTTTAACTTCAAAATGTAATTTTTAAAAGATACAGTTCTGGACAGCAAGCGTAGCAACTTGGTGACCCTAATCACATAGCCTTAACAGCGTTTAAATCCATTTTACTGCTTTAGGATTTAATTTTAGAAATTTACGTTTCCAATAAAGCAAATTTAAAGTCATTTGGACTGCATTTGCCCATCCAACTCAGCTCTCAAAATTCAGCTATAGAATCTGCCCAGATTCCAGCGCAGCAACGCTGTTTTGTGGGACTGACTATTTAAGCTTAAAATGAATTCAAGAAGCTTCAAATATACTTTTTGGAACCCTTAATATGTCAGCTTTAAGTCAAAAGGGGCCATTTTCTAGATGCTGCAAAAACTAACGCAGCTTGCATATGCTGCACGTTTTCCCCATATCTCCTAAATGGCAGCTCCAAATTGCTTCCAACTTCAGCCATTTGAAAGCTGACTTCCGGGTCTTTATATCAAGGTCTATTTCACTCATATTGAGTAATAAACCTAGGAGGTATAGCTGTTTGAAGTTGACAATTCTAAACTAAAAAGGTGTTGACAAAAGCATAAAGCACTTTTAAGCTTTTGTCTTTGCTTTTGGTCTCCCCATGCTTTTTAGACGTGTAAGGCCTCCTGTTCCCCTTCCTTTTAGCTTGTTCAAGGCTCCCATGGTATAAGGGAGGCCTTACGTTGTAAAGGAACACAATTGGAATGAATGTTAAACTTGAGTTTTTAAAACTCTCTCCATTCTCTCTCAAGTCCGAGTGTTATATCTTCGGTGTGGCAACCTCAAGCGGGTCTCTAGGTCTTCTTCATTCAACTAAGAAGGTGATTTAGGTCTGTAACTTAGTCGGACTAAGAAGATTGGCCAACTGAGTGCAAACCAAGTTGGATTTTTCAATCACCCTTGCTCGTCCACTTGTGTTCGATCTTGGTTCTTTGGTTACTTTGGTTCTATCTTATTCCCTGCTACCCATTGAGATATATTTTTTGGTGTTTATGATGCATATCTCATAGTGCATTACATACAATCTTGCTCATCCAATCCTTTTAGGGTAACTTTATTTCAAATCCAAGTTTGACAAGATCTTTCTTTACCTCCATTGTTGGAATTCCATAATCAAAGGCATTTTATGGAGTTTTGCTAGAACTTCAAAATTCCATTTTTAAAAGATACAGTTCCAGACATCAAGTGCAGGAACTTGGTGACCCTAATCATCTACCTTGAAGGATGTTCAAATTCATTTTATTGCTTTAGGATTTAATTTCAGAAAGTTACGTTTCCAATAAAGAAAATTTCAGGTCATTTGGACTGCATTTGCCCATCCAACTCAGCTCTCAAAATTCGGTGATAGAATCTGCCCAGATTCCAGCGCAGCAACACTGTTTTGTGAGATTGACTATTTAAGCTTAAAATGAATTCAAGAAGCTGCAAATATACTTTTTGGAACCCTTAATATGTCCGCTTTATGTCAAAAGGGGCCATTTTCTAGATGCTGTAGAAACTAACGCAGCTTGCATATGCTGCACGTTTTCCCCATATCTCCCAAACGGCAACTCCAAATCGCTTCCAACTTCAGCCATTTCAAAGCTGACTTCTGGGCCTTTATATCAAGCTCTGTTTCACTCATATTGAATAATATACCTAGGAGGCATAGCTATTTGAAGTTGACAATTGTAAACTAAAAAGGTGTTGACAAAAGCATAAAGCACTTTTCAGCTTTTATCTTTGCTTTTGGTCTCCGCTTGCTTTTTAGACGTGTAAGGCCCCCTGTTCCCCTTCCTTTCAACTTGTTCAAGGCTCCCATGGTATAAGGGAGGCCTTACGTTGTAAAGGAACACAATTGGAATGAATGTTAAACTTGAGTTTTTAAAACTCTCTCCATTCTCTCTCAAGTACGAGTGTTATATCTTCGGTGTGGCAACCTCAAGCGGGTTTCTAGGTCTTCTTCGTTCAACTAAGAAGGTGATTCAGGTCTGTAAATTAGTTGGACTAAGAAGATTGCCCAAGTGAGTGCAAACCAAGTTGGATTCTTCAATCACCCTTGCTTGTCCACTTGTGTTCGATCTTGGTTCTTTAGTTACTTTGGTTCTATCTTATTCCCTTCTACCCATTGAGATATATTTTTTGGAGTTTATGATGCGTATCTCATAGGGCATTACTGATGTATCTGCCGATGACCAAGCTAAGGTTCAATAGAATACAACTAGCTTAGCAACCAAAGGTAGATAACATCAAGGGGAAAACCAAGGGAAAGTGGATACATATCATGATGGTTGTGAAGCATCAAGCATGTGAGGGAGGAATGGTGCTTAGAATCAAGTGATTCTAAGTGGGAAAACAATGGCTATTTAATATGAGGGGATGTATAAAACAAGGGGGAAATGGACCCAAGCTGAAAACCACCAAGGAGGATGAGAACAAGAGAGAAACCGTGAACCTTGGGTGTGGCACGGTCGTGCCTAATGGCACGGGTAGGCCGTGCCATATCCCTGCCCATTTTGACAAGCTACTTCCATGGTGCACGGTTTGGGGTGATTTTGTGTTTGGAAGAAAAGCTATGCCAAAGGGGGTTTTCTTAGCTTGAATTAAGCATGGACATGGGCATGGGAAGGGTTATGGATGTGTGGAAATCGAAAGAAGAATTAAGTAAGGATTACTAACTTCAAATTAAACCTAGCAAATCCACTTTAATCTTCCTTGAAACACCTTGAGTATATTATCGGTTTTGATAGAACTAAACATAGGCAAGGATACAAAAACACCACCAAGCTAAGTTTAGGGCCCTTAAACAAAGTGTTAAGATACAGAAACACCACTTAACATTTGCTTAAGACTCACTTGATCACCACCTTAATTCGCCTAATTAAGGATAAGCAAGGGTTTAAGAGAAGAAAGCACACAAGCTTTCAAAACTGATTTATATCATTCAAAGGGGTTGTATCTCTTTGCCTTGGCCATGTGGTACCTTAAATAGGCAGCCATGACCTTTCTAGCTAGCAAAATAAACACCTTACTACCTTTCTTCATGTTTAGGAAAGGTATTAACACTAATTACAAGCTATTACAACCTGAATTGTACCTAAACTAGATTACAAGTTAACTAAACTTAATCTAATACATTGAAATACAAATCTAAATTATGTCTAAGATGTTAATATATCATTGCATACTATGCTTAGCCTTAATACATGCTGAGATTTCTCACTTTCATCTCATTGGTCTGCCCAAAAGTAGAAAACCACTTTACGGCTAGCCAATGGGAAGCAAGCAACACATTGCCACCAATCAAGCTCTCATTGGACCATCTTTTGGCCATGCAACCAATCAATGAAGGCCTAGGGATCTGTGCCAAGCATAGAGGGGCGTGCCAAGCTGAATTTGAGTGAAGAAAGATGGCTGGGAACTTAAGATACTTCAGCTTGTACAAAACCGGGTTTAAGGGCAGTTTTGTCCGGTTTTTGTAGCAATTTGTAAGCAAAGCAAAAATGTGTATGATTGTGATTTTAATCATGGGGGTGTAACTTTAGGATGTCTATAATCCCCCCCAACCAAGAAATTAAGGTTAGGGTGAGTTTAAATTGGTTAAATAAACTCAAACTTAAAACCGCGCAGATTAGAGCCTAATCTGACCAGTTTTGGAAAACTCCTTGTTTCTTCATCCTCTTGTGTGCATTATTGGAATTGGATGCTTGGACCTGAAAGTACACATCTTGAGGACTCCAAAAATGTATAAATTCGTAACTTAAGCAATAGTATAGCTTAAGTTATGATTTAAACAAAACCGGGTTGTTTCTAGTTTGCTGGACAGTTTTGACACATCTTGGTAAATGGCTGATTTGAACGACCAAATGAACTCCAAATTGGATGCAACTTGTCTTGTTGGAAATATGACATCTTAAGCTTGAAATCCAGGCAAAAATATCAGGCATAAACCATTTTTATGCTGGTCGAATTTTGCTTGCAAAAGAGGGTCAGTGCTGGAATCTTCCCTTTTGTCCTGCAATGAAACAACTAAAACAAAATTTGGTTGAATTATACAATCTTTAACCAGCATATTAGTAATGCTAAATTGATTTGATTCTTTTACATCAAAGGGCATGGTGACATCTCCATCAATTACATACAACCTTGCTCATCCAATCATTTTAGGGTAACTTCATTTCAAATCCAAGTTGGACAAGATCTTTCTTTACCTCCATTGTTCGAATTCCGTAGTAAAAGGCAATTTATGGAGTTTTCCTAGAACTTCAAAATGCCATTTTTAAAAGATACAGTTCCAGACATCAAGTGCAGGAACTTGGTGACCCTAATCACCTACCTTGAAGGGGGTTTAAATCCGTTTTATTGCTTTAGGATTTAATTTCAGAAAGTTAGGTTTCCAATAAAGCAAATTTCAGGTCGTTTGGACTTCATTTGCCTATTCAACTCAGCTCTCATAGTTCAGCTATAGAATCTGTCCAGATTCCAGCTCAGCAACCCGGTTTTCTGAGCTTGATTATTCATGGTTAAAATGGATTTAAGAAGCTACAAATATACTTTCTGGAACCCCTAATATGTCAGATTTTAGGACATATAGAGAGTTCTAGATTAAGGCATTGGGTAATAAGTCAAATGGAACCATTTTCCAGATGCTGCAGAAACTGTCTCAACCTGCATATGCTGCGCCTTTTGGCCCCCATCTCCCAAGCGGTTGGTCCAAATTGCTTCTAACTTGAACCATTTGAAAGCTGACTTCTGGAGCTTTACATCAAGGTTTGTTTCACTCAGGTTTAGTAATAAACATAGGAGATATAGCTGTTTGAAGTTGACAACCGTAAACCGAAAAGGCAGTTTATGGAGTTTTGTTGGAACTTCGAAACGCCATTTTTAAAAGATACAGTTCCAGACATCATGTGCGGCAACTTGGTGACCCTAATCACCTACCCTCAAGGGGGTTTAAATCCGTTTTATTGCTTGAGGATTTAATTTTCAAAAGTTTGGTTTCCAATAAAGCAAATTTCAAGTCATTTGGACTTCATTTGCCCATCCAACTCAGCTCTCAAAGGTCAGTTATAGAATCTGTCCAGACTCCAGCGCAGCAACCCGGTTTTGTGAGCTTTATTTTTCAAGTTTAAAATGGATTTAAGAAGCTGCAAATATAGTTTTTGGAACCCTTAATATGTCATCTTTAAGAACATATAAGGAGTTCTTGATTAAGGCATTGGGTAATAAGTCAAAAGGAGCCATTTTCCAGATGCTGCATAAACTGTCTCCACACCCTTTGCCGCATATCTCCCAAACGGTTGCTCCAAATTGCTTCCAACTTGAACCATTTGAAACCTGACTTCCGGAGCTTTATATCAAGGTTTTTTTCACTCAGATTGAGTAATAAACCTAGGAGATATAGCTGTTTGAAGTTGACAATTGCAAACTGAAAAGTTGCTAACAAAAGCGTAAAGTGCTTTTCATCTTTTGTCTTTGCTTTTTGGTCTCCCCTTACTTTTTGGGCGTCTAAGGCCCCTTGTTCCCCTTTCCTTCAGCTTGTTCAAGGCTCTGATTGCATAAGGGAGGCCTTGGGTTATAAAGGAACAGAATTGGAATGAATGTTAAACTTGCGTTTTGAAAACTCTCTCTATTCCCTCTCAAATCCGAGTGTTATATCTTGAGTGCGGCAACCTCAAGTGGGTCTCTAGGTCCTTTTCGTTCAACTTAGAAGGTGATTAAGTTCTGTGACTTGGTTGGACTAAGAAGATTGCCCAAGTGAGTGCAAACCAAGGTGCGTTCTTCAACCAGCCTTGCTAGTCCACTCGTGTTCGATCTTTTCTGTTGGTTACTTTAGTTCTATCTTATTCCCTTCTTCCTATTGATGTATATTTTTTAGAGTGTGTGATACGTATCTCGTCAGGCATTACATACAACCTTGCTCATCCAATCCCTTTTGGGTAACTTCATTTCAAATGCAAGTTCGACAATATCGTTTTTCATCTCCATTATTTGAATTCCATGGTAGAAGGCACTTTATGAAGTTTTACTTTAACTTCAAAATGTCTTTTTCAAAAGATACAGTTCTGGACAGCAAGCGCAGCGAATCACCTAGCTTCAACAAGGTTTAAATCCGTTTTATTGCTTTAGGATTTAATGTCAGAAAGTTAGGTTTCCAATATAGTAAATTTCAAGTCATTTGGACTGCATTTGCCCATCCAACTCAGCTCTCGAAATTCAGCTATAGAATCTGCCAAGATTCCAGCGCAGCAACGCAGTAATGTGAGCTCCATTATTTAAGCTTAAAATGAATTCAAGAAGCTCCAAATATGCATTTTGTAACCCTTAATATGTCAGCTTTAAGGACAAATAAAGAGTTCTAGATTAAGGCATTGGGTGATAAGTCAAAAGGAGCAATTTTTCAGATGCTGCAGAATCTGTTGTAGCCTGCATATGCTGCACGTTTTCCCCATATCTCCCAAAGAGTTGCTCCAAATTGCTTCCAACTTTAGCAATTTGAAAGATGACTTTCGGGCCTTTATATCAAGCTTTGTTTCACTCAGATTAAGTAATCAACCTAGGAGGTGTAGCTATTTGAAGATGACAATTGCAAATTGAAAAGTTCCTGACAAAAGCATAAAGCACTTTTCAGCTTTTGTCTTCGCTTTACGTCTACCCTTGCTTTTTGGACGTGTAAGGCCCCTTGTTCCCCTTTCTTTCAGGTTGTTCAAGGCTCCTATTGTATGAGGGAGGCCTTAGGTTGTAAAGGAACACAATTAGAATGAATGTTAAACTTGAGTTTTGAAAACTGTGTCTATTCTCTCTCAAATCCGAGTGTTATATCTTGAGTGTGGAAACCTCAAGCGGCTCTCTATGTCCTTTTCGTTCAACTAAGAAGGTGATTAAGTTCTGTAACTTGGTTAGATTACGAAGATTGCCCATGTGAGTGCAAACCAAGGTGGGTTCTTCAATCACCCTTGCTAGTCCACTTGTGCTCTACCTGGGTTCTTGGTTAATTTAGTTCTACCTTATTCCCTTCTTACCGTTTATGTATATTTTTTGGAGTTTATGATGCGTATCTCGTACGGCTTTACATACAACCTCGCTCACCCAATCCTTTTGGGGTAACTTCATTTCAAATCCAAGTTCGACAAGATCGGTTTTCATCTCCATTATTTGAATTCCATGGTAGAAGGCACTTTATGGAGTTTTACTTTAACTTCAAAATGTAATTTTTAAAAGATACAGTTCTGGACAGCAAGCGTAGCAACTTGGAGATCCTAATCACATAGCTTTAACAGCGTTTAAATCCGTTTTATTGCTTTAGGATTTAATTTCAGAAAGTTGCATTTCCAATAAAGAAAATTTCAAGTCGTTTGGACTGCATTTGCCCATCCAACTTAGCTCTCAAAATTTAGCTACAGAATTTGCCCATATTCCAGCGCAGCAACGCTGTTTTCTGAGATTGACTATTTAAGCTTAAAATGAATTCAAGAAGCTGCAAATATAATTTTTGGAACCCTTAATATGTTCGCTTTATGCCAAAAGGGGCCATTTTCCAGATGCTGCAGAAACTAACGCAGCTTGCATATGCTGCACGTTTTCCCCATATCTCCCAAACGGCAGCTCCAAATTGCTTCCAACTTCAGCCATTTGAAAGTTGACTTCCAGGCATTTATATCAAGGTATGTTTCACTCATATTGAGTAATACACCTAGGAGGTATAGCTGTTTGAAGTTGACAATTGTAAACTAAAAAGGTGTTGACAAAACCATAAAGCACTTTTCAGCTTTTATCTTTGCTTTTGGTCTCCGCTTGCTTTTTAGACGTCTCAAGCCCCCTGTTCCCCTTCCTTTCATCTTGTTCAAGGCTCCCATTGTATAAGGGAGGCCTTAGGTTGTAAAGGAACACAATTAGAATGAATGTTAAACTTGAGTTTTGAAAACACTCTCCATTCTCTCTCAAGTCCGAGTGTTATATCTTCGGTGTGGCAACCTCAAGCGGGTCTCTAGGTCTTCTTCGTTCAACTAAGAAGGTGATTTAGGTCTGTAACTTAGTTGGACTAAGAAGATTGCCCAAGTGAGTGCAAACCAAGTTGGATTCTTCAATCACCCTTGCTCGTCCACTTGTGTTCGATCTTGGTTCTTTGGTTACTTTGGTTCTATCTTATTCCCTTCTACCCATTGAGATATATTTTTTGGTGTTTACGATGAATATCTCATAGGGCATTACATCCAACCTTGCTTATCCAATCCTTTTAGGGTAACTTCATTCCAAATCCAAGTTCGACAAGATCTTTCTTTACCTCCATTGTTCAAATTCAATGGTAAAAGGGATTTTATGGAGTTTTGCTAGAACTTTAAAATGCCATTTTTAAAAGATACAGTTCCATAAATCAAGAGCAGGAACTTGGTGACCCTAATCACCTACCTTAAAGGGGGTTTAAATCCTTTTTATTGCTTTAGGATTTAATTTCAGAAAGGTAGGTTTGCAATAAAGCAAATTTTAGGTCATTTGGACTTCATTTGCCCATCCAACTCAGCTCTCATAGTTCAGCTATAGAATCTGTACAGATTCCAGCTCAGCAACCCGGTTTTCTGAGCTTGATTATTCAAGGTAATGTATATATGGTGATGGGGGCCATCTTCATTACCCTTCCAACCTTTGCCCCTCCATCGCCTTGATTTAAAATAAAGAAGATAAGTTAGGTAATCTTATTATGCCGGCTAAAGGATGAATAATTCATCCAAATTTTGTTTAAGCTTTGAAATTGCAGGGCAAAGGGTTCGTTCCAGCACTGGCCCGTTTTTGTGAGAAACATTCGACAAACATATTCATGGTTTAAGTATGATATTTTTACATGTATTTGAAGTTCAAGATGTTAGCTTTCGAACAAGACAAGTTTCATCCAATTTCGACTTCATTTGGTCGTTCAAATCAGCCTTTAATCTCAAGGTGTCAAAACTGCCCAGCATGGTCAGAATGTACTCGGTTTTGCAAGCTTAATTACCCAAACTTAAAGATGGGTTAATGGGCTGCAAACCCACTTTTTGGAGCCCTTAATATGTAATCTTCAAGGGCATAGAAAGATTTCTAGGTTAGGTATTTAACAAATAAGTCAATGGGAGACTTTTTCAAGAAGCAGCAGAAACTGCCCCAGTCTGCATATAGCTGCACCTTTTGCCCGATATCTCTCGAACGGCTGATCCAAATTACCTGCACAAGGAGGCTCCTAAAAGATGACTTCAAGAGATTTCCAGAAATTCCCTTCACAACTCATTTGGACAACAACTATAGGAGATATAGCTATCTAAAGTTGAAGCTAGCATTCTGAAAAGTTGCTGACATAAAGCAAAACCACTTTTCAGCTTCTGTACTTCTCCTTTTTGGTCCCCCATGCCTATGCACGTCGATGTACTTGTGTCCCCTCTTATTTTCAGCTTGTTAAAGGCCCTCCCACTATAAAAGGGAGCCTTGGGCTGCATTAGAAGGTAGTTGAAGTTGAATTAAGTTTTGAGTTGTGAAAACTCTCTCAAAGTCTCTCTAAAATTCCTAGTGTTATATATTGGGTGTTGGAAACTCCAAGTGGGTCTCTAGGTCTTCTTAATTCAACTAAAAAGGTGATTTTAGTTGAAGGAAGAAGATTGCCCAAGTGTGCAAACCAAGGTGGGTTTTACATCACCCTTGCTAGTCCACTTGTTCTATCCTTGTTCTTGTGTTCTTTTTCAACTTTTCTACCCAACTGCATTCTTGATTCACTTTCGCAAATCTTTGCTTTAGTGAAGCTTGAATACATCAAGTGGCAAGATTTCCCAAGTGTGCAAACCAAGGTGGGTTTACATCACCCTTGCTAGTGGACTTGATTTATCTTGGTTCTTGATTGCATTTTTATCCTTCTTCCCATTGTATATGTTTTTGTGAGTTTGCACTGCAAAAAAATATACATCACAAGGTTAAAATGGATTTAAGAAGCTGCAAATATACTTTTTGGAACCCCTAATATGTCAGATTTTAGGACATATAAAGAGTTCTAGATTAAGGCATTGGGTAATAAGTCAAATGGAACCATTTTCCAGATGCTGCAGAAACTGTCTCAACCTGCATATGCTGCGCCTTTTGGCCCCCATCTCCCAAGCGGTTGGTCCAAATTGCTTCTAACTTGAACCATTTGAAAGCTGACTTCTGGAGCTCTACATCAAGGTTTGTTTCACTCAGGTTGAGTAATAAACATAGGAGATATAGCTGTTTGAAGTTGACAACTGTAAACTGAAAAGGCACTTTATGAAGTTTTGTTGGAACTTCGAAACGCCATTTTTAAAAGATACAGTTCCAGACATCATGCGCGACAACTTGGTGACCCTAATCACCTACCCTCAAGGGGGTTTAAATCTATTTTATTGCTTTAGGATTTAATTTTCGAAAGTTTGGTTTCCAATAAAGCAAATTTCAAGTCATTTGGACTTCATTTGCCCATCCAACTCAGCTCTCAAAGGTCAGTTATAGAATCTGTCGAGACTCCAGTGCAGCAACCTGGTTTTGTGAGCTTTATTTTTCAAGTTTAAAATGGATTTAAGAAGCTGCAAATAAACTTTTTGGAACCCTTAATATGTCATCTTTAAGGACATATAAGGAGTTCTTGATTACGGCATTGGGTAATAAGTCAAAAGCAGCCATTTTCCAGATGCTGCATAAACTGTCTCAACACCTTTTGCCGCATATCTCCCAAACGGTTGCTCCAAATTGCTTCCAACTTGAACCATTTGAAACTTGACTTCCGGAGCTTTATACCAATGTCTGTTTCACTAAGATTGAGTAATAAACCTAGGAGATATAGCTGTTTGAAGTTGACAATTGCAAACTGAAAAGTTGCAAACAAAAGCGTAAAGTGCTTTTCACCTTTTGTCTTTGCTTTTTGGTCTCCCCTTACTTTTTGGACGTCTAAGGCCCCTTGTTCCCCTTTCTTTCAGCTTGTTCAAGGCTCCAATTGTATAAGGGAGGCCTTAGGCTATAAAGGAAGACAATTTGAATGAATGTTAAACTTGTATTTTGAAAACTCTCTCTATTCCCTCTCAAATCCGAGTGTTATATCTTGAGTGTGGCGTCCTCAACTGGGTCTCTAGGTCCTTTTCGTTCAACTGAGAAGGTGATTAAGTTCTGTGACTTGGTTGGACTAAGAAGATTGCCCAATGAGTGCAAACCAAGGTGGGTTCTTCAACCACCCTTGCTAGTCCACTCGTGTTCGATCTTGGCTCTTGGTTACTTTGGTTCTATCTTATTCGCTTCTTCCCATTGATGTATATTTTTTGGAGTTTGTGATGCGTATCTCGTCAAGCATTACGTACAACATTGCTCATCCAATCCCTTTTGGGTAACCTCATTTCAAATTCAAGTTCGACAAGATCATTTTTCTTCTCCATTATTTGAATTCCATGGTAGAAGGCACTTTTTGAAGTTTTACTTTAACTTCAAAATGTCATTTTTAAAAGATACAGTTCTGGACAGCAAGCGCAGCGACTTGGTGAACCTAATCACCTAGCTTCAACAGGGTTTAAATTTGTTTTACTGCTTTAGGATTTAATGTCAGAAAGTTACGTTTCCAATATAGTAAATTTAAAGTCATTTGGACTCCATTTGCCCATCCAACTCAGCTCTCAAAATTCAGCTATAGAATCTGCCCAGATTCCAGCACAGCAACACAGTAACGTGAGCTCCATTATTTGAGCTTAAAATGAATTCAAGAAGCTCCAAATATACATTTTGTAACCCTTAGTATGTCAGCTTTAAGGACAAATAAGGAGTTCTAGATTAAGGGATTGGGTGATAAGTCAAAAGGAGCCATTTTTCAGATGCTGCAGAATCTATCACAGCCTGCATATGCTGCACGTTTTCCCCATATCTCCCATGCAGAGTCTCCAAATTGCTTCCAACTTCAGCCATTTGAAAGCTGACCTTCACGGCTTTATATCAAGGTTTGTTTCACTCACATTAAGTAATAAACCTAGGAGGTGTAGCTATTTGAAGATGACTATTGTAAACAGAAAATTTCCTAACAAAGGCATAAAGCACTTTTCAGCTTTTGTCTTTGCTTTTCGTCCACCCTTGATTTTTGGACGTGTATGGCCCCTTGTTCCCCTTTCTTTCAGTATGTTCAAGGCTCCTATTGTATCACGGAGGCCTTAGGTTGTAAAGGAACACAATTGCAATGAATGTTAAACTTGAGTTTTGAGAACTCTGTCTATTCTCTCTCAAATCCGAGTGTTATATCTTGAGTGTGGAAACCTCAAGCGGGTCTCTAGGTCCTTTTCGTTCAACTAAGAAGGTGATTAAGTTCTGTAACTTGGTTAGACTACGAAGATTGCCCAAGTGAGTGCAAACCAATGTGGGTTCTTCAATCACCCTTGCTAGTCCACTTGTGCTCTACCTTGGTTCTTGGTTAATTTGGTTCTATCTTATTCCTTTCTTCCCGTTGATGTATATTTTTTGGAGTTTATGATGCGTATCTCGTATGGCTTTACATACAACCTCGCTCACCGAATCCTTTTGGGGTAACTTCATTTCAAATCCAAGTTCGACGAGATCGGTTTTCATCTCCATTATTTTAATTCCATGGAAGAAGGCACTTTATGGAGTTTTACTTTAGCTTCAAAATGTCATTTTTAAAAGATACAGTTCTGGACAGCAAGCGTAGCAACTTGGTGACCCTAATCACATAGCTTTAACAGCGTTTAAATCCGTTTTCTTGCTTTAGGATTTAATTTCAGAAAGTTACGTTTCCAATAAAGATAATTTCAAGTCATTTGGACTGCATTTGCCTATCCAACTCAGCTCTCAAAATTCAGCTATAGAATCAGCCCAGATTCTAGCGCGGCAATGTTGTTTTGTGAGATTGACTATTTAAGCTTAAAATGAATTCAAGAAGCTGCAAATATACTTTTTGAACCCTTAATGTGTCCGCTTTATGTCAAAAGGGGCCATTTTCTAGATGCTGAAGAAACTAACGCAGCTTTGCTTTTGGTCTCCGCTTTCTTTTTAGAGGTGTAAGGGCCCCTGTTCCCCTTCCTTTCAGGTTGTTCAAGGCTCCCATGGCATAAGGGAGGCCTTAGGTTATAAAGGAACACAATTGGAATGAATGTTAAACTTGAGTTTTGAAAACTCTCTCCTTTCTCTCTCAAGTCCGAGTGTTATATCTTCGGTGTGGCAACCTCAAGCGGGTCTCTAGGTCTTGGTCGCTCAACTAAGAAGGTGATTTAGGTCTGTAACTTAGTTGGAGTAAGAAGATTGCCCAAGTGAGTGCAAACCAAGTTGGATTCTTCAATCACCCTTGCTCGTCCACTTGTGTTTGGTCTTGGTTCTTTGGTTACTTTGGTTCTATCTTATTCCCTTCTATGCATTGAGATATATTTTTTGGAGTTTATGATGCATATCTCATAAGGCATTACATACAACCTTGCTAATCCAATCCTTTTAGGGTAACTTCACTTCGAATCCAAGTTCGACAAGATCTTCCTTTACCTCCATTGTTCGAATTCCATAGTAAAAGGCATTTTATGGAGTTTTGCTAGAACTTCAAAATGCCTTTTTTAAAAGATACAGTACCAGACATCAAGTGCAGGAACTTGGTGACCCTAATCACCTACCTTGAAGGGGGTTTAAATCCGTTTTATTGTTTTAGGATTTAATTTCAGAAAGTTAGGTTTCCAATAAAGCAAATTTCAGGTCATTTGGACTTCATTTGCCCCTCCAACTCAGCTCTCATAGTTCAGCCATAGAATCTGTCCAGATTGCAGCTCAGCAACCTGGTTTTCTGAGCTTGATTATTCAAGGTTAAAATGGATTTAAGAAGCTGCAAATATACTTTTTGGAACCCCTAATATGTCAGATTTTAGGACATATAAAGAGTTCTAGATTAAGGCATTAGGCAATAAGTCAAATGGAACCATTTTCCAGATGCTGCAGAAACTATCTCAACCTGCATATGCTGCGGCTTTTGGCCCCCATCTCCCATGCGGTTGGTCCAAATTACTTCTAACTTGAACCATTTGAAAGCTGACTTCTGGAGATTTACATCAAGGTTTGTTTCACTCAGGTTGAGTAATAAACATAGGAGATATAGCTCTTTGAAGTTGAGAACTGTAAACTGAAAAGGCACTTTTCGGAGTTTTGTTGGAACTTCGAAACGCCATTTTTAAAAGATACAGTTCCAGACATCATGCGCGGCAACTTGGTTACCCTAATCACCTACACTCAAGGGGGTTTAAATCCGTTTTATTGCTTTAGGATTTAATTTTCAAAAGTTTGGTTTCCAATAAAGCAAATTTCAAGTCATTTAGACTTCATTTGCCCATCCAACTCAGCTCTCAAAGGTCAGTTATAGAATCTGTCCAGACTCCAGCGCAGCAACCCGGTTTTGTGAGCTTTATTTTTCAAGTTTAAAATGGATTTAAGAAGCTGCAAATATACTTTTTGGAACCCTTAATATGTCATCTTTAAGGACATATAAGGAGTTCTTGACTACGGCATTGGGTAATAAGTCAAAAGGAGCCATTTTCCAGATGTTGCATAAACTGTCTCAACACCTTTTGCCGCATATCTCCCAAACGGTTGCTCCAAATTGCTTCCAAATTGAACCATTTGAAACCTGACTTTCGGAGCTTTATATCAAGGTCTGTTTCACTAAGATTGAGTAATAAACCTAGGAGATATAGCTGTTTGAAGTTGACAATTGTATAAGGGAGGCCTTAGGTTATAAAGGAAGACAATTGGAATGAATGTTAAACCTGCGTTTTGAAAACTCTCTCTATTCCCTCTCAAATCCGACTGTTATATCTTGAGTGTGGCAACCTCAAGTGGGTCTCTAGGTCCTTTTCGTTCAACTGAGAAGATGATTAAGTTCTGTGACTTGGTTGAACTAAGAAGATTGCCTAAGTGAGTGCAAACCAAGGTGGGTTCTTCAACCACCCTTGCTAGTCCACTCGTGTTCGATCTTGGCTCTTGGTTACTTTGGTTCTATCTTATTCCCTTCTTCCCATTGATGTATATTTTTTGGAGTTTGTGATGCGTATCTTGTCAGGCATTACATACAACCTTGCTCATCCAATCCCTTTTGGGTAACTTCATTTCAAATTCAAGTTCGACAAGATCGTTTTTCATCTCCATTATTTGAATTCCATGGTAGAAGGCACTTTATGAAGTTTTACTTTAACTTCAAAATGTCATTTTTAAAAGATACAGTTCTGGACAGCAAGCGCAGCGACTTGGTGACCCTAATCACCTAGCTTCAACAGGGTTTAAATTCGTTTTATTGCTTTAGGATTTAATGTCAGAAAGTTAGGTTTCGAATATAGTAAATTTCAAGTCATTTGGACTGCATTTGCCCATCCAACTCAGCTCTCGAAATTCAGCTATAGAATTTGCCCAGATTCCAACGCAGTAACGTGAGCTCCATTATTTAAGCTTAAAATGAATTCAAGAAGCTCCAAATATACATTTTCCAACCCTTAATATGTCAGCTTTAAGGACAAATAAAGAGTTCTAGATTAAGGCATTAGGTGATAAGTCAAAAGGAGCCATTTTTAAGATGGTGCAGAATCTGTCGCATCCTCCATATGCTGCACGTTTTCCCCATATCTCCCAAACAGTTGCTCCAAATTGCTTCCAACTTCAGCCATTGGAAAGCTGACTTTCGGGGCTTTATATCAAGGTTTGTTTCACTCACATTAAGTAATAAACCTAGGAGGTGTATCTATTTGAAGATGACAATTGTAAATTGAAAAGTTCCTAACAAAAGCATAAAGCACTTTTCAGCTTTTGTCTTTGCTTTTCGTCTGCCCTTGCTTTTTGGACGTGTAAGGCCCCTTGTTCCTCTTTCTTTCAGGTTGTTAAAGGCTCCTATTTTATCAGGGAGGCCTTAGGTTGTAAAGGAACACAATTGGAATGAATGTTAAACTTGAGTTTTGAAAACTCTGTTTATTCTCTCTCAAATCCGAGTGTTATATCTTTAGTGTGCAAACCTCAAGCGGGTCTCTAGGTCCTTTTCGTTCAACTAAGAAGGTGATTTAGTTCTGTAACTTGGTTAGACTATGAAGATTGCCCAAGTGAGTGCAAATCATGGTGGGTTCTTCAATCACCCTTCCTAGTCCACTTGTGCTCTACCTTGGTTCTTGGTTAATTTGGTTCTATCTTATTCCCTTCTTCCCGTTGATGTATATTTTTTGGAATTTATGATGCGTATCTCGTACGACTTTGCATACAACCTCGCTCACCCAATCCTTTTGGGGTAACTTCGTTTCAAATCCAAGTTCGACAAGATCGGTTTTCATCTCCATTATTTGAATTCCATGGTAGAAGGCACTTTATAGAGTTTTACTTTAACTTCAAAATGTCATTTTTCAAAGATACAGTTCTGGAGCAAGCGTAGCAACTTGGTGACCCTAATCACATAGCTTTAACAGCGTTTAAATCCGTTTTATCGCTTTAGGATTTCATTTCAGAAATTTACGTTTCCAATAAAGAAAATTTCAAGTCATTTGGACTGCATTTGCCCATCCAACTCAGCTCTCAAAATTCAACTATAGAATCTGCCCAGATTCCAGCGCAGCAACGCTGTTTTGTGAGATTAACCATTTAAGCTTAAAATGAATTCAAGAAGCTGCAAATATACTTTTTGGAACCATTAATATGTCCGCTTTATGTCAAAAGGGGCCATTTTCCAGATGCTGCAGAAACTAACACAGCTTGCATATGCTACACGTTTTCCCCATATCTCCCAAACGGCAGCTCCAAATTGCTTCCAACTTCAACCATTTGAAAGCTGACTTCCGAGCCTTTATATCAAGGTCTGTTTCACTCGTATTGAGTAATAAACCTAGGAGGTATAGCTAGTTGAAGTTGACAATTGTAAACTAAAAAGGTGTTGACAAAACCATAAAGCACTTTTCAGCTTTTATCTTTGCTTTTGGTCTCCGCTTGCTTTTTAGACGTGTAAGGCCCCCTGTTCCCCTTCCTTTTAGCTTGTTCAAGGCTCCCATGGTGTAAGGGAGGCCTTAGGTTGTAAAGGAACACAATTGGAATGAATGTTGAGCTTGAGTTTTGAAAACTCTCTCCTTTCTCTCTCAAGTCCGAGTGTTATATCTT
>JACYFF010031958.1:52702327-52736100 GCA_017589665.1 Selenicereus undatus
TTAAGTTTTGTGACTTGGTTGGACTAAGAAGATTGCCCAAGTGAGTGCAAACCAAGGTGGGTTCTTCAACCACCCTTGCTAGTCCACTCGTGTTCGATCTTGGCTCTTTGTTACTTTGGTTCTATCTTATTCCCTTCTTCCCATTGATGTATATTTTTTGGAGTTTGTGATGCGTATCTCGTCACGCATTACATACAACCTTGCTCATCCAATCCCTTTTGGGTAACTTCATTTCAAATTCAAGTTCGACAAGATCGTTTTACATCTCCATTATTTGAGTTCCATGGTAGAAGGCACTTTACGAAGTTTTACTTTAACTTCAAAATGTCATTTTTAAAAGATACAGTTCTGGACAGCAAGCGCAGCGACTTGGTGACCCTAATCACCTAGCTTCAATAGGGTTTAAATCCGTTTTATTGCTTTAGGATTTAATGTCAGAAAGTTAGGTTTCCAATATAGTAAATTTCAAGTCATTTGGACTGCATTTGCCCATCCAATTCAGCTCTTAAAATTCAGCTATAGAATCTGCCCAGATTCCAGCGCAGCAACGCAGTAATGTGAGCTCCATTATTTAAGCTTAAAATGAATCCAAGAAGCTCCAAATATACATTTTGCAACCCGTAATATGTCAGCTTTAAGGACAAATAAAGAGTTCTAGATTAAGGCATTGGGTGGTAAGTTGGAGCGTGTGGTGATGGGCCGGAATGTAGATTGTTTGAGTTTAGTTGCAAATTTCCATTTTGATGAAGGATATGACTTGATATAAAGGCTAATCCACCAATCAAGCCTAAGGATCCACCAAGAATTGCATAAAGGTAATGCCACCAACAACTCTATAAAGGATTCCACTTAAGACTCACCACCTTTGCAAAAAGGATAAAGAGAACTCAAGATTTTTGAGAGAAATGAAAGCATAAGCTTCTTACATCAATATTCAACAACCTGTTCTACATACTAGGGCTTCGTCCCAAACGGTTGCTCCAAATTGATTCCAACTTGAACCAGTTGAAACCTGACTTCCGAAGCTTTATATCAAGGTCTGTTTCACTCAGATTGAGTAATAAACCTGGGAGATATAGATGTTTGAAATTGACAATTGCAAACTGAAAAGTTGCTAACAAAATTGTAAAGTGCTTTTCATCTTTTGTCTAAGGCCCCTTGTTCCCCTTTCTTTCAACTTGTTCAAGGCTCCGATTGTATAAGGGAGGCCTTAGGTTATAAAGGAACACAATTGGAATGAATGTTAAACTTGCGTTTTGAAAACTCTCTCTATTCCCTCTCAAATCCGAGTGTTATATCTTGAGTGTGGCAACCTCAAGTGGGTCTCTAGGTCCTTTTCGTTCAACTGAGAAGGTGATTAAGTTGTGTGACTTGGTTGGACTAAGAAGATTACCCAAGTGAGTGCAAACCAAGGTGGGTTCTTTAACCACCCTTGCTAGTCCACTCGTGTTCGATCTTGGCTCTTGGTTACTTTGGTTCTATCTTATTCCCTTCTTCCCATTGATGTATATTTTTTGGAGTTTGCGATGCGTATCTCGTCAGGCATTACGTACAACCTTGCTCATCCAATCCCTTTTGGGTAACTTCATTTCAAATTCAAGTTCGACAAGATCGTTTTTCATCTCCATTATTTGAATTCCATGGTAGAAGCCACTTTATGAAGTTTTAATTTAACTTCAAAATGTCATTTTTAAAAGATACAGTTCTGGAAAGCAAGCGCAGCGACTTGGTGACCCTAATCACCTAGCCTCAACAGGGTTTAAATCCGTTTTATTGCTTTAGGATTTGATGTTAGAAAGTTAGGTGTCCAATATAGTAAATTTCAAGTCATTTGGACTGCATTTGCCCATCCCACTCAGCTCTCGAAATTCAGCTATAGAATCTGCCCAAATTCCAGCGCAGCAACGCAGTAATGTGAGCTCCATTATTTAAGCTTAAAATGAATTCAAGAAGCTCCAAATATACATTTTGCAACCCTTAATATGTCATCTTTAAGGACAAATAAAGAGTTGTAGATTAAGGCATTGGGTGATAAGTTAAAAGGAGCAATTTTCCAGATGTTGCAGAATCTGTCGCAGCCTGCATATGCTGCACGTTTTCCCCATATCTCCCAAACAGTTGCTCCAAATTGCTTCCAACTTCAGCCATTCGAAAGCTGACTTTCGGGGCTTTATATCAAGGTTTGTTTCACTCAGATTAAGTAATAAACCGAGGAGGTGTACCTATTTGAAGATGACAATTGTAAACTGAAAAGTTCCTGACAAAAGCAGAAAGCACTTTTCAGCTTTTTGCTTTGCTTTTCGTCTACCCTTGCTTTTTGGACGTGTAAGGCCCCTTGTTCCCCTTTCTTTCAGGTTGTTCAAGGCTCCTATTGTATCAGGGAGGCCTTAGGTTGCAAAGGAACACAATTGGAAAGAATGTTAAACTTGAGTTTTGAAAACTCTGTCTATTCTCTCTTAAATCCGAGTGTTATATCTTGAGTGTGGAAACCTCGAGCGGATCTCTAGGTCCTTTTTGTTCAACTAAGAAGGTGATTAAGTTCTGTCACTTGGTTAGACTACGAAGATTGCCTAAGTGAGTGCAGACCAAGGTGGGTTCTTCAATCACCCTTGCTAGTCCAGTTGTGCTCTACCTTTGTTCTTGGTTAATTGGTTCTATCTTATTCCCTTCTTCCCGTTGATGTATATTTTTTGGAGTTTATGATGCGTATCTCGTACGGCTTTGCATACAACCTCGCTCACCCAATCCTTTTGGGGTAACTTCATTTCAAGTCCAAGTTCGACAAGATCAGTTTTCATCTCCATTATTTGATATCCATGGTAGAAGGCACTTTATGGAGTTTTACTTTAACTTCAAAATGTCAGTTTTAAAAGATACAGTTCTGGATAGCAAGCGTAGCAACTTGGTGACCCTAATCACATAGCTTTAACAGCGTTTAAATCCGTTTTGTTACTTTAGGACTTAAGTTCAAAAATTTACGTTTCCAATAAAGAAAATTTCAAGTCATTTGAACTGCATTTGCCCATCCAACTCAGCTCTCAAAATTCAGCTACAAAATCTGCCCAGATTCCAGCGCATCAACGCTGTTTTGTGAGATTGACTATTTAATCTTAAAATGAATTTAAGAAGCTGCAAATATAGTTTTTGGAAGCCTTAATATGTCCGCTTTAAGTCAAAAGGGACCATTTTCCAGATGCTGCAGAAACTAACACAGCTTGCATATGTTCCACGTTTTCCCCATATCTCCCAAACGGCAGCTCCAAATTGCTTCCAACTTCAGCCATTTGAAAGCTGACTTCCGAGCCTTTATATCAAGGTCTGTTTCACTCATATTGAGTAATAAACCTAGGAGGTATAACTGTTTGAAATTGACAATTGTAAACTAAAAATTTGTTAACAAAAGCATGAAGCACTTTTCAGCTTTTATCTTTGCTTTTGGTCTCCCCTTGCTTTTTAGACGTGTAAGGCCCCCTATTCCCCTTCCTTTCAGCTTGTTCAAGGCTCCCATGCCATAAGGGAGGCCTTAGGTGTTTAAGGAACACAATTGGAATGAATGTTAAACTTGAGTTTTGAAAACTCTCTCCTTTCTCCCTCAAGTCCGAGTGTTATATCTTCGGTGTGGCAACCTCAAGCGGGTCTCTAGGTCTTCTTCGTTCAACTAAGAGGATGATTTAGGTCTGTAACTTAGTCGGACTAAGAAGATTGCCCAACTGAGTGCAAACCAAGTTGGATTCTTCAATCACCCTTGCTCGTCCACTTGTGTTCGATCTGGGTTCTTTGGTTACTTCGGTTCTATCTTATTCCCTTCTACCCATTGAGATATATTTTTTGGAGTTTATGATGCATATCTCATAGGGCATTACATACGACCTTGCTCATCCAATCCTTTTAAGGTAACTTCATTTCAAATCCAAGTTCGACAAGACCTTTCTTTACCTCCATTGTTTGAATTCCATAGTAAAAGGCATTTTATGGAGTTTTGCTAGAACATCAAAATGCCATTATTAAAAGACACAGTTCCAGACATCAAGTGCAGAAACTTGGTGACCCTAATCACCTACCTTGAAGGGGTTTAAATCCGTTTTATTGGTTTAGGATTTAATTTCAGAAAGTTAGGCTCCTAATAAAGAAAATTTCGGGTCATTTGGACTTCATTTTCCCATCCAACTCAGCTCTCATAGTTCAACTATAGAATATGTCCGGATTCCAGCACAGCAACCCTGTTTTCTGAGCTTGATTATTCAAGGTTAAAATGGATTTAAGAAGCTGCAAATATACTTTTTGGAACCCTTAATATGACAAATTTTAAGACATATAAAGAGTTCTAGATTAAGGCATTGGGTAATAAGTCCAATGGAGCCATTTTCCAAATGCTGCAGAAACTGTCCCAGCCTGCATATGCTACGCCTTTTGGCCCCTATTGCCCAAGCGGTTGGTCCAAATTGCTTCTAACTTGAACCATTTGAAAGCTAACTTCTGGAGCTTTACATCAAGGTTTGTTTCACTCAGGTTGAGTAATAAACATAGGAGATAGAGTTGTTTGAAGTTGACAACTGTAAACTGAAAAGGCACTTTATGGAGTTTTGTTGGAACTTCAAAATGCCATTTTTGAACGATACAGTTCCAGAAATCATGTGCAGCAACTTGGTGACCCTAATCACCTACCCCTAAGGGGGGTACATCCTTTTTATTGCTATAGGATTTAATTTTCAAAAGTTAGGTTTCCAATAATGCAAATTTCAAGTCATTTGGACTTCATTTGCCCATCCAACTCAGCTCTCAAAGGTCAGCTATAGAATTTGTCCAGACTCCAGTGCAGCAACCTGGTTTTGTGAGCTTTATTTTTCGAGTTTAAAATGGATTTAAGAAGCTGTAAATATACTTTTTGGAACCCTTAATATGTCATCTTTGAGGACATATAAGGAGTTCTTGATTAAGGCATTGGGTAATAAGTCAAAGGGAGCCATTTTCCAGATGCTGTATAAACTGTATGAACACCTTTTGCCCTACATCTCCTAAACGGTTACTCCAAATTGCTTCCAACTTGAACCATTTGAAAACTGACTTCTGGAGCTTTATATCAAGGTCTGTTTCACTCAGATTAAGTAATAAACCTAGGAGATATAGCTGTTTGAAGTTAACAATTGCAAACTGAAAAGTTGCTAACAAAAGCGTAAAGTGCTTTTCATCTTTTGTCTTTGCTTTGTTGTCTCCCCTTACTTTTTGGACGTCTAAGGCCCCTTGTTCCCCTTTCTTTCAGCTTGTTCAAGGCTCCGATTGTATAAGGGAGGCCTTAGGTTATAAAGGAACACAATTGGAATGAATGTTAAACTTCCTTTTTTAAAACTCTCTCTATTTCCTCTCAAATCCAAGTGTTATATCTTGAGTGTGGCAACCTCAAGTGGGTCTCTAGGTCCTTTTCGTTCAACTAAGAAGGTGATTAAGTTTTGTGACTTGGTTGGACTAAGAAGATTGCCTAAGTGAGTGCAAACTAAGGTGGGTTCTTCAACCATCCTTGCTGGTCCAGTCGTGTTCGATCTTGGCTCTTGGTTACTTTGGTTCTGTCTTATTCCCTTCTTCCCATTGATGTATATTTTTAGAGTTTGTGATGCGTATCTCGTCAGGCATTACATACAACCTTGCTCATCAAATCCCTTTTGGGTAACTTCATTTCAAATTCAAGTTCGACAAGATCGTTTTTCATCTCCATTATTTGAAGTCCATGGTAGAAGGCACTTTACGAACTTTTACTTTAACTTCAAAATGCCATTTTTAAAAGATACAGTTCTGGACAGTAAGCCCAACGACTTGGTGACCCTAATCACCTAGCTTCAACAGGGTTTATATCCGTTTTATTGCTTTAGGATTTAATGTCAGAAAGTTAGGTTTCCAATATAGTAAATTTCAAGTCATTTGGACTGCATTTGCCCATCCAACTCAGCTCTTAAAATTCAGCTATAGAATCTGCCCAGATTCCAGCGCAGTAACGCAGTAATGTGAGCTCCATTATTTAAGCTTAAAATGAATCCAAGAAGCTCCAAATATACATTTTGCAACCCGTAATATGTCAGCTTTAAGGACAAATAAAGAGTTATAGATTAAGGCATTGGGTGATAAGTCAAAAGGAGCCATTTCCCAGATGTTGCAGAATCTGTCGCAGCCTGCATACGCTGTACGTTTTCGCCATATCTCCGAAACAGTTGCTCCAAATTGCTTCCAACATCAGCCATTTGAAAGCTGACTTTCGGGGCTTTATATCAAGGTTTGTTTCACTCAGATTAAGTAATAAACCTAGGAGATGTAGCTATTTGAAGTTGACAATTGTAAATTGAAAAGTTCTTCACAAAAGCATAAAGCACTTTTCAGCATTTGTCTTTGCTTTTGGTCTACCCTTGCTTTTTGGACGTGTAAGGCCCCTTGTTCGCCTTTCTTTCATGTTGTTCAAGGCTCCTATTGTATCAGGGAGGCCTTAGGTTGTAAAGGAACACAATTGGAATGAATGTTAAACTTGAGTTTTGAAAACTCTGTCTATTCTCTCTCAAATCCAAGTGTTATATCTTGATTGTGGAAACCTCAATCGGGTCTCTAGGTCCTTTTCGTTCAACTAAGAAGGTGATTAAGTTTGGTGGTGTTTTTGTATCCAAACAAGGTTTTAGTTCTATCCACCTACCTTGATTATCCTTACGGGTTTAAAGAGTACTTAGCTAGAATTCAAATTGCAAACCATGTGTTCTTGCTTTCTAGCTTGAGTTTTCATTTAATCCTTTGAAGATACATCAAGTTCCTTTTCTTTTCTCATTTTGAATCCCTTGATTCTAAAATCCATCTTGACGTCTGTCTTAAGGATAAAAAGAAATCTAGCAAAAACCCACCAACTACACGACTTAAATAAGTGAAACAACACAGAAAGGGGGAGGCATGGTCGTGCTATAGTGCACGGTGTGGTCGTGCTAAAGTTCTGTCGAGCACGGCGGGTTTTGGCAAGTTTCACGGTTTGAGTTTGGATTTGTGTTTGTGGTGGAAGCTAGACCAAAGCGGGTAGCCCTGGCCTTGGTTAACCATCGTAATGGAAGTATGAAGGCTTGTGAATGTATGGAATTGAAAGATAATCAAAGTTATGATTCACTAACTCAAAATTAAGCTAGCAAACTCATTTTACTCTCTTGAAATCGTATAGATGAAGATGAAATGGATAGAACTCAACTCAATGTTTGGATACAAAATCACCACCAAACAAAAGCTTAGGGTCCCCAATATTTGATTAACATATAGAAACACCACTTAAACAAAGCTTAGGACCTACTTGATCAGTACCTTAATCGACCAAATTAAGGATAAGCAAGTGAAGTGTTTGAAGAGAGAAAGCTAGAAGCTCTCAAACTGAATTTCATTCAAAGTGTGTTATGAAAACAGCAAGGGGAGGCTGTGTGCCCTTTTGTTACATGAATGCAACCAAGCTAGCAAGCATACACACACCTAAAGCTTTCCTTACTAGGAAGGAAGGGTGTTAATTAGGCTAATCCATATGATTAGAGTTAACCGCGTACAAAACAAGCTTAAACTAATCTAAATACATCCAAAGCATTATGTAAAGCTAGACTAATGTTTATTACATTGTAATTAATTCATACTCAAGATTAAACAACCAGAATGCTAGCTGAACTGTGATTGGCAACCGGAAAAGCAAAGTTCCTTTTTGGCTAACCAATGGGATGCAAGAGAGATATGAATTTGTCGCTTGCTTCCTATTGGCCATTCTTCCCAAGGTTGCAGCCCATGATTGAAGCCTAGGGACATGTGTCATGCCTTGAAGAGTGTGTCACACTAGCTGATGTTGAGCAACCCACGGTTTGGAAGCAAAATAAATCGGTTTGGTTGAACTGGGTTCAAGCACATTTCAAGCTCGGTTGTCTAACTTGGTTTAGGCTTAGAAAAAATGAGTATGATCTGGTTTTCAGGCCATGGGGGGAAACTTTGGGATGTGTATAAACCCCCCCCCCAAAGAAATCAAGATTATAGCCTGTTTAAGAAAGGTAAGTTAACTCAAACATTTAACCGCGCAGTTTAGAGCCAAAACTGACCGGTTTGACAAAAGGCCTTGATCTCCCATCCTCTTGTGGGTATGATTGAAAATTAATGCTTGGACCTGAAAGTACACACCATGAGGATTCCAAAAATACAAGAATTCAAGACTTAAGCCACAATGTAGCTTAAGTAATGAGGTGAACAGTACCGGGTAAAATTTTATCCTTTAACCCGATTGCATATCTTTGGCTATCTTCAACAATGTGAGCCATTGCTGCAAGTTTAGAGCTTCAAATGGACCCTGTCAGACTTGTTGGACCTTCTTCCTTGTCTATGGTGGTGGGACCTCCATCATCCTCCCCTTGTTGAGAAGATTTGATCCTCAAATCAGCAAGGTAATGATCTTCTTGGTAAGCTTGCAAGTTTGCTACATTAAATGTGGCTAAAACTTCGTAGTCACCTGGTAAATCAACCTTATAAGCATTGTCACGTTCAAGTACCTCAAAGGGACCATCAGCTCGTGGAATGAGCTTGTTCTTCCTTTTATATGGAAATCATTCCTTCCTAAGGTGAATCCACACGAGGTCTCCAGGTTGAAAAACCACTCTCTTCTTATGCTTATTGGCTAGAGCTTGATATGCTGCATTAGTCATCTCAATCTTACTCCTCACGAACTCATGAACCTTCGTGATTTGTTCTACCCTTGTTGTTACATCCACACTTGGCTTTTGGTCTAATGGTCGTGTTGTGAGATCAAGTGGACTAAGGGGATCAATTTCATAGACCACTTTGAAAGGAGAAAGACTAGTAGCCTTGCCGGGTGCCCTATTGTAAGCAAACTCTGCGTGGGGTAAAAGCAAATCCCAAGCCTTGGCATGCGGTTTAATCAAAGCTTTTAGGAGTGTTCCTAAGGTTCAATTAGTAACCTCAGTTTGTCCATCAGTTTGTTGATGATAAGTAGTATTATGTTTCAGCTTAGTACCTAACTTCTTCCACAATGTAATCCAAAAATGACTGACAAACTTGGTATCCCTATCAGAAACAATGGACCTAGGAATACCATGTCATCGTATCACCTCTTTGAAATAGAATTCAGCAATATGTGCAGCATCATTAGTCTTATTGCATGGAATGAAATGAGACATCTTAGAAAGCCTATCAACCATAACAAAGATAGAATCCTTGTTCCTTTGGATTTTAGGCAATCGAAGAATGAAGACCATACTTACATCAACCCATGGTGAAGTGCGAATAGGCAATGGAGTGTATAGGCCATGGGGTGGTGAATGACTTTTGGCAACTTGACAAGTCTGACACCTCTTGAGTGTGTCCTGTACATCTCTTTCCATAGCTGGCCAATAATAATGCTCTCTTAGCATGGTGACAGTCTTGTTCTCTCCATAATGTCAAGCTAAAGATCCTCCATGAACTTCTTTTATTAGAAGCTCTCTTGTGCTACACTTTGGTGCACACAGTCGTGTACCCTTGAAAAGAAATCCCTCTTGGATGAGAAAATCTCCTTTGGGATGTTTACAACAATTAGCATAGAATTCCCCAAAGTCTTCATTCTTGTCATATGAGGCCTTTAGGTGCTCAAAACCAAGTACACAAGCATCTAATTAGAATAATACAAGATACCTTTGAGATAGAGCATCTGCACCTTGATTGAGTTTACCTAACTTGTGCTTGATAGTGAAGTGATATGATTGCATAAACTCAACCCACCTGGCATGCCTTGAGTTCAACTTATCCTGCCCATGTATGTACTTCAATGATTCATGGTTAGAATTTAAGATAAACTCACTTGCAATAAGATAATGACTCCAACGCTCTAAACATCTCACAATGGCATAGAATTCTTTATCATAAGTGGAGTACTTCTTTCTTGAATCACATAATTTCTCACTAAAGAAGGATAGAGGTTTACCTTCTTGAGTAATAACTCCACTAATACCAACACTGGAGGCATCACATTCAACTTCAAATACCTTACTAAAGCACGGCAAGGATAGGATCAGTGCTTGAGTAAGTCTTACTTTGATCTCTTCAAGACAGATTCTGCTTTTGATGTCCATACAAATGATGTACCCTTGATAACTTCAGTCATATGAGCCATAATAGTGCTAAAACCACGAATGAATCTCTTGTGGAAAGAAGCTAAACCATGGAAAGCTCGAACATCATGTATACTCTTAGGCATAGGCAAAGACCGAATGGCTTCTACCTTGCTCTCATATATCTTTATACAATCTTAAGTAACAATATAACCAAGAAATGTAACTTCAGGAGTAAAGAAAGCACATTTCTTAAGGTTACCAAATAACTTCTCACGTTCTAAGACAAGCATAACTTGAGTTAGGCGATCTTCATGTTCATGCTGATTCTTATAATATACGAAAATATCATCAAAGTATACTACCACAAACTTTCCAATATAAGGTCTAAACACTTGGTTCATTAACCTCATGAAAGTACTAGGTCCAATAGAAAGACCAAAAGGCATTACCAACCCTTCATAGAATCCTCCTTCTGTCTTGAAAGCTGTCTTCCATTCATCAGCTTCTCTAATTCTGATTTGGTAGTAACCACTTCGAAGATCAATCTTAGAGAACACTTTTAGAGCCATGTAACTTATCTAGCATGTCTTCAAGTCTTGGCATAGGATACCTGTTCTTGATGGTGATCTTGTTAATGGCCATACTATCAACACACATACTCATTCCACCATCCTTCTTAGGCACCGAAAGAGCTGGAATGGCACAGGGACTCAAAGACTCACGAATCAATCCCTTGTCTTGCAACTCTGCAACTTGTCTTTGAATTTCATTGGTGTCCTTTGGATTCATCCTATATGCTGGCTTATTTGGTAGGATGGAACCAGGAATAATATCAATGTGATGTTGAATGTCTCTTTTGGAAGGTAAACCGGTGGGGATCTCCTCAGGAAACAAATGACAGAAGTTTTCAATGAGTGTTCTCGTAATGGGATGAGTGGGCATCAAACTTTCTGGTTCATCTTGGATGCTTAGTATCCACTCTTTCAAGGCACTAAATTCATTTTAAGAAGCCTTTAAAACTAACTCACTCATGGACAGTAGGCATTGATTGTGTTTAGGGTTATTTTGTGGTTGCATTTCGTGGAGTTTTGATGGGGGTAAAGGGGCTAGGGTGATGTTCTTGCCATCCTTGGTAAATGAATAAGTGTTTAGGTAGCCATTATTCATAACTCTACGGTAATACAACCATGGTCTCCCTTAAAGCATATGACATGCATCCATGGGAATAACATCACACCATAACTCATCTTGATAGTTCTTTCTAATGGAAAAAGAGATTAAACACCGAGAGTTCACCTGAATTCCTTTGCTTTGATTTAGCTACTGGATGTTGTAAGGATGTGGATGAGTTACTGTTTGCAGCCCTAGTTTCTTAATCATGCTTAGACAAAACTACATTAGCACAACTTCCTCTATCAATTATCAAAGAGCATATGTTCCCTTGGGCAGGACATCGAGTATGAAATATTTTCTCTCTTCGTTCATCTTTAACTCCTCTTTCATTACTATAACTCTTTTGAAAACCAACAGTCCACCTTCATCAGCTTCTTCAATAACTTCATCTTGAGTTTCCTCAAGTTCTGGTTCACTTTCAACCTCATTTTCTTCCTCCTCAAAATCTTCCTTCATGGCTGCCGGTTCAGCCAAGGTGATGACTTTTCTGTTTGGACACTCCGAAGCAATGTGACCAAGCCCTTAACATTTGAAACACCTCCTATTGCTCATTAGGTTTGGATTAGGTCTATTTTGAGGTGTTTGGGTTCTTTGTGGTGCTGGGGTTCTTTGTGGAAAGGAAGGGAATGGATTTTGTGGTTTAGGAATAGGATTGGAACTCCCCTTGTTAAAAGGTTGGTCCCGGCTCAAACGTCGTGTGTTTTGAGGTTTAAAGGGTGGTCTTGCCTTCTTTTGCTATTCCAGTTTGTTTGCTAAGACAAAAACATGGCCAAATGAAGCATAGGCTTGCAATTCAACCACGTTAGAGTACCTAGGATCAAGACCTCCCAAGTATATAACTATGGTTTGTTCTTCAGGCTCTTCAATATCAGACTTAATCATCAACTTTTCAAATTCACGTGTGTATTCGTCAACACTCATGCTACCTTGAGTAAGGTTATCAAATTGAGAATAACAATCTTGGACATAGGTTGGTGGTTGAAACCGTGCCTTGAGCTTAGTTTTCATCTTATCCCAAGTTCGAATTCTTGATTTTCTTTCCCTAAGCCTTTTAGCATTCAAGTTTGCCCACCATAATAAGGATGCATACTTTCTGAGTGTTAAGGCCACTAACTTAACCTTCTTATCATCAGGGATATCTTTATACTCGATGATGTATCACCAAGGGGGAAGTTCAAGTGAGAAGAAATCAGAAATGCAAGCAAGAAGTGAGAAGGGTAGCAAGCTTTGAAATCACAAACTCAAACTAAAACTTTATCGGACAAACTGAGGCTAACACAAATCCTTGGATATAGATTTACCACCAAGGCTTATGCTAGTGCCCTTAACAACCTCTTGGATAAAGAAACACCACCAAGAAGAAGCTAAGAATCTTGCTAGAACACCACCCTACCCAGCCAAAGTTAGAGATAAGGTAGAAGACAGTTTGAGAGTTCAAAGGAGCTAAGGCTCAACTTCATTCAGTATACAAGCTAAAGAGTTCGTACAAGGCAGCTTGAGGGCTTATATAATCCTCCCAAATACAAAATATCATCTACAAATTCCAATTAGTAAACTAATCTAGGTACATTTCGGAAATCAAAAATAACCTACAAAAGGAGATATTGAACCGTGGCTTGAAAACACTTAATTGTTGATCTTGAGGATAAGTTGTCGACTTGGGAAGGTTGGGGGGCCTCAATCAACTTCAAAGTACACTAATCAAGTCATTTGTAAGTGGATTAAACATTGATAAGCGCAAAACACTTCAGGAAGAACACAATGTCAGCCGGCTGCCCATAAATGGGTAAAAGGGATTTTCTTCGCTTAATTTGCTGGTTAATAGCTCCTCATGTGTGTAATTTGGCTGAGTTTTTTATAGCCACTTGATAATATTTTTAACTTACTTTCAAGCCATAAGAGTTTCAGTCCATGTGGGGGAGCTTTGGGTGTCCAAACAAACCCATTTCTAGAACTCGGCAGAATTAAAACAGTTTTGAGCACTCGACTTCAACGGCTAACTTGAGGTAAAAAATGACCTCCAAATGACTTGCAACTGGTCTTAATGGAAATAACACATCTTAAAATTAAATTTAGGCCTCCTGCATCCCAATCATACCCTTGGGAAGGTTAAGAAACAACGTGCACAAAACTGGGTTTGTGCACAGACCTGAAACTATGGCTTGACTTAAATGTATCATGGCATGCAAACCTGATTTCTTGGACTTTACTCATGAAACTCAACTCCCTTGGTCTTCCTTGAGGGCTGGTGATCATGCTCATGGATGGACCTCCATCATCCTCCCCTTGTTGAGAAGAATTTGCCCTCAAATTGTCTAGATGTTCATCTTCCAAGTTGGGACTTACATCGGATATGTTGAAAGAGGCCAAAACTCCATAGTCCCGGGAAATTGATCTTGTGTGCGTTGTCGTTGATCCTTTCCAATACCTCAAAGGGGCCATCCGCCCTTGTCATTAACTTGCTCTTGTGTTTGGAAAGAAATCTTTCCTTCCTCAAGTGAACCCAAACTATGTCCCCAGGATGGAACACCACTCTGTTGTTATGCTTGTTTGCTTGTTCTTGATAGGATGCATTGGCCTTCTTAATCTTGGACTTGACCATCTCGTGGAGTTTTTGAATCTCCTCCATTCTCTTACTAGCCTCCACATTCGACGTCTCATTCATCCCTCTTGGCACAAGATCAAGTGGACTAAAAGGATCCACTCCATACACAACCTTGAATGGAGACAAACCGGTTGCATTGCTTGGGGCCTTATTATAAGCAAATTCAGCTTGGGTCAAGATGATGGAGTCCTACCAAGCCATGACCTTGTCCATGATGTACCAAGTCCAGAACGTCTAAGAACAAGGTCCCAAGTTCAAAGGATGGCTCACATTTTACAAGAAACTCAAACAGTCACAATTGGGTTGCTTGTCCAGAAAATGCCCGGTTTTGTTCATCTCATTACTTGAGCTACATTGTGGTTTAAGTCTAATATTTTTACATTTTTGGAATCCTTAACATGTGTACTTTTAGGTCGAAGTATTCATTTACAATCATACACGCAAGAAGGTGGAAGATCAACGTGTTTTGTCTAACCAGCCAATTTTGGCTCAAAACTGCACGGTTGATTATTTAGGTAGAATTACCCCACTTAAACGTTTAACCTTGATTTCTTTATAGGGGGGTTTGTACAAACCCTGAGGCTTCCCCCCATTGCCTGAAAACCAAATCATGCTCACTTTTACTAAGCTTAATTCAGGTTTGAAAACCGGATAAAATCTGCCTGTGAACGCGGTTTAAAGGAGCATGATTCATTTACCTCCATCCGTGGGTTTACTCCTTTTCAGCTGGAGTGGCACACAATCGAATGCATGGCACATGTCCCTAAGCTATAAAAATTGGTTGCAACCTTGGGAAGAATAGCCAATAGGCAGCAAGCTGCAAGTGAAGTTGTCTCACGGCTCTCATTGGTCAGCCGAAAAGGGGAAAAAACTTTACGGTTGAAGCACATGCTCTTGACTCGAATTCTTGTTGATTAAGCTCAAGTAGAAGGTAATTAAGTTGTAATGAACATTTTTTTTGCTTTCCTTGTTGATTTAGATATACTTAGATTAGTATTAAGTTTGCTTTATACCCGGTTAGTCATAGCCGTGAAGATTAGGCTAGTCTAATACCTTTCCTCCCTATGAGAGTAAGGTAAGGTGTATGATTGCTTGCTACTGAGCTTACTGGGCGCGTAACAAAAGAACCTCTCAGACATTGTTGAACCTTACTTCAGATTTTGAATGAAAAAATCGTAGAGAGCATTTGAAGCTTTCTTTCAAAAACACTTAACTTGCTTATCCTTAACTAGGCCGGTTAAGGTGGTGTGCAAGTGAGTCCTAACTTTGATTAAGTGGTGATTTTCTGTATCTTAATCAAACTTAGGGGCCCTAACCTTTGTTTTGGTGGTGTTTCTCTATCCAAAATCATAGATTAGCTCTATCCAAACTCTCCATTTTAGTCACGGATTCTAGGTGAAACCGTGCTTACTCTTTTTCTCCATTTTGGTCTGTAGCCCTCTCTTTGATTCTCCTTGATTGTAAGCTTGAATTCATTGAGCTTTACATCATATTTGGTATCAGAGATTGGTTTCACTTAGGCCTGGTATATCCTCACCCTTCCAGAAATCTATCTTGCTCAAAAATCCAACCACAAATTCAGTTCATACACGGCTAAAGTGAAAACACAAAACCTGAAAATTTAGCTTTTTTCAAGTGTGCTTGGCAGAACCTTAGTACGGTCACCCCGTGCCCTTAAGCACGTCCGTGCCATACCTATCCTGAATTGTTCAAGCATGACTTTAATAAGCATGACCTTAGAAGAGAGGTTCGAAGCTTTGATGAAACAGAATGAGTTCTTGGCCAGCAAAATCCGAGAGGACTCACAAAGAAAGCAAGAAGCTCTAGCACAAAACAAGTACTTAAGAAAGCAATTAGGTTCTTTCTTGAAGCAAAAGCAAAAGATGAATGAAGACATCTTTCAATCTGAACCTAAATGACAAGAACAAGTCTTCATCCATGAAGCTGTCTCTTCAAGTGAGGAAGAACCAACCAGAATGGTTAGAGGAAAGCCACGGTTTCAAGCAAATTCCAACGACTTTAGAGTGGAAGTTCCTGAATTTGAAGGTAAGCTTGATTAGGAGGAATTCCTTGATTGGTTGCATACTATTGAGAGAGTCTTTGAATATAAAGATGTTCCTGATGATAAGAAGGTTAAATTGGTAGCCTTAAGACTTAGAAAGTATGCATCTATGTGGTGGACTAATTTGAGTTCAAAACAGCTATGAGAAAGGAAATCAAGAATCCGTACGCGGGACAAAATGATATCCAAACTCAAGGCTCATTTTCTACCCCAACTTATGTCCAAGATTGTCATTCCCAACTTCATAACCTTACCCAAGGTACTATGAGCACACACGAGAGTTTGAGAAGCTGCTTATTAAGTGTGATATTCAAGAGCCAAAAGAACAAACCATAGTTAGGTACTTGGGAGGGCTTGATCCTAGCTACTCTGATGTGGTTGAATTGCAATCATATACTTCTCTTGATGATGTTTGTGTCTTGGCACGTGAAGTGGAGCAGCAAAAGAAGGAGAGGCCACCCCTTAAGCCTCAAAACACACGACCATTGAACCGGAACCAACCTTTTAACAAGGGGAGTTCCAATCCTATTCCCAAGCCACATAATCCTTTCCCCTCGAATCCACAAAAAACCCCAACTCCACAAAAAGATCCTGCACCCCCAAATCGACCTAATCCTAATCCCATGAGCACTTGAAGATGTTTCAAGCGCCAAGGGCTAGGCCACATAGCCTTGGAATGCCCTAACCATAAGGTGATCACTTTGGCCTAATGGAGAGTCGTGGATGAGCAAAAGAAGGAGAAAGAATTTGAAGGTGAAATTGGAGAAAACCTTGAGGAAAGTCAAGAAGAGGTTGAAGAAGAAGCTGCTGAGGGTGAAATGCTAGTTTTGAGGAGAGTCTTGAATGGCTAGAAAGGTGCAAAGGATGAACAAAGAGAGAACATTTTTCATACAAGGTGCACGGTTCAAGACAAGGTTTGCTCCTTGATTATTGATGGTAGGAGCTCTACTAACGTAGTTTCTCTTAGCATGATTGAGAAACTAGGCTTGCAAGCTATGACCCATCCCCATCCATATAGCATACAATGGTTGAATCAAAGCAAAGGACTTCAAGTCAACTCACGGTGCCTCATTTCTCTATCCATTGGTAAGAGTTACCAAGATCAGCTTTGGTGTGTTATTATCCACATGGATGCATGTCATGTATTGTTAGGTACGCCATGGTTGTATGATAGAAAGGTGATGCATGATGGGTTCTTGAATACATACTCCTTGTCTAAGGGAGGTAAGAAGATTACCTTGAAGCCATTA
Organism: Selenicereus undatus; assembly: GCA_017589665.1. NCBI lineage: Eukaryota > Viridiplantae > Streptophyta > Magnoliopsida > Caryophyllales > Cactaceae > Selenicereus > Selenicereus undatus. The sequence goes on from JACYFF010031958.1 coordinate 52,719,500, forward strand.
TCACCATCCGAACTCCTCAGAAGCAAACCCACAAAAGGCCATGAACATTCTGGTTGTTTACTTACCTTTAGTGAAACTCTTTTAAAGGCTTCAAATCATGAATTTAAGGCTTTTAAAGAGTGGATCTTAACCATTCAAGATGAACCAGAATCCCCCATGCCAACTCATCCCATTGCTAAATCACTCGTTAAAGCATTCTGTCACCTATTCCCAGAAGAGATACCCACGGATTTACCTCCCAAGAGGGATATCCAACACCACATTGATCTCATTCCTGGTTCTGTCCTCCCTAATAAGCCAGCTAATAGGATGAACCCGAAGGAAACTATGGTGATTCAAAGGCAAGTGGAAGAGTTAATGTCCAAGGGGCTTGTACGAGAGTCCTTAAGCCCTTGTGTCGTACCTGCCTTGTTGGTTCCAAAGAAGGATGGCAGCCAACGAATGTGTGTGGACAGTAGAGCCATAAACAAGATCACAATCAAGTATAGGTATCCCATACCTAGGCTTGAAGACATGTTGGATGAACTACATGGCTCTAAGGTATTTTCCAAGATTGATCTTCGAAGTAGATACTACCAGATTAGAATTCGTGACGGAGATGAGTGGAAGACTGCATTCAAGACTAAAGGTGGTTTATATGAGTGGCTTGTTATGCCATTTGGTCATTCTAATGGTCCTAGTACATTCATGAGGCTAATGAATCAAGTATTCAAGCCTTACATTGGCAAGTTCATAGTAGTCTGCTTTGATGACATTTTAATGTATTCCAAGGACGAGCTAGCACACCAAGATCATCTCAACTAGATTATGCATCTCCTGGAACGTGAGAAGTTGTACGATAATCTTAAGAAGTGTACTTTCTTCACTCAGGAAGTTACATTCTTAGGTTACATTGTTTTTGAAGAAGGTATCAACGCAGATGAAGGGAAGATAGAGGCAATTTGGTCTTAGCCTCAACCACAAAGCATACATGATGTTCGAAGCTTCCATGGCTTAGCTTCCTTTTACCGGAGGTTCATTAGGAGTTTCAGCACCACAATGTCCTCCATGATTGAAGTGCTTAAGGGTGCATCATTCAAGTGGAACCCCAAACCACAATCTGCCTTTGAAGAAGTAAAGAAGAAGCTTACTCAAGCACCAGTTCTTGCATTGCAGTGCTTTGAGAAAGTTTTTGAAGTTAAATGTGATGCACCGGGAGTGGGAATTGGTGGTGTTCTAACTCAAGAAGGTAAACCATTAGCCTTCTTCAATGAGAAATTGTGTGAGTCAAGAAGAAAATACTCCACATATGATAAGGAATTTTATGTAATTGTTTGGTGTCTAGAGCATTGGAGCCATGACTTGGTGGCTAGTGAGTTTATATTGCATTCTGATCATAATGCATTGAAGTACATTCAAGGCCAGCACAAGCTTAACTCACGCCATGCTAAATGGGTTGAGTTCCTTTAGTCATTGCACTTCACCATCAAGCACAAATCAGGAAAATTGAATCAAGGTACAACTGCATTATCAAGGAGACACCTCCTATTGTTTCAATTAGATGCTCTTATTTTCGGTTTTGAGAATCTTAAGAGTTTGTATGCTGAAGATGAAGACCTTGGGAACCTATATTCAACATGCTTGAAGCACCCCAAGCGAGATTTCTTAGTCCAAGAGGGCTATTTGTTCAAAGGAGGAGTACGGCTGTGTATTGCTAAGTGTAGCACCCGTGACCTCTTAATTAGGGAGATTCATGGTGGTTCCTTGGCTGGTCATTTTGGTGAATCAAAGACCCTAACCATGTTAAGGGGACATTACTATTGGCCAGGAATGGAGACGGATGTTCAAGATATCCTAAGAAGGTGTGGAACATGCCAAGTAGCGAAATGCTACACCTTACACCACGGTTTATACACTCCATTACCCGTACCTACTTTGCCTTGGGTGGATGTGAGTATGGACTTTGTTTTGGGTTTGCCTAAGACCTAAAGGGGCAAGGATTCCATATTTGTGGTGGTGGAGAGGTTCTCCAAGATGGCACTTCATCCCTTGCAATAAAACCAATGATGCTACATACATTGCCGTGTTATACTTCAAAGAGGTAACAAGGCTACATGGTATCCCTAAGTCCATTGTTTCAGATAGGGATACAAAGTTCTAAGTCATTTTTTATCACTCTTTGGAAGAAGCTTGGTACTAAGTTGCTGTTTAGTACCACTTGTCACCCCCAAACTCATGGCCAAACTGAGGTGACTAATCGAACCTTAGGTGCTCTCCTAAGAGCTTTGATTAAACCTCATGCTAAAGGTTGGGATTTACTCTTGTCACATGCTGTGTTCGCGTACAACAAAGCTCCTAATAAGGCTACTGGTCTTTCACCATTTAAGGTGGTGTATGGGATTGATCCTTTAAGTCCCAATGATCTTACTCCCCGGCCACAAGACCAAAAACCACATGTTGATGCAGCAGCAAGAGTGAAGGAGATTCAGAAGCTTTAAGAGTTAGTAAAGGCTAGAATTGAGAAGACTAATGCATCCTATGAAGCCCAAGCCAACAAGCATAGAAGAAGGATGGTGTTTCAACCGGGAGACCTAGTTTAGATCCACTTAACGAAGGAAAGATTTCCTTCCAAAAGAAAGAACAAAGCCACGAGCTGAAGGTCCATTTGAGGTCTTGGAAAGAATAAATGACAATGCATACAAGGTTGATCTACCTGAAGATTATGGAGTTTCAGCTACGTTGAAAGCCGCAGACTTAAGCCCCTTCCATCTCGTGGTTCCCCCGTAAATTCGACGATCAAATCTTTTCAACAAGGGGAGGATGATGGAGTCCTACCAAGCCATGACCTTGTCCATGATTTACCAAGTCCAGAATGTCCAAGAACAAGGTCCCAAGTTCAAAGGATGGATCATATGTTGCAAGAAACTCAAACAGTCACAACCGGGTTGCTTGGCCAGAAAATGCCCGATTTTGTTCATCCCAGTACTTGACCTACATTGTGGCTTCAGTCTAATATTTTTACATTTTTGGAATCCTTACGATGTCTACTTTTAGGTCCAAGTATTAATTTCCAATCATGCACGCAAGAAGGTGGAAGATCAGGGTGTTTTGTCTAATTGGCCAGTTTTTGTTCAAAACTGCACGGTTGATTGTTTAGGCGGAATTACCCCACTTAAACGTGGTTTAACCTTGATTTCTTTATAGGGGGGTTTGTACACACCCTAAGGTTTCCCCGCATGGGTTGAAAACCAAATCATGCTCACTTTTACTAAGCTTAATTCAAGTTTAAAAGCGGGTAAAATCTGCCTGTGCACCCGGTTTAAAGGAGCACGATTCATTTACCTCCATCTGTGGGTTTACTCCTCTTTAGCTAGAGTGGCACACAATCCAATGTGTGGCACACGTCCCTAAGCTATAATCATTGGTTTAAACCTTGGGAAGAATAGCCAATAGGAAGCAAGCTACAAGTGAAGTTGTCTCACTGCTCTCATTGGTCAACCGAAAAGGGGAAGCAACTTTACGGATGAAGCACATGCTCTTGACTCGAATTCTGGTTGATTAAGCTGAAGCATAAGTTAATCAAGTTGTAATGAACATTTGTTTTACTTTCCTTGCTGATTTGGATGTACTCAGACTAGTCTTCAGTTTGCTTTATACCCGGTTAGTCATAATCGTGGAGATTAGGCTAATCTAATACCTTTCCTCCCTAAAAGGGTAAGGCAAGGTGTATGCTTGCTTGCTAGTGAGATTACTAGGCATGTAACAAAAGAAGCTCTCGGACATTGTTGAACGACACTTCAGATTTTGAATGAAAAAACGGTAGAGGGCATTTGAGGCTTTCTTTCATAAACACTTAACTTGCTTATCCTTAACTAGGCCGGTTAAGGTGGTGTCCAAGTGAGTCCTAACTTTGATTAAGTGGTGATTTTCTATATCTTAATCAAACTTACGGGCCCTAACCTTGGTTTTGGTTGTGTTTCTGTATCCAAAATCCAAGATTAGCTTTATCCAAACTCTATATTTCGATCACGGATTCTAGGTGAAACTGTGCTTTACATTTCAGTCCATAGCCCTCTCTTTGACTCTCCTTCATTGTAAGCATGAATTCATTGAGCTTTACATTACAGGAGCAAATCCCAAGCCTTAACATTGGATTTCACCAAGACTCTCAAAAGGGTTCCCAAAGTTCGGTTGGTAACTTCGGTTTGGCCATCCTGTTGGGGATGACAAGTAGTGCTATACTTGAGCTTGGTGCCCATCTTCTTCCAAAGTGTCACCCAAAAATGGCTAAGGAACTTGATATCACTCTCTAAACCTATGGACCTTGGAATGCCATGTAACCTCATTACTTATTTGAAGTACAACTCGGCAATGTGGGTAGCATCATTTGTCTTGGCACAAGGGATGAAGTGTGCCATCTTTGAAAAGCGATCTACAACCACAAAGATGGAGTGTTTGCTCCTTTGTGTCCTTGGTAGACCTAGCACAAACTCCATGCTCACATCTTCCCATGGGAGGGTTGGAACCGGCAAGGGCATATAAAGGCCGTGAGGTAGAAAGTGGCTCTTGGCTACTTAGCAAGTAGCACATCTCTTCAATACATCTTCGACGTCCTTGCTCATTCTTGGCCAATAATAGTGCTCTTTCAGTATGAGAAGAGTTTTATTCTCCCCAAAGTGGTCGGCCAAGGATCCTCCATGAAGCTCTCGAATGAGCAACTCCCTAGTTCCACATTTAGGGATGCAAAGCCGAGGGCCCTTGAACAAGAACCCATCTTGAATCAAGAAATCTCCCTTTGGGTGCCGTTTAAAATCCTTGTAGAGCTCTCCAAAGTCTTCATCATCTTCATAAAGGGACTTCAAATGTTCGAACCCAAGGATGCATGCATCAAGTTGGAACAAAAGTAAATGCCTTCATGACAAGGCATCGACTCCTTGGTTCAACTTCCCGGATTTGGGCTTGATGGTGAAGTGGAATGATTGGAGGAACTCCACCCATTTGGTATGCCGTGAGTTGAGTTTGTGTTGTCCTTGAATGAACTTCAAGGCCTCATGGTCCGAATGCAATATGAACTCACTAGCCAACAAGTAATGACTCCAATGCTCAAGACTTCTCACAATCGCATTGAACTCTTTATCATAAGTTCAATATTTCCTACCTGAATCACAAAGTTTCTTGCTAAAGAAGGCTAAGGGTCGCCCTTCTTTCCTGAGTACTCCTCCAATGCCAACCCTGGATGCATCACATTCAATTTCAAATACCTTCTCAAAGCATGGCAAGGCTAGGACCGGGGCTTGGGTGAGCTTAGACTTGATTATGTCGAATGCTTCTTGAGCCTTAGGGCTCCACTTGAATGGTGTGCCTTTGATCACCTCGATCATGGGGTCCATGATAGTGCTAAAATCTCTAATGAACCGCCTATAGAAGAAGGTAAGTCCATAGAAAGTTTGCACATAATGAATGCTCTTTTGAGTAGGCCATGTCCGAATGGCCTCAACTTTGCTCACATGCACCTTGATGTCGTTGCTAGTGACAATGTAGCCAAGAAAGGTGACCTCACAAGTGAAGAATGTACACTTCTTGAGGTTACCATAAAGCTTCTCCCTGTCAAGGACCTCCATGACTTGAGTTAGATGCTCTTGGTGCTCCTCTTCACTCTTGCTATAGATCAAGATGTCATCAAAGTATACCACCACAAATCTCCCAATGAATGGCCGAAATACTTGATTCATGAGCCTCATAAAGGTGCTTGGAGCATTAGACAATCCAAATGGCATGACTAGCCAATCGTACAAGCCTCCCTTTGCTTTAAAAGCCGTCTTCCATTCATCCCCTTCTCTAATCCTAATTTGGTAGTAGCCACTCCTCAAGTCCACCTTAGAGAACACACTTGATCCATGTAATTCATCAAGCATATCCTCAAGCCGTGGGATAGGATATCTATACTTGATGGTTATCTTGTTGATTACCCGGCTATCTACATACATTCGCATACTCCCATCCTTCTTTAGGACTAAAAGGCCGACACCGCACATGGACTAAGGCTTTCTCTCACCAATCCTTTGGTCACCAATTCTTCGACTTGCCTTTGCACCTCCATGGTCTCCATAGGGTTCGTTCTATAGGCAGGTTTGTTGGGAAGTATGGCTCCGGGAATGAGATCAATGTGGTGTTGGATGGATCTTTTTGGGGGTAGGCCGGAGGGTATCTGCTCGGAAAGAAATAGGTAAAATGTTTAGGGAGTGACATAGCTATGGGATGAGAGGATAGGGGTGCTTCGGATTCTCCTAGTGAGGTGAGAATCCACTCTTTAAAGGCCTTGAACTCATGATGGGATGCTTTAAGAAGGGGCTCACCGAAGGTGAGGAGTAAATCCAAATGGTCTTGGTTCTTTTGTGGCTTACTTTTGTGGAGTTGGGAAGGGCTTAAGGGAGCAAGGGTGATCTTATTCCCATCTTTACGAAAGGTGTAGGTATTCAAATGGCCATCATGCATCACCTTTCGGTGAAACAACCATGGTCTCCCCAACAAAAGATTATATGCATCCACGGGAATGATGTCACACCACAACTCATCGTCATAACTCTTGCCAACAAAAAATGAAATCAAACATCTAGAATTGACTTGCAAACCTTTACCTTGGTTAAGCCATTGGATGTTGTAAGGATGGGGATGGGCCCAACCTTGAAGGCCTATCTTCTCCACCATGCTTGAGGAGGCAACATTTGCACAACTCCCCCCATCAAAGATGAGAGAGCAAACTTTGCCTTGGATGGTGCATGTTGTATGGAAGATGTTCTCCCTTTGTTCTTCCAAGACTCCCTTTTGGCTATTTAGGGCTCTCCTCAATACAAGAAACTCTCCTTCATCTGCCTCCTCTGTGACCTCCTCTTGTTCCTCCATGAGGTACACTTCTTTTTGCTCTCCCTCTTCTTCCTCCTTACATGCCTCCCATTTGGCCAAGGAGATAATTCTCCTATTAGGACATTCTAAGGCTATGTGACCTAGGCCTTGGCATTTCAAGCATCTCCTATTGTTCATAGAAGGGGGGTTAGGCCGGTTTGAAGGGGGTTGGTTCCTTTGAGGGGTTTGGGGTTTTTGTGGAGTGAAGGGACTACGAACCAAGGGCTTAGGAGGTGGGTAAGAGCTGCCCTTGTTGAAAGGTTGGCTCTTAGGAATGGTTTAGGAGGGTCTTTTTTGTAGAGCTTGGTCTTTCTTTGTTCTTCCACTTTGTGGGCTAGAACACAGACCTCATCAAAAGTAGGATCAAGTCCCCCTAAGTACCTCACTATGGCTTGCTCTTTGGCCTCTCTAAGGTCACACTTAATCAATAACTTCTCAAATTCTCTAGTGTACTCCTCAACACTCATATTACCTTGAATTAGGGAATGGAGTTGAGAGTAGTTGTCTTGAAGATAGGAGGGTGGTAAGAAACGGGCATTGAGTTTGGTCTTTATCTTCTCCCAAGTTCGAATGTTCCCCTTCCCTTGTCTTGCCCTTTTGGCACACAAGTTGGAGCACCAAAGGGAAGCATACTTACGGAGCCTAAGAGAAACAAGTTTCACCTTGTTTTCTTTGGGGATTTCCTTGTAATCGAAAATCCTCTCCACGGTTTGGAGCCACTCCAAGAACTCGTCAGGATCGAGTGTCCCTTCGAATTCCGGGACCTCCACCTTGTTGTCTCCAAAGTTAGATGCATTCCTCCCATTCCTTCTTTGCCTCCTAAAAGGGTCTTCCTCACTTGAAGAGTTCAAGTGATGGCTTTCATCATGGTTGTCCTCACCTTGTTCAGATTCGGACGAGTTGGAAGAATGAGAACTTCGAAGTTCCTTCCGCTTTTGCTTCACGGATTCACCAAGTTGGCGCTTCAAATACTCATTGTGGCCCTTGATTTCTTCGTTTTGTAACCTCATGGCTTCATAATTCTTCATGAGGGTTCGAACTTTTCTTCCAAAGCCATGCTTGCAGCACTCATACTTGAACTAGAGTAGAACAACTCAGAATGGTGGTGGCATGGTCGTGCTATATAGGCACAGGGTGGTCGTGCTAACCTTCTGCTTGTCACAGCGGAAACAGTCGGTTGTGGCTTGTGTTTTGAGTTTGTGTTTGCGCTTGTGTTTAGGGATGTTTGGGGGCAAATACAAGGCCAAGGTGAAAATTGCTTTGATACCAAATATGATGTATCACTAAGGGGGAAGTTCAAGTGAGAAGATATCAGAAATGCAAGCAAGAAGTGAGAAGGGTAGCAAGCTTTGAAATCACAAGCTCAAACTATAACTTTATCAGATAAGCCGAGGCTAACACAAATCCTTGGATATAGATTCACCACCAAGGCCTATTGATGGGGACCATCTTCATCACCCATCTAATTCACTCCCATCCATTCCCCAAGGGTCCAGCAACACCAAAGAAGCCAAATAAGTGCAAGCCATGGTCAGAAACTTCATAAGCAATGATCTTCACCAACTGTCCAGTTCGAACAGTTTCTGGCCCGGTTTTGTTTCCCTGACAGAATGCAAGTCTGAAGGCCAAATTCCCTGCAAGCATGATCAAATTAAAGCTTAGGATCTAGGATTTCCAAAAAGTACTTATGCAGGAAATTTGGAGCTCATTTGGTCAGTCAACCGAGCCAAAAACCGAAGCATATACACTGCAGGTCTGATTCCAGTGAAGGCTGAATGCATGGTTCGTTTGGGTGACCTATTGAACTCCAACATTTTTGAAACATTAGGGCATGAAAGAGGAGATAAATATTTATCAAATCATCAGCCTTAAAGGACCACGAAGCACCCCCATGTGTTGCTATTAACCAGCGGAAAGGACGGTTTTAATTTCTCTTGGACCGGTTTTTAGCTTGCTATCCAACTTGATGTATTTCTTGTTTTTTTTGTTTCTTTGCTGCAAATTGACTTAATGCTGAGTATTCCCAGCAGCATTAGGAGCTTGACACCTCATTTAAATGCATCATTAGTTCTAGTGAGGTGTCCCAAGTAGGATTAGACTTTGTCATGGCTAGGCTAAGCTTGAATTGATGCCTACTTGTACCTTTTGTCTCTTCGCTGATATTTGGGGCTTTAGACAGATGAGTGAGGGCCTTAAACTCAGGCAAAGAACTTGCTTGTACTCACTTTGGATGAATGAAAAAGCTTTGAGTTTGAAACTCTCTACCTTCTCTCTAAAAATCCCTAGTGTTGCATCTTAATTTGTGGCTAACTTAAGTGGGTCTCTAGGTTCTTGTTTCATCAACTAGGAAGGTTTTTCAATTCCATGCTTAGTTGAAGCAAGAAGAATTTGCCCCAAGTGAGTAAACCAAGGTTGGCTAATCACCCCCTTTCTAACACACTTGTGTTCTATCTTGTTCTTGTGTTCTTCCCATCCTTGCTTGCTATCCTCTACCCCGTATGCATTCTTGCTTCCCTTTGGCTAATCTTTGCTTTAGGTATGTTAGAATACATCAAGTGGTATCAGAGCTTTGGCTACCCTCTTGGCCAAGCTTCCACCGTCCAAGCACATTCCAAACACATAGCACCACAAAATAGCCTAAACACAACCACAACAAAATTCCCACCCGTACCAAGACAGAAATTCGGCACGGCCTCCCCGTGCCATAGTGGCACGACCGTGCCACATCCTAAAACACCCCTCCCACTTCCAGCAAACCAGCACGGTCCCCCCGTGCCACCCAGCACGACCGTGCCACCCTCTCTCCGTCTCAAACACACCACTCTCCACTCTACCAACACCATGTCCACTAGTGCTACCCCCGAGCAAGTGGCCGAGCAAGCCCTTCGGGACAAGGCCGAGCTTGAGGCTCAAGTGAAGTACCTCCGATCCCAACTTGGGCAACTCATGCATAAAAGGCAAGAGAACTTGAGAAGTTCTAGAAGCACAAGCAAGCCATTGGAGTCGGAAGCTTCGGATGAAGATAACCATCCCTTTGGTGATTATGAAGAGGATGCTTATTCAAGAAGGCCAAGGAGGCACTGTAGACCCCAAGACCGAAGTCATCATGACTTCCGGGTGGACATCCCCGAGTTTGGAGGGCAACTTGATCCGGACATCTTCTTGGATTGGCTTCAAACCGTCGAGAGAGTCTTCGCATTCAAGGACATACCGGAAGATAGAAAGGTAAAACTTGTTGCTTTGAAGTTGAGAAAATATGCTTCTATTTGGTGGTCCAATGTGGTGTCTAAGAGAGTTAGGGAAGGAAAAGGGAAAATTAGAACTTGGGAAAAGATGAGGTCTAAGTTGAAGTCCAAGTTCCTACCTCCCCACTATTTGCAAGATAATTTCCTCAAACTCCACCACCTCAAACAAGGGTCCAAAAGTGTAGAAGAATACACTAGGGAATTTGAGCAACTATTGTTGCAGTGTGATTTGAAGGAAGATGAATCACAAACTTTGATTCGGTATTTGAGTGGTTTAAATGATGAGATTGCACATGTGGTTGAACTCCATCCTTATTCCTCCTTGGATGAGCTTAGTATGTTGGCTCATAAGGTGGAATTACAAAAGAGAGTCAAAGGCAAGAACATGCCTCCCAAACCTACCCCACGCCCATACCCTTCCAAAAACCCCCTTACCCTCCTCACAAATCAACCCCTAGCCCAAACACAAGACCTCCTCCTCCATCAATTCCAAACACAAGACCCATTCCACAAAATCCTCCCCAAAAACCCGGTGACCGAAAGAGATGCTTTCGATGCCAAGGGCTTGGACACTTTGCCTCCGAATGCCCCAACAAGAGGATTGTGTCTTTGGCCGAGTATCAAGCTACATGTGAGTACCTTGATGCTGAACATGGTGATGTTGAAGGAGAGCTTCTAATGACCGAGGCATTAGAAGAAGTTGAAGAGGGCCCCGATGATGGGGAAATGCTAGTGATAAGGAGAGCATTGAGTGGGATTGCTTCCCAACAAGATCTTGAACAAAGGGAGAACATATTTCACACTCGTTGCACCATCAAGGGGAAAGTTTGCTCCCTCATCATTGACGGAGGTAGTTGTGCCAATGTAGCTTCAAAAACATTGGTTGATAAACTCAAGCTAGTGGTCTCACCTTATCCAAGTCCCTACACTATTCAATGGCTCAACCAAGGTAAGGGGCTACAAATTTCTTCTTGTTGTCTACTTGGTTTCTCTATTGGCAAGAATTATAAAGATGAAATTTGGTGTGACATTGTTCCTATGGACGCTTGCCATGTCCTTTTGGGACGTCCTTGGCTATTTGACCGTGAGGTGAAGCATGATGGTAGGTTGAATACCTACTCCTTTGCAAAAGACCACAAAAGAATTACCCTCACCCCTCTCAAACCCTCCTCACAAAAGAAGCCACAAAATAACCCAAATGTGGATGTCTTCCTCATCACCCTCCTCCACTCTCAATTGCATGAATACCAAGATTTCAAGGAGTGGATTCTCCTAGGCCAAGAACCCGCCCAAGCAAAGGATTCTTCCCATCCATTGCTTATTCCCCTCCTCAAAGAATATGAACATGTCTTCCCCAATGAGGTACCCTATGGCCTCCCTCCCAAAAGAACCATCCAACACAAGATTGATCTCATCCCTGGTGCCACCCTCCCAAACAAACTGGCCTACCGCATGAATCCACAAGAAACCCAGAAGTGCAAAGGCAAGTGGATGAGCTACTTGGTAAGGGCTTGATCCGTGAGAGCCTTAGCCCTTGTGCCGTGCCGGCTCTACTTGTTCCCAAAAAGGATGGCTCAATGAGAATGTGTGTGGATAGTAGGGCAATCAACAAAATCACAATCAAATACCGCTATCCCATACCTCGGTTGGAAGATCTTCTTGATGAGTTACATGGAGCCACTATCTTCTCAAAGATTGATCTAAGGAGTGGTTACTATCAAATTCGGATATTTGAGGGAGATGAATGGAAGACCGCCTTCAAAACCAAAGGAGGCCTTTATGAATGGCTTGTGATGCCATTTGGACTATCTAATGCACCAAGCACCTTTATGAGGCTCTCATGAACTAAGTCCTCAAGCATTTCATTGGCAAGTTTGTTGTTGTCTACTTTGATGACATCTTGGTGTATAGTAGAAGTGAAGAAGAGCATGCATATCACCTACAACAAGTCTTGAGTGTGCTATCTCAAGAAGAGCTCTATGGCAACTTGGAGAAGTGTCACTTCTTTACTTCCCAAGTTGTGTTTTTGGGATATGTTGTATCGGCTCATGGCATACATGTGGATGAAAGTAAGGTACAAGCGATCCGGGATTGGCCCGTTCCCACCTCAATCCAACAAGTAAGAAGCTTTCATGGCCTTGCCTCCTTTTATAGGAGATTTGTAAGGGACTTTAGTACCGTGGTTGCACCCATAACCGAGGTACTCAAAGCCAAGAAGTTTGAGTGGAATGACCAAGCCCAACGTGCCTTTGAAGAAGTCAAGTGCAAGCTTACAAGTGCACCGGTCTTAGCTCTCCCAAGCTTCTCCAAGGTATTTGAGGTTGAATGTGATGCCTCCGGTGTGGGTATAGGAGCCGTCCTATCTCAAGAAAAGAGGCCTGTGGCCTTCTTTAGTGAGAAACTCAATGATGCCAAAAGAAAGTATTCAACATATGACAAAGAGTTTCTAGCTATTGTGAGGGCTTTGGAACATTGGAGACACTACTTGGTGGGAGGAGAATTTATCCTCCATTCGGATCATGAGGCCCTCAAATTCATCCAAGGCCAACACAAGCTCAATCCTAGGCATGCAAAGTGGGTTGAGTATCTTCAAGCAATCAACTTTGTGATCCACCACAAGGCGGGACAACTCAACAAGGGTGCGGATGCTCTCTCAAGAAGGTATCTCTTACTCTCTACCTTGGAATCAGAAGTCCTTGGTTTTGAGATTGTTAAGGGATTGTATGCCAATGATGAAGATTTCAAGGACATTTATGAGAAGTGTTCATCACATGCCCACGGTTTGTTCCATCTAGATCACAGATTCCTCTTCAAAGGGACCCGACTTTGCATACCAAAAAGTGGGTTTAGGGAACTTTTGATTCAAGAGCTCCATGGAGGCGCATTGGCCGGACATTTTGGGATTGAGAAGACTTGCTCCATGCTTAAGGAGCATTACTATTGGCCTAGCATGGCCAGAGATGTTGAACACTTGGTGAGAAGGTGTTCGGTGTGCCAACTTGCAAAAAGTCACCTTCGGCCTTAAGGGCTCTATTCCCCTCTTCTGGTCCCTCATGGCCCTTGGGAAGATGTGAGCCTAGATTTCATTACCGGGCTCCCAAAGACTCAAAGGCAAAAGGACTCCATCATGATTGTGGTGGGTAGGTTCTCAAAGATGGCACACTTTGTGGCATGCCATACTACCAATGATGCCTCTCATGTGGCCAACCTCTACTTCAAGGAGATAGTGCGTCTCCATGGCATACCAAGGAGCATGGTCTCGGACCGGGACACCAAATTGTTGAGTCATTTTTGGCTCACATTATGGAGGAAGTTGGGCACCCACCTCAAGTTTAGCACAACTTGTCATCCTCAAACGGATGGTCAAACGGAGGTAACCAACCGCACCTTGGGAACTTTGCTTCGGGTGCTAGTCAAGAAGAACATAAAAGCATGGGATGAGTTGTTGTGCCATGCCGAGTTTGCATTCAACCGTACACCAAGCAAGGCCACAAGCCTCTCCCCCTTTCAAGTGGTGTATGGTCACAACCCTTGCACTCCCTTAGACTTGGTGTCCATTCCAAATCCAACCAAGTTTAGTTGGGAGGCCGACAAGAGGGCAAAGGAAATACAAGAGCTTCATACCAAGGTTAGGGAACGTATTGAGAAATCTAATGAGCAAGCCAAGTCACTTGCCAACAAGCATAGAAAGGAGGTTCATTTTCAGCCCGGGGACTTGGTTTGGATACATCTAAGGAAGGAGAGGTTCCCAAGCAAGAGAAAGTCCAAGCTTATGCCAAGGTCGGATGGCCCTTTTTAGGTACTTGAGAGAATTGGTCCAAATGCACACAAGGTGGACCTTCCCGGTGATTATGGAGTCTCCTCCACCTTCAACGTGGCTGACCTTAGCCCCTATTATGAGGAAGAAGAAGAACTTCCAAGTTTGAGGTCAAACTCCAACCAAATCAGGGAGTATGATGGGGACCATCTTCATCACCCATCTAATTCACTCCCATCCATTCCCCAAGGGTCCAGCAACACCAAAGAAGCCAAATAAGTGCAAGCCATGGTCAGAAACTTCATAAGCAATGATCTTCACCAACTGTCCAGTTCGAACAGTTTCTGGCCCGGTTTTGTTTCCCTGACAGAATGCAAGTCTGAAGGCCAAATTCCCTGCAAGCATGATCAAATTAAAGCTTAGGATCTAAGATTTCCAAAAAGTAATTATGCAGGAAATTTGGAGCTCATGTGGTCAGTCAACCGAGCCAAAAACCGAAGCATATACACTGCAGGTCTGATTCCAGCGAAGGCTGAATGCATGGTTCGTTTGGGTGACCTATTGAACTCCAACATTTTTGAAACTTTAGGGAATGAAAGAGGAGATAAATATTTATCAAATCATCAGCCTTAAAGGACCACGAAGCACCCCCATGTGTTGCTATTAACCAGCGGAAAGGACGGTTTTAATTCCTCTTGGACCGGTTTTTAGCTTGCTATCCAACTTGATATATTTCTTGTTTTTTTTGTTTCTTTGCTGCAAATTGACTTAATGCTGAGTATTCCCAGCAGCATTAGGAGCTTGACACCTCATTTAAATGCATCATTAGTTCTAGTGAGGTGTCCCAAGTAGGATTAGACTTTGTCATGGCTAGGCTAAGCTTGAATTGATGCCTACTTGTACCTTTTGTGTCTTCGCTGATCTTTGGGGCTTTGGACAGATGAGTGAGGGCCTTAAACTCAGCCAAAGAACTTGCTTGTACTCACTTTGGATGAATGAAAAAGCTTTGAGTTTGAAACTCTCTACCTTCTCTCTAAAAATCCCTAGTGTTGCATCTTAAGTTGTGGCTAACTTAAGTGGGTCTCTAGGTTCTTGTTTCATCAACTAGGAAGGTTGTTCAATTCCATGCTTAGTTGAAGCAAGAAGAATTTGCCCCAAGTGAGTAAACCAAGGTTGGCTAATCACCCCCTTTCTAACACACTTGTGTTCTATCTTGTTCTTGTGTTCTTCCCATCCTTGCTTGCTATCCTCTACCCCATTTGCATTCTTGCTTCCCTTTGGCTAATCTTTGCTTTAGGTAAGTTAGAATACATCACTTATGCTAGGGCCCTTAACAACCTCTTGGATACAGAAACGCCGCCGAGAAGAACCCAAGACTCTTGCTACAACACCACCCTACCCGGCCAAAGATAGAAATAAGCTACAAGAGAGTTTGAGAGTATAAAAGAGCCAAGGCTCAACTTTATTCAATATACAAGCCAAAGTGTTCGTACAAGGCAGCTTGGGGGCTTATATAATCCCTCCCAAATACAAAATATCAGCTACAAATTCAAATTAGTAAACTAATTTAGGTACATTTCGAAAATCCAAAACAACCTACAAAAGGAGAGATTGAACCGTGGCTTCAAAACACTTCATTGTTGATGTTGAGGATAAGTTGTCGAATTGGGAAGCTTGGGGGGCCTCAACCAGCTTCAAAGTACACTAATCAAGTCATTTGGAAGTGGATTAAACCTTGATAAGAGCAAAACACCTTAAAACGAACACAGTGTCAGCTGGCTGTCCTTAATCGGGTAAAAGGGATTTTCTTCCCTTAATTTGCTGGTTAATAGCTCCTCATGTGTGTAATTTGGCTGAGTTTTTTACGGCCACTTGACAATATTAGTAATGTAATTTCAATCCATAGAAGTTTCTGTCCAAGTGGGGGAGCTTTGGGCATCCAAACAGACCCATTTCCAGAATTGGGAAGAACTAAAATAGTTTTGAGCACTTGAATTCAACGGCTGACTTGAGGTAGCAAATGACCTCCAAATGACTTGGAACTTGTCTTATTGGAAAGAAAACATCTTAAACTTAAGTTTAGGCCTCTTGTATCCCAATCAGACCCTTGGGAAGGTTAATAAATAACGTGTACAAAATGGGGTTTATGCCATAGTGAGGGCCTTGGAACATTGGAGACATTATTTGGTGGGAGGAGAATTCATCCTCCATTCGGATCATGAGGCACTCAAGTTCATCCAAGGGCAACACAAACTCAATCCAAGGCATGCTAAGTGGGTGGAATATCTTCAAGCTTTCCACTTTGTCATTCACCACAAATCCGGTCACCTAAACATGGGGCCGGATGCTTTGTCTAGAAGGTATCTACTCCTCTCATCACTTGATTCGAGAGTCCTTGGGTTTGAATTGATCAAAGAGTTGTACCCCAAAGATGGAGATTTCAAGGAGACTTTTGAGGCATGCTCACGGCACCCCCACGGCCCATTTCGCATTGAAGAGGGGTTCTTGTTCAAGGCAAACCGGTTGTGTGTCCCTAAAGGAGGCATTAGGGAACTTTTGATTAAGGAGGTCCATGGAGGGGCTTTGGCCGGCCACTTTGGTATTGAAAAGACCTCACTCATGTTGAAAGAGCACTACTATTGGCCCAAGATGGTCAAGGATGTTGAGCATTATGTCAAAAGGTGTTCCACTTGTCAACTTGCCAAAAGCCATGTCTT
>JACYFF010031958.1:52768267-52811844 GCA_017589665.1 Selenicereus undatus
AGACTTCTCTTGCAGCATGGGGATGAGGGTGGCCGGCCATATGGGGAGAAATTGAACCGGGTTTGACAAAACCGGTTTTGGTGAACCGGTTTGGTCCGGTTTTTTTGTGCAATTTTTTTGTTGTGCAAAAATGGCTATACTTGAATTTTAAAGGTGGGGGGTAACTTTAGGATGTGTAGAATCCCCCGCCATCAATAAAATCAAGGTTTCAACATGGTTTTGTGGGTTAAATAAATAGTTACTGCAAACCGCGCAAAACCGGGCAAAAATTGGGGTCACGGAAAATGACTTGATCTTCAATCCTTTTGAGAGTATGACTTGAAACTCCTTTTTGTACCTGCAAAACAACACCAAAAGGATTCCAAAAATGTGAGAACGTTAGGACTAAGCTACAACGTAGCTTAGGAAATCAAGTACACAAACCCGGGCACTTTGAAACTAGTCAACCCGTTTGTGCCAACTCCTTCTTCTTCCAACATAAGAGCCATTCTTTTGGTTTGTGATCTTGTTCTTGGACGTGATGGAATAATCTCTTCATGAACATGATCTGGACTGGATAGGTTTCCATCAACTGCCCCCATCAATGATGAGAGAGCAAACCTTGCCTTGGATGGTGCATCTTGTATGGAAGATGTTCTCCCTTTGTTCTTCCGAGACTCTCTTTTAGCTATTCAAGGCTCTCCTCAATAGAAGTAACTCTCCATCCGCGTCCTCTACGACCTCCTCTTGTTCTTCCATGAAGTACACTTCTGTTTCCTCCTCCTTTTCTTCCTCCTTACATGCCTCCCATTCGGCTAAGGAGATAGTTCTCCTATTAGGACATTCCGAGGCTATGTGTCCTACGCCTTGGCATTTGAAGCATCTCCTATTGTTCAAGGGAGGGGGGTTAGGCCGGTTTGAAGGGGGTTGGTTAATTTGAGGGGTTTAGGGTTTTTGTGGACTGAAGGGGCTAGGAACCAACGACTTAAGAGCTGGGTAAGAGCTCCCCTTGTTGAAAGCTTGGCTCTTAGGGAAAGGCTTAGGAGGGTCTTTTTTGTAGAGCTTGGTTTTTCTTTGTTGTTCCACTTTCTGGGTTAGAATGCACACCTCATCAAAAGTAGTGTACTGTTGCAATTCAACCACATGAGCATACCTAGGATCAAGTCCCCCTAAGTACCTCACTATGGTTTGCTCTTCGGCCTATCTAAGGTTAGACTTAATCAATAACTTCTCAAATTCTTTAGTGTAATCCTCAACACTCATATTACCTTGAGTTAGGGAATGGAGTTTAGAGTAGTTGTTTTGAAGATAGGAGGGTGGCAACAAACGAGCCTTGAGTTTTGTCTTCATCTTCTCCCAAGTCCAAATCTTCCCCTCCCCTTGTCTTGCTCTTTTCGCACACAAGTTGGACCACCAAAGGGAAGCATACTTACGGAGCCTAAGAGCAACAAGTTTCACCTTTCTTTTCTTCAGGGATTTCCTTATAATCGAAAATCCTCTCCATGGCTTGGAGCCACTCTAAGAACTCGTCAGGATCAAGTCTCCCTTCGAATTTCGGGACCTCCAGCTTGATGTCTCCAAAGTTAGAAGCATTCCTCCCATTCCTTCTTACCCTCCTACAAGGCTCTTCCTCACTTGAAGAGTTCAAGTGATGGCTTTCATCATGGTTGTCCTCACCTTCTTCAGATTCGGACAAGTCGGAGGAACGAGAACTTCTAAGTTCCTTCCACTTTTGCTTCATGGATTCACCAAGTTGGCGCTTCAAATACTCATTGTGGCCCTTCATTTCTTCATTTTGCAACCTCATGGCTTCATAATTCCTCATGAGGGCTTCAAACTTTTGTTCCAAAGTCATGCTTGCAGCACTCATACTTGAACTAGAGTAGAACAACTCGGAAAGGTCGTGGCACTGTCATACTATGTGGGCACAGGGTGGCCGTGCTAACCTCCTGCTTGTCACGGCTGAAACAGTCGGTTGTAGCTTGTGTTTTGAGGATGTGTGTTGGGCTTGTGTTTAGGGAAGTATGGGGGAGAATACTAGGCCAAGGAGAAACTTGCTCTGATACCAAATATGATGTATCACCAAGGGGAAGTTCAAGTGAGAAGAAATTAGAAATGCAAGCAAGAAGTGAGAAGAGTAGCAAGCTTTGAAATCACAAACTCAAACTATAACTTTGAGGGATAAACCTAGGCTAACACAAATCCTTGGATACAGATTCACCACCAAGGTTTATGCTAGGGCCCTTAACAACCTCTTGGACACAGAAACACCACCACGAAGAAGCTAACACTCTTGCTAGAACACCACCCTACCTGGCCAAAGAAAAAGATAAGCTAGAAGAGAGTTTGAGAGTTCAAAGGACCTAAGGCTCAACTTCATTCGATATTCAAGCTAAAGTGTTCGTAAGGGCCAGCTTGGGGGCTTATATAATCCCCCCCCCCCCAAAACAAAATATCAACTACAAATTCAAATTAGTAAACTAATCTAGGTACATTTCGGAAATCCAAGGAACCTACAAAAGGAGAGATTGAACCGCGGCTTGACAACACTTAATTGTTGATCTTGAGGATGAGTTGTCGACTTGGGAAGCTTGGGAGGGCCTCAATCAGCTTCAAAGTACAGTAATCAAGTCATTTTCAAGTGGATTAAACCTAGATAACAGCAAAACACCTTAAAAAGAACACAATGTCTGTCGGGTGCGCTTAAGTGGGTAAAAGGGATTTTCTTCACTTAATTTGCTGGTTAATAGCTCCCCATGTGTGTAATTTGGCAGAGTTTTTTATGGCCACTTGAGAATATTTTTAATGTACTTTCAAACCATAAAATTTTCAGTCAATGTGGGGGAGCATTGGGCATCCAAACAGAGCCATTTCCAGAACTGGGCAGAACTCAAACAGTTTTGAGCACTTTACTTCAACGGCTGATTTTAGGTAGCAAATTACCTCCAAATGACCTGCAACTAGTCTTATTGGAAAGAACACATCTTAAACTTGAACTTAGGCCTCTTGCATCCCAATCATACCCTTGGGAAGGTTAGGAAATAATGTGCACAAAATTGGGTTTGTGCACTGGCCTTAAACTGTGGCTGGACTGAAATGTGTCTTGGCATACAAAGCTGATTTCGTGGACTTTATTCGTGAAACTCGACTCCCTTGGACATCCTTGAGGGCTGGTGATCATGCTCATGGATGGACCTCCATCAATGAACTTCTCTGATTAGAAGCCCTCTTGTGCTACACTTTGGTACACACAGTCGCGTACCCTTGAAAAGAAATCCTTCCTGAATAAGAAAATCTACTTTGGGCTGTTTAGAACAATCAACATATAATTCCCCACAGTCCTCATCCTTGTCATATAAAACCTTTACATGCTCAAAACCAAGTACACAAGCATCTAATTGGAATAGTAAATGATACCTCTGAGATAAAGCATCTGCACCTTAATTGAGTTTACCTGACTTGTGCTTGATGGTGAAGTGATGTGATTGCATAAAATCAACCCACTTGGCATGTCTTGAGTTCAACTTATGTTGCCCTTGTATGTACTTCAATGCTTCATGGTCAGAATGTAAGATGAACTCACTTGCAATAAGATAATGACTCCAATGCTCTAAACATCTCATAATGGCGTGGAATTCTTTATCATAAGTGGAGTACTTCTGATGGGGACCATCAAGACCAAGCCTTGAATGAGCAACCAACTAGCCTACACATCCATTCAAGCTCCAAGGAAGTCATCAACATTCATGCCTTGCTCAAAAACAGCATGGACCAATCGGACAGAATGTGGGCAGATTCGATCGAAAATTGGCCCGATTTTGTGCACCTTTTGGGACTTGAAGGTGATGGGATGATTGACTACTTTACCCCATCACTTTAAGTTTAAGATGTTAGGAATCCAATAAAACAGCAAAGGGTTTGGAGGTCATTTGGTTGGTCAAACAACAAGATCATTCCAATGCTGCACGCTAGGCGCTAATCCAGCACAGTTCGAATTGAAGGGAGGTTTAGACCATCAACTTAGGGTCGTTCTTTCTCAAATTTGAGGACATGAAAGGGGACATAAATATTTATCAGATCATGGGTTCAAATCCCTTCCAAAGCACCCCCTTGTGTTGGTTTTATCTAGACAAAAGGACAAGAAAAACACCCTTTTACCCGGTTGCTTACTAGCCGGTACAAAGGGGCTTCTTCCTTAGGTTTAGCTTTGCCCACATGCTGAATTGACTCTTTTTGCTGCATTATGGGACCTTTGTAAGCTTGACACCTCATTTGGGATTCATCATGAGCCCTAACGAGGTAGATTAACCTAGTAACTGATGTGTCAACCTATTAAGTGATCGATGGGATGTATTTTACTCTTCCCCACATGTACTAACTTAGTTTTTGCTACATAGGACGGGGGAACTCGTCTGAAGGTGAACAAAAACCAGCCTTGGCTCTCATTTTGTAATCACTTTTGAGTATACGAACTTTGTGAGTTTGAAAACTCTCTCCTTCAAAACTCGTAGTGCTATATCTTGAGCTTGGCAACTCAACTTGGGCTCTAGGTCTCTTTATCTCAACTAGAAGGTAATTAAATTCTGTAACTAGTTAATCTAAAGAGATTGCCCAAGTGTTCTCCAAGGGTGGCTCCTCTTATTATCCCTTGAAAGGTCACTTGAATATCCAAGCTCTTGTTTCTCATCTTTGCATTCGGTTTTTCATCACCATCACGTCCTTTCTTCCTTGAGTGTTCTTGTGAGTTTAGTCTTGTTGAGGCAAGTATACATCAAATTGGTATCAGATCCTAGGCTACCCTCTTTGCCAAGCTTTCATCATCCAGACACACATCCAAACACAAAACTCACAAAACAGCCCCAAAAACATTCACCACAAAATTTCAATTGTGCCCAACCAGAAAAGCCGCATGGCCACACCGTGCCTGCCTGGCACGACTGTGCCACCACCTGACACACCCCTTTCCCTTTCAGCACATCAGCACAGACACACCTTGCCACCACACACGACCGTGCCACCCTTTCCCCGTCATACAACAACCACTCCTCACTCTAAAGCCATCACCATGTCTTCTAGCCTCACCCCCGAACAAGTGGCAGAACAAGCCCTTAAGGAGAAGGCCGAACTTGAGGCTCAACTCAAGTATGTGCAAAACCAATTGGCCAACTCATGGAAGAGAAAAGGAGAAGCTTGTAGAGCTCTAGAAGCTCATGCAAGCATCATAACTCGGATGACTCTGAGGGAAGAAACCCGGTTAGCAATTCAAGTGAAGAAGAGTATGAACAGAGGCCTAGGCGACATCAAGGGTAAAGAGAACGAAGCTATGGCGACTTCAACATTTATATTCCCGAGTTCGAGGGCCAACTTGACCTGGACATATTCCTTGGTTGGTTACAAACGGCTGAAAGAGTCTGTGACTACTAGGATATTCCGGAAAGCAAAGAGGTAAAGCTAGTTGCCTTGAAACTCAGAAAGTATGCTTCAATTTGGTGGTATAATGTTATAACCAAGACCGTGAGGAAGGGGACAAGTAAGATGAAGACTAGGGAGTAAATGAAATCCAAACTTAAGGCCAAGTTCTTACCCCCACATTATCTTTAAGATAATTTCCTTAAACTCCATCATCTCAAACAAAGTTCAAAGAGTGTAAAGGAGTACATTAGGGACTTTGAACAACTCCTTCTGAAGTGTGATTTGAAGGAGGATGATTCACAAACCCGGGTCCGTTAATTGAGAGGCCTCAATGAACAAATTGCCAATGTTGTTGAGTTACACCCATACAGCTCCCTTGATGAGTTAAGTGCTCTAGCTCACAAGGTTGAAATGCAAAAGAAACTCAAAAGCAAGAACCCCATCGCTAAGCCTACCCCAGGGCCATATGGCTTTCAAAAACCCCCATACACTCCTCAAAAACTGTTCCCCAACTCAAACCCGAAACCCCCTCAAACCACAGCCCCACAAACACCCTCAAAACCACCACCAAAACCCCCTAGCAAGGTTCGGTATTTTCATTGTGAAGGCGAGATCTTAGAGGAAGTAGAAGAAGGGTCGGATGAAGGAGAGTTGTTAGTAAGTAGGAGAGCATGGCTTCTCAAGAACATATAGAACAAAGGGAGAACATTCTCCACACGGGATGCACCGTGGGTGGTAAGGTGTGGTCTCTCATTATTGATGGAGGAAGTTGTGCTAATGTGGCCTCCAAAACCATGGTGGACAAGCTCAAAATTTCGGTCACACTGCATCCAAATCCTTACACAATTCAATGGCTCAATCAAGGTAAGGGTTTGCTAACCACAACTCGGTGTCTACTTTCTTTGTCCATTGGGAAAACTTACAAAGATGAAGTTTGGTGTGACATTGTGCCCATGGACACTTGTCATGTCCTTTGGGCCGACCATGGATTTTTGATAGGAGAGTCATGCATGATGGCCGAATGAACCACTACACTTTCACCAAAGATCACAAGAAAATCACCCTTACACCCCTTAAGCGTAGCCCACAAAAGAAGCCCCAAGGCAATCCCAAGTTGGATGTCTTTCTCACTACCTTACTCCACTCACAACTCCATGAGTTTGATGCCTTCGAGGAGTGGATTCTTTTATGCCAAGAACCGACTTAAGTGAGGGATTTTTACCATCCTTTGCTTACCCCCCTCATAAAAGCCTTTTCCCATGCCTTCCCACAAGAGATACCCCACGGCCTACCCCCTCAAAGATCAATCCAACATAAAATTGACCTCATTCCCGATGCCACACTCCCAAACAAGCCGGCCTACTGCATGAATCCTTAAGAGACACAAGAGGTTCAAAGACAAGTGGATGGGCTCTTCACCAAGGGCCTAATCCGTGAGAGTCTTAGCCCTTGTGCCATTCCGACTTTGCTTGTTCCTAAGAAGGATGGATCCATGAGGATGTGCGTGGATAGTAGGGCTATCAACAAGATCACCATTAAGTATCGTTATCCCATTCCAAGATTAAAGGATCTTCTTAATGAGCTTCATGGGGCCACTATCTTCTCTAAGATTGATCTTAGAAGTGTTTATTACCAAATCCGCATCTATGAGGGAGATGAATGGAAGATGACTTTCAAAACCAAGGGTGGTCTCTATGAGGGGGTTGTGATGCCCTTTGGTTTAACAAATGCACTAAGTACATTCGTGAGGCTTATGAACCAAGTTCTTAAGCCATACATTAGAAAGTATGTCGTTGTATACTTTGACGCCATATTGGTGTAAAGCCATGGAGAGGAGTATTCCAAGCATTTACATGACGTCTTGAGTGTCTTGGCTTAAGAACAACTTTATGGCAACTTAGAGAAGTGCCATTTCTTCTCTTCTCAAGTGAAGTTTTTGGGTTACAGGGTTTCGACCGAAGGCATTAAAGTGGATGAAGAGAAAATCAAGGCCATTCGTGAGTGGCCTACACTTATGTCTATCCAACAAGTCCGAAGCTTCCATGGTTTAGCCTCCTTTTATAGGAGGTTTATGAGCAATTTTAGCTCAATTATAGCACCCATGATTGAGGTCCTCAAGGCCAAGCACTTTGAATAGAGTGAACAAGCTCAACATGCTTTTGAGGAGATAAAGGAAGGCTAACTAGTGCCCCCGTTCTAGCACTTCCTAGCTTTTCCAAGTTCTTTGAACTGGAGTGCGATGCTTTCGAAGTTGGAGTAGGGGTTGTGTTGTCACAAGAAAAGAGGCCCATTGCCTACTTTAGTGAAAAGCTAAATGATGCCCAGAGGAAGTATTCTACATATGACAAGAAGTTCTACGCCATTGTGAGGGCATTAGAACATTGGCAGCATTATTTGATGGGAGAAGAGTTTATCCTCCATATGGATCACGAAGCTTTGAAGTTCATCCGAGGTCAACATAAACTCAATCCACGACATGCCAAGTGGGTGGAATTCATGCAATCCTTTCATTTTGTGATCCAACACAAAGCCGACTAAATGAACAAAGGAGCCGATGCACTTTCAAGGAGGTACCTCTTTCTCTCTACTCTTGAGTCCAAGGTGCTTGGATTTGAGTGTATCAAGGATATGTATGCTCAAGATGAAGATTTCAAGGTTATTCTTGAGAGTTGTTCTAGTCATGCCCACGGGTCGTTTCACTTGGAGAATGGTTTCTTTTTCAAAGGAAATTGGTTGTGCATTCCCAAATGTGGTTTTAGGGAGCTTTTGCTTCAAGGGCCTCATGGAGGAGCTCTAGTCGGCCATTTTGGAGTTTAGAAGACATGTTCCATTCTCAAGGAACATTACTTTTGGCCAAAGATGTCGAGGGATGTAGCATTTCATCGAAAGATTCTCCACTTGCCAACTTGCCAAGGATCACATTCGACCTCAAGGTCTCTACACCCCCTTGCCGGTTCCTCAAGGGCCTTGGGAGGATGTTAGCTTGGATTTTATCATGGGATTGCCAAGGACTCAAAGGCATAAGGACTTTATCATGGCGGTAGTGGATAGATTTTAAAAGATGGCTCACTTTGTGGCATGTCACACTACATTTGATGCTTCGCAAGTGGCTAATCTTTATTTCAAGGAGATTGTGCGGTTACATGGCATCCCAAGGAGTATGGTGTCCGATCGTGATACAAAATTCCTAACTCATTTATGTCTCACCTTGTGGAGGAGGCTTGGCACTCATCTTAAATTCAGCAGCTCTTTCCACCCCCAAACAGACGGCCAAACCTAGGTAACAAACCGTACTTTGGGCACCCTACTTCGAGTCTTGGTGAAAAGGAACATTAAAGGTTGGGATGAGTTACTTTGCCATGCAGAATTTGCCTTCAATCGAACCCCATGCAAGGCCACGGGCCTCTCCACCCCCCAAGTAGTGTATGGGAACGACCCACTGACTCCCCTTCATCTTGTTCCTATCTCTAATCCCACTAAGTTTAGTTGGGAAGCCGAGAAAAGAGCAAGATAGATTCAAGAACTTCATGCCAAGCAAGGTGAGGGCAAGGATTGAAAAGTCAAATGAGCAAGCCAAGTCCTATTCCAACAAGAAGAGAAGAGAGGCTCATTTGCAGCCTGAGGACTTAGTGTGGATCCATTTGAGGAAAGAAAGGTTCCCAACCAAGCGCAAGTCCAAGTTAATGCCAAGGTCGGATGGACCGTTTGAAATCCTTGAGAAGATTGGTCCAAATGCATACAAGGTAGACCTTCCTGATGAGTATGGGGTGTCCTCCACCTTCAATGTAGCTGACTTAAGCCCATACTATGATGAAGATGAGGAGATACCGAGTTTGAGGTCAAGACGGGGAAAATGATGGGGACTATCAAGACCAAGCCTTGAATGCGCAACCAGCTAGCCTACACATCCATTCAAGGTCCAGGGAAGTCCAGCACATTCATGCCTTGGTCAAAAACACCATGGAGCAATCAGACAGAATGTGAGCAGATTCGACCGAAAATTGGCCCAGTTTTGTGCACCTTTTGGGACTTGAAGGTGAGGGGATGATTGACTGCTTTGCCCCCTCTCTTTAAGTTTAATATGTTAGGAATCCAATAAAACAAGTCGCAAAGGGTTTGGAGGTCGTTTCATTGGTCAAACATCAAGATCATTCCAATGCTGTAGGCTAGGCGCTAATCCAGCACAGTCCGAATTGAAGGGAGGTTTGGACCCTCAACTTAAGGACATTCTTTCTGAAATTTGAGGACATAAAAGGGGACATAAATATTTATCAGATCATGGGTTCAAATCCCATCCGAAGCACCTCCTTGTGTTGGTTTTATCCAGCCAAAAGGATAAGAAAAACGCCATTTTACCCGGTTGCTCACTAGCCGGTACAAAGGGGCTTCTTCCTTTGGTTTAGCTTTGCCCACTTGCTGAATTGACTATTTCTGCTGCATTCGAGGACCTTTGTAAGCTTGAAACCTCATTTGGGATGCATTATGAGCCCTAATGAGGTAGATTAAGCTAGTAAGTGATGTGTTAACCTATTAAGTGACCGATGGGATGTATTTTACTCATCCCCACATGTACTAACTTAGTTTTTGCTGCATAGGAAGGGGGAACTCGGATGAAGGAGAACAAAACCAGCCTTCGCTCTCATTTTGTATTCACTTTTGAGTATATGAACTTTGTGAGTTTGAAAACTCTCTCCATTAAAACTCCTAATGCTATATCTTGAACTTGGCAACCCAAGTGGGTCTCTAGGTCTCTTTTTCTCAACTACAAGGTGATTAAATTCTGTAACTAGTTGATCTAAAGAGATTTTCCAAGTGTTCTCCAAGGGTGGCTCCTAGGATTATCCCTTGAAAGGTCACTTGATTATCCAAGCTCTTGTTTCTCATCTTTGCATTCGGATTTTCATCACCATCACTTCGATTCTTCCTTGAGTGTTCTTGTCAGTTGAGTCTTGTTGAGGTAAGTATACATCAACTTCCTTCTTGAATCACATAATTTATCACTAAAGAAGGCTAGAGGTTTACCTTCTTGAGCAAGAACTCCACCAATACCAACACTAGAGGCATCACATTCAACTTCAAAGACTTTACTATAGCATGACAAGGATAGAACCAGTACTTGAGTAAGCCTAGTCTTGATCTCTTCAAAGGCAGATTCTGCTTTTGGGGTCTATACAAATGGTGTACCCTTGATAACTTCAGTCATAGGAGCCATAATAGTACTAAAACCACGAATAAATCTCCTGTAGAAAGAAGTTAAACCGTGGAAAGCTCGAACATCATGTGAAATCTTAGGTATAGGCCAAGACTGAATGGCTTCTACCTTGTTTTCATCTACCTTTATACCATCTTCGGTAGCAATATAACCAAGAAATGTAACTTCACGAGTAAAGAAAGCACATTTCTTAAGGTTACCAAATAGCTTCTTACGTTCTAAGACAAGCATAACTTGAGCTAGGTGGTCTTGATGTTCATGCTCATTCTTCGAATACAACAAAATATCATCAAAGTATACTACCATAAACTTTCCAATGTAAGGTCTAAACACTTGGTTCATTAACCTCATTAAAGTACTAGGTGCATTAGAAAGACCAAAAGGCATTACCAACCACTCATAGAGTCCTCCTTTGGTTTTGAAAGCTGTCTTCCATTCATCACTTTCTCTAATTCTGATTTGGTAGTAACCACTTCGAAGATCGATCTTAGAGAACACCTTAGAGCCATACAACTCATCTAGCATGTTTTTAAGTTGTGGTATGGGATACCTGTACTTGATAGTGATCTTGTTAATGGCCCTGCTATCAACACACATCCTCATTCCACCATCGTTTTTAGGCACCAAAAGAGCTAGAACGGCACATAGACTCAAAGACTCACGAATTAGTCCCTTTTCCTTCAATTCTTCAAGTTATCTTTGAATTTCATTGGTCTCCTTTTGATTCGTCCTATATGTTGGCTTGTTTGGTAGGATGGAACCAGGAACAAGATCAATGTGATGTTGAATGTCTCTTTTTGGAGGCAAACCCATGGGGATCTCCTCAGCAAACAAATGATAGAAGTTTTCAATGAGTGTTCTTGCAATGGGATGAGTGGGCATCAAACGTTCTGAATCATCTTGTATGCTTAGTATCCACTCTTTAAAGGCCTTAAACTCATGTTGAGAAGCCTTTAAAACTGACTCACTCACGGATAGTAGGCATTCATTGTGTTTGGGCTTATTTTGTGGTTCCATTTTGTTTTGGATGGGGCTAAAGGGGCTAGGGTGATCTTCTTGCCATCGTTTGTAAATGAATAAGTGTTTAGGTAACCATTATGCATAACTCTGCGGTCACACAACCATGGTCTCCATAAAAGCATATGACATGCATCCATAGGAATATCATCACACCATAACTCATCTTGATAGTTCTTTCCAATAGAGAAAGAGATTAAACATCGAGAGTTCACCTGAATTCCCTTGCTTTAATTAAGCCATTGGTTGTTGTATGGATGTGGATGAGTCATTGCTTGCAGCCCTAGTTTCTCAATCATGCTTAGAGAAACTACATTAGCACAACTTCCTCCATCAATGATCAAAGAGCATATTTTCCCTTAGGTAGTACATCGAGTATGAAATATGTTCTCTCTTTGTTCATTTTTAACTCCTCTTTGTGTACTTAGAACTCTTCTCAAAACCAAGACTTCACCTTCATCGGCTTCTTTAATAACTTCATCTTGAGTTTCCTCAAGTTCTGGTTCACTTTCAGCCTCATTTTGTTGCTCCACAAAATCCTCTTTCACGGCCGCCCATTCAGCCAAGGTAATTATCTTCCTGTTTGGACACTCCGAAGCAATGTGACCAAGCCCTTCACATTTGAAACACCTTCTATTGGTCATTGGGTTAGGATTAGGTCTATTTTGAGGTGCTGGGGTTCTTTGTGGTGCTAGGGTTCATTGTGGAAAGGAAGGGGATGGATTTTGTGGTTTACGAATAGGATTGGAACTCCCCTTGTTAAAAGGTTTGTTCTGGTTCAAAGGTCGTGTGTTTTGAGGCTTAAAGGGTGATCTTGCCTTCTTTTGCTATTCCACTTTGTGTGCTAAGACACAAACATCATCAAACGAAGCATAGGCTTGCAATTCAACCACATTAAAGTACCTAAGATCAAGACCTCCCAAGTATCTAACTATGGTTTGTTTTTCAGGCTCTTGAATATCACAGTTCATCAACGACTTTTTAAACTCACGTGTGTATTCCTCAACACTCATACTACCTTCAGTAAGGTTATCAAATTGAGAATAACAATCTTGGACATAGGTTGGTGGGAGAAACTGTGCCTGGAGCTTAGTTTTCATCTTATCCCAAGTTCGGATTCTTGACCTTTTTTCGCTAAGCCTTTTAGCATTCAAGTTTGTCCACCACAAAGATGCATACTTTCTGAGTCTTGGGGCCACTAACTTAACCTTCTTATCATCAAGGATATCTTTATACAGAAAGAGTCTTTCAACAGTGCACAACCAATCAATGAGTTCCTCATGATCAAGCTTACCTTCAAATTTAGGAACTTCAACTCTGAAGTCATTGGTATTAGCTTGAAACCGTGGCTCTCCTCTAGCCAATCTAGGCAGTTCTTCTTCACTTGAGGTATCAATATCATGGCTATAAACTTGCTCATGTCCTCTAGGTTCAGCTTGAAGAGTTTCTTCATTCAACTTTTGCTTTTGCTTCAAAACCGAACCCAATTCCTTTCTCTAGTACTCATTTTGTGCTTGAGTTTCTTAATTCTTTTTTGAGTCCTCTCGAATTTTGCTAGCCAAGATCTCATTCTGCTTCAACAAAGCTTCGAACCTCTCTTACAAGGACATTGTTGGTGAAGTCATGCTTAAACAAGGTATGAAACTGATTTTGTGTTTGGAGGAGAATGGATGAATGAATTTTTGAAGTGGAAGGGAATACAAGGCCAAGGTGAAACCTTTACTCTGATACTAAATATGATGTATGTCTCAAGGATAGAAAGAAATATAGCAAAAACCCACCAAGTGCATGACTTGAACAAGTGAAACAACACGGCAAAGGGGAGGCATTGTCGTGCTATGGTGCATGGTGTGGCCGTGCCAAAGTTCTGCCGAGCACGGCTGGTTTTGGCAAGTTTCATGGTTTGACATTGGATTTGTGTTTGGGGTAGAAGCTAAACCAAAGAGGGTAGCCTTAGCTTTGGTCAATCAATGTAATAGATGTATGAAAGGCTTGTGAACGTATGAAATTGAAAGAGAGTCAAAGTTAGGATTCACTAACTCAAAATTAAGCTAGCAAACTCACTTTCCTCTCTTGAAACTATGTAGATGAAGATGAAATGGATAGAACCAAACTCAATGTTTGGATATAGAAACACCACCAAACACAAGCTTAATCTTTGATTAAGATACAGAAACATCACTTAAACAAAGCGTAGGACTTGATCACCACCTTAATCGACCAAATTCAGGATAAGCAAGTGAAGTATTTGAAGAGAGAAAGCTAGAAGCTCTCAAACTAAAATTTCATTCAAAGGTAAGTTATGAAGCTGCAAAGGGCCGAGTTCCCCTTTTGTTTACATGCATACAACCAAGCTAGCAAGCAAACACACACCTAGAGCTTTCCTTACTAGGAAGGAAAGGTGTTAATTAGGCTAATCCATACAGTTAGGACTAACTATGTACATAACAAGCATATAGTTAATCTAAATACATCCAAAGCATAAACAAACACAAGTCTAAGGTTTATTACGTTGTAATTAAGTCAAACTTAAGCTAAACAATCAGAAGGCTTGCTGAAATGTGATTGGTCAGCCAAAAAGCAAAGTCTTCTTTTTGGCTAGCCAATTGGATGCAAGAGACATATGAATTTGTAGCTTGCTTCCTATTGGCCATTCTTCCCAAGGTTGTAGCCCATGATTGAAGCTTAGGGATGTGTTCCATGCCTTGAAGAGTGTGCCACACTACCTGAAGTTCAGTAACTCATGGCTGAAGGCCAAATAAATCGAGTTCACTCAAACCGGGGTTCACAACTGCTTTCTGACCGGTTTTCTGACTTGGTTTAAACTTAGCAAAAGTGAGTATGATATGATTTTTAGGCCATGGGGGGAAACTTTAGGATGTGTACAACCCCCTTTCCCACAAAGAAATCAAGGTTGCATCATGTTTAAGTAAGGTAATTTAACCCAAACATTTAACCGCGGAGTTTGGAGCCAAAACTGATCGGTTTGACAAAAGGCCTTGATCTCCCATCCCCTTGTCGGTATGATTGAAAACTAATGCTTGCACCTAAAAGTAGACACCATGAGGATTCCAAAAATGCAAAAATTCAAGACTTAAGCCATAATGTAGCTTAAGTTAAGAGGTGAACAAAACTGGGTAAAATCTAGTCCTTTAACCTAGTTGCATATCCCCTGCTCTCTTCAATAATGTGAGCCATTGCAGCAACTTTGGAGCTTGGAATGGACCTTGTAAGACTTGTTGGACCTTCTTCCTCGTCTATGGTGGTGGGGACTCCATCACATCCCCCCCACATGTTTGTTGCCTCACAACCAGCATATTACGTGCCACTTTCCTTGGTTTTTCCTTAATTGTATTCTCTCTTGGTTTTAAGCTTTCACTCTTAAATTGAGTTTTAGTTTAGACCCTCGGCAGATACATCAACTTTGGTATCAAAGCAAGTCTAATCTTGGCCTAAAACCAACCCCCACACGGCCCGAAGCCACCCAAACACAAACCTCACAACCGGCTATTTTTAGCTGTGTCGGGCAAAAAAGTAGCACGGCCACCCCGTGCTCCAAAGCGCTACCGTGTCACCCCTAGTTCGTGCCATTTTCACTTGTTCAAAACCACCTAGCTACTAATATCATGAGTACTAGTGTGAGTTTGAATGAGAGATTTGATGCACTCATGAGGCGACATGAGTTGATGTGTAGGAAAAGCGTAGTCCCTCCAAACCGCCCTAACATTGCCCCTATGAGCAATAAAAGGTGTTCTAAGTGTCAAGGCTTTGGTCACACATCCTCGGACTGCCCCAACAAGGAATTCATCACCTCGCCCGAATGGGAAGCAACCATGAAGGAAGAAAATGAGGAGAAAAATGAAGATGAACGTGATTATAAACTTAAGGAAACTCAAGAGGAGGTCATGGAATAGGCTAGAGAAGAAGAACTCTTGGTTTTGAGAAGACTTCCAAGCCAACCAAAGGGAGTGAAAGATGAACTAGCAAGTCCTTTAGCCACTCACCCCCTAGCCCAAACACTCACACAAAACTTCTGTCATTTGATTCCTAAAGAAATATCTACTAGATGTGGAGAACCATTACTAGAAGCTCTTAAATATGACTTAAGAACCTTTAAGGAAGTGGTTCAAAGCATGTTCAAGGAGTCCCCTACATACAACACTCAAACCAGTAAGGGGAATGTAAGAACAAGAGTCTCTAAGATCAAGAGAGACTTATTTGTATGGCTGATTTTATTTCAGCCAGAATTGAAGCAAGTAGAGGAAGTGATTACCTAAACTGATTTGAGGTCAAATATTTTTCAAACAAGGGGATAAAGGATGAATAAATCATCTTTATTTTATTTAAGACCTAAAATAGTAGCTCTCGGGTTTAATTCCAGTAGCCAACCCCGTTTTTGTGTGCTTAATTACTTCAACCTCTTTAAGATTTAAGTCAAATATTTTGTATTGGAATTGAATTTCAAGAAGTTAGCTTTCCATAAAATCAAGTTTCATCCCATTTGGACTTCATTTACCAACTCAACTTAGCTAGTAAAACCATGATATGCAAACTGCCAGTTTGGCCAGAATATACCCGGTTTTGGTATGTGATTTCTTAAGCTTAATGGTGGTTTAAGTCTTGGATTTTTACCTTTTTGGAATCCCTAAGATGTCCACTTTCAGGGCCAACCATTGAATTCCAATCATACCCAAAGGAACCAAACAGATCAAGTTATTTTGTCAAACCTGCCAATTTTGGTCCAAAACTGCACGGTTAAATGTTTTAGTAGAGTTAACCTACATAAACAAGGTTTAACCTTGATTTATTTGTTATGGGGGTTTGTAAACACCCTAAGGTTTCCCCCCATGGCCTGAAAACAAAATCATGCTCACTTTTGGTTGAGTTTTCAGAAGATAGAAAACCGGCCAGAAAACTGCTAAGAACCAGTTCAGCAACACGGTTGTAGTTTTCCTTCTGCACAGAGTTTCCTCCCTTCCAATGCTGAGTGGCACACAACCCAAGGCTTTCTAGAAGTCCAATGATCAGCTGCCAAAAAAAAAAGCTGCCCTTGAAAAGAATGTTCAGTGGCAAGCAAAGGCAGCAAAGGATGTTCTTGAAGCTCATTGGTTGGCCAAAAAGGAGAAATCACTTTACCGCTGGCTAATCACCTTTCTTTGCTAGATAAGATGATTGTATTAGGACTAAATAAGTATGGTTATGTTGTAAAGATCTTGTATTAGCTTTATTTAACGTTTTGAATGTAATTTATTTAAGTTAAAACTAGGTCAATGCACGGTTAGCATTAACCGTGTGGATTAGCTTAAGTTAATACCTTTCCTCACTAGGAGGATATGGTCTAGGTGTGTGTTAGCTAGCTTGCTTGCTTTCTTGCCTTGTATTTAAGCAAACACACGGCCCCCCTTGTAAGAGATAAATCACATTTGAATCAAAAACCAACTTGAGAGCATTTGTTGCTTTCGTGCCTTTGCACACTCAAATACTAAACTTGCTTATCCTTAACTAGGCCGTTTAAGGTGGTGTCCAAGTATAGTCTTAAAGTTGATTAAGTGGTGTTTCTGTATCTTAATCATAGTTTAAGGGCCTTAAACTTTAGTTTGGTGGTGTTTCTGTATCCAAACAAAGGTTTAATTCTATCTATCTACGTTGATTATCCTTATGGGTTTGAAGAGTACTTAGCTAGAATTCAGATTGCAAGCTATGTGTTCTTGCTTTGTAGCTTAAGTTTTCATTTAATCCTTTGAAGATACGTCAAGTTCCTTTTTCTTTTCTCATTTAGAATCCCTTGATTCTAAAGTCCATCCCCCCTCACGTGTTTGTTGCCTCACAATCAACATATTACGTGCCATTTTCCTTGGTTTTTCCTTGATTGTATTCTCTCTTGGTTTTAAGCTTTCACTCTTAAATTTAGTTTTAGCTTAGACCCTCGGCGAATACATCATCTTGCTTTGCTTTGGTTCTTGGAGACCTAAATTCTCTATTTCCTTGCTTGGCACATCAGCTAAGCTTTGTTTCCTATGGAGGAAATAATGCACTTCTAAGACCTTGAAATGATGATCCAAGATGGCATCTCAAGTAGTAATGTATGATGTACCCATGGGGGGCAATGGGGGTGATCAAGTTCAAAGGCAATCCAACCCTAAGGAAGTCCAAGGGGATATTCAAGTTGTGAGAAAACTAAAAGAAGATCAAGGCCATTGCCCAGCAGTTCCAGACAGCAAGTGTAGCAACTTAGTGACCCTAATCACCTAGCTTCAAGGTTGTTTAAGTCCATTTTATTGCCTTAGGCTTTAAGTTCAGAAATTTAGCGTTCCAATAAAGCAAATGTCAAGTCATTTGGACTTCATTTGCCCATCCAACTCAACTCTTAAAGTCTAGCTATACAAATTGTCCAGCTTAGCCATTTTAGTACCCGGTTTTGTGGCTCCATTTTTTCTATCATTAGATGAAGTTTGGAACTTTCAAATCCACTTTTTGAAACCCTTTTGGAGTTTATTGAAAGGCCAACAAAAGATTTTCAAGTCAAATCCTTGGTTCAGGGTTCAAAACCAAGCAAGTTCAGAAGAGGTGCAGTCTGATTATAGTAGATAGACACTTTTGTTTATTATGGTGCAACTTTCCAACGGCTGGGAATTTGAGGTTGCAAGAGGTATTACCTGAAACAAGACTCTTAGGGATTTCTTCTAGCTTTGGAATGAACCCATTTGGGGAGTATTTTGGAAGTTATGCTTGTTGGAAGTTGGTGTTGCAGTTCTGAAAAGTGGTGACAGCTTTTTGCTTTTGCTTTTGTACTTGCTTACTTTTTGGTACCCTTCCCCATCTCCATTTGGCTGGTTGTTTGCCCTTGTTTTTCATGGGTTTTTGCTGAATGTTAAGGCCTGTATAATTGGGGAAAACCTCAGCTTGTAAATCACTTATGAATGAATGAATTTGGGTTGAGTTTAACTCCCTTGTTTTCTCTCTACTCTTGCTTATCACTCGAATAGCTCCCTTGTGTGGTGCTCAAGAGTCCTTGAAGATCAATTGAGTGGTGATATCTTATCTCACTTGATCCTTAAGGAGAGCTCTAAGTGAACTTGGTGGTGATATCTTATCCAAGTAAGCTTAGTTTATCTTCCTGTTCCATTGTTGCTTGCAAACCCTTCTTCTTTTCTATTCCATTTGCTATCCTACTTTGGATCCCTTCTTTGATCTTCATTTCAAGGTCTTAGAAGTGCATCAAGCGGCATCAGAGCTTTGGCTACCCTCTTGGCCAATCTTCCAAACCCAAACACATTCCCAAACACAAATCCAAAACCAACCCACAAAACATTCCCGTAACCTAGCACAAATTGTGCCTAGACCATGACTTAGCACGGCGACACCGTGCGGATAAGCACGACCGTGCCAAGGTTCGGCTTCACCATTTCAGTTTAGCAAGTTAGCACAACATGATCGTGCCATTGAGCACGACTGTGCCCCTCCCTAACCATGCCAAAACACATAATCTCTCTCTCAAAAGAATCAAGATGTCTTCAAGCACTTCTCTAGAAGAAAAGCTTGACCAACTCTTAAAGCTAAATGCCATGAAGGATGCTCAACTTGAGTACTTAAGAAAACAACTTGATCAAACTTTGAGGAACAGTCGGAAGGAGATTCAAAGCCCACACTTAACTAGTCGATCCAAATCCACGGAGGAAGAAATCAAGAGCAACCTGTTTGCTTCATGTGGCGGGGATAAAGAAAGAAGACCAAGAAGAACAAGAAGAGGCAAGCCATTTGCCATAGATTTCAAGGTCGAAATTCTGGAGTTTCGAGGCGAACTCAACCCAAACGATTTCATTGAGTGGCTGAACACTGTGGAAAGAGTGTTTGAGTGTAAAGACATTCTCGATGACAAGAAGGTAAAACTTGTAACCTTAAAGCTTCGTAGGTATGCTTCTATTTGGTGGAGTAATGTCTTAGCTAAGAGGGCTAGGAAAGGGAAGGGGAAAATTAAATCATGGAGAAAGATGAAGGAAAAACTCAAAGCCAAACTTCTACCACCCCACTACCTTCAAGACAACTACACGAAACTCTATAACCTTAGGCAAGAAGCTAAAATTGTGGAGGAGTATACCCGTGAATTTGAACAGCTTATCATGACTTGTGATATTAGGGAGGATGAAGCCCAAACCATGGTGAGATACTTGGGAGGGTTAAATGAGCCCATAAAGAATGTTGTGGAGTTACAACATTACACTACTCTTGATGAAATTTGCTCACTAGCCCACAAAGTTGAACTCCAAAAGAAAGCCAAGTTCAAGAAAGAACCCATAAAACCCTCTCAAGGTAGCTACCCTTCTGACAATGGGACTTTTACTCCTACTCCTAAACCCCGAAACACACCCACGGCCCCACCTATTTCCAAGCCAAACCCCACAAAATCACCCCTCAACCCTTATGAGAAGAGCAGGTGCTTCAAGCGTTAATGGTTTGGACACATAGCCTCGGATTGTCCTAATAGAAAGGTTATAACCTTGGTGGAGCGCGAAGAGCTTGAAGAAGCCGAGTTAAAGGAGGAAGGGAGTGACAAGGAGGTTCATTCAATAGAGATTGAGGAGGAATGTGTGGTGGAAGCAGATGAAGGAGAGTTGCTTGTGCTTAGAAGGGATTTGAATGGTAACAAGGGCTCCGGCCATGAGGAACAATGTAAGGACATCTTCCATACAAGGGGCACCATCAATGGCCGAGTGTGTTCTCTTATTGTGGATGGGCGACGTTGCACCAACGTGGCTTCTACTACCTTGGTGGCAAAGCTCAATCTTAATGCCGAATCACACCCCCAACCCCACTCTATTCAATGGCTTAACCAAGGTAAAGGCCTACGAGTTTCACACCACTGTTTGGTGTCCTTCTCCATTGGTAAAAGCTATCAAGATGAACTATGGTGTGATATCATCCCCATGGATGTTTGTCATAACATATTGGGAAGGCCTTGGCTATATGATCGAAGGGTAATGCACGATGGTTACCAAAATACATATGCTTTTCCGAAAGATGGCCGAAAATTCACCTTAGTCCCCTTTGGTCCACAAAATCAATCCCACAACCATCGAAAGCAAGCCTTGTCTCAACCGGGAGAATTTGGAGTTTTATGCATCCTCAAACCGTATTTTGGTGATGATGACTGCGCGAAGTTGAGGGAAAATTCTCACCAACAAGGTGACGGGGACCATCCAATGGAACCAAGTGAAGACCAACCCCCAAGCCTAAGGGACCCTACAAGCACCCAAGAGGTCAAGGAGGTTCATGCCATGGTCCAAGAAAACACCAAACAAACATTGCACATGCAACCCAGTGTGGACAGAAATTGGCCCGATTTTGCAAGCTTAATTCCCTAAGCTTAAGGATGATTTAAAGAGCTGCAAAATTACTTTTTGGAACCCATAATATGTCATATTCAAGGGCATATAAAGAGTTCTAGGTTAGGTAATTAACAAGTAAGTCAATGGGGGACTTTTTCTAGAAGCAGTAGAATCTGTTCCAGTCTGTATATACCTGTACATTTTGCCTGATATCTCTTAAACGGCCCATCCACTTCACCTGCACGAGGAGGCTCTTGAAAGCTGACTTCAAGCGATTTCCAACAAGTCCTTTTGCAGCTCATTTGGACAACTATCCTAGGAGATACAGCTGTTTAACGTTGATGCTAGAAATCTGAAAAGTTGCTGACATAAAGCAAAACCACTTTTCAGCTTTTATACTTCTACTTTTTGGTCCCCCATGCCTATGCACGTCCATGTACTTGTGTTCCCTCCTCTTTTCAGCTTCTTAAAGGCCTTCCCCCTATAAAAGGAAGCCGTGGGTTGCATTAGAAGGGTTGTTGAATTTGATTTTCAGAATTGAGTTAGTAAACTCTGTCAAACTCTCTCTAAAAATTCCTAGTGTTATATCTTGGTTGTGTGACAACTCCAAGTGGGTCTCTAGGTCTTCTTAATTCCACTAAGAAGGTGAGTAACTTCACATCTTATTTATGTCAGCTTCAAGGGCATATAAAGAGTTGTACGTTAGGTAATTAACAAGTAAGTCAATGGGGGACTTTTTCTAGAAGCAGCAGAATCTGTTCCAGTCTGTATATACCTGCACATTTTGCCTGATATCTCTCAAACAGCTCATCCAATTCACCTGCACGAGGAGGCTCCTAAAAGCTGACTTCAAGCGATTTCCAACAAGTCCTTTTGCAGCTCATTTGGACAACTATCCTCAGAGATATAGCTATTTAAAGTTGAAGATAGAAATCTGAAAAGTTGCTGACATAAAGCAAAACCACTTTTTAGCTTTTGTACTTCTACTTTTTGGTCCCCCATGCCTATGCACATCCATGTACTTGTGTTCCCTCCTCTTTTCAGCTTCTTAAAGGCCTTCCCACTATAAAAGGAAGCCTTGGGCTGCATTAGAAGGGTTGTTGAATTTGATTTTCAGAATTGAGTTAGTAAACTCTCCCAAACTCTCTCTAAAAATTCCTAGTGTTATATCTTGGTTGTGTGGCAACTCCAAGTGGGTCTCTAGGTCTTCTTAATTCCACTAAGAAGGTGAGTAACTTCACATCTTAGTTAAAGGAAGAACATTTGCCCAAGTTTGCAAACCAAGGTGGGTTTTACACCACCCTTGCTAGTGGACTTGATTTATCTTGTTTTTGTGT
Source organism: Selenicereus undatus (assembly GCA_017589665.1). Classification (NCBI taxonomy): domain Eukaryota; kingdom Viridiplantae; phylum Streptophyta; class Magnoliopsida; order Caryophyllales; family Cactaceae; genus Selenicereus; species Selenicereus undatus. The sequence continues at coordinate 52,790,551 of JACYFF010031958.1, forward strand.
TCTTTCCTTGTTCTTCTACCCAAATGCATTCTTGTTTCCCTTTTGATTAATCTTGCATTAGTGAAGCTAGAATACATCAAGTGGTATCAGAGCTTAGGCTACCCTCTTGGCCAAGCTTCCATCCTCAAACACATTCCCAAACACTAGCACCACAAAATCAGCCCAAGCACAACACCTTCAAACTCTCACCCGTGCCCAACTAGAAAGTTGTCACGGCCTGACCGTGTCGTGCCACTTCCTTTCCAGCCCATTCCCATGCCGTGGTCTAGCACATCCACCCCGTGCCCCACCACATGACCTTGCCACCCCCCCTCCTTCCCAAAATAGCCTTTTCCCACTCTCAAACCACCATATCTACTAGCCTTACCCCCGCGCAAGTGAGTGAGCAAGTCCTAAGAGAGAATGCCGAGTTGCAAGCCCAAGTTAAGTACTTACAATCTCAACTTGGCAAGATGATGCAAGAGAAGAGAAAGAATTTGCAAAGTCCTAGGAGTTCAAGCAAGCAATACTTGGGTCACTCCGAAGAGGAAGAAGAAAGCAACTCCCTAGAAGACTCCGAAGAAGATGTATATGCAAGGACGCCAAAGAGGCATCAAAGGCCTCAAGACCGAAGCTACAATGACTTCAAGGTGGACATCCCCAACTTTGAAGGACAACTTGACCCGGATGTGTTCTTGGATTGGCTTCAAACCGTTGAAAGGGTCTTTGAGTTCAAGGACATCCCCGACGAAAGAAAGGTAAAGCTTGTTGCTTTAAAGCTTCGAAAGTATGCTTCCATTTGGTGGTCAAACCTTGTGTCTAAGAGAGCTAGGAAGGGTAAAGGGAAGATAAGAACTTGGGAGAAAATGAAGTCCAAACTTAAGTCCAAGTTTTTGCCACCCTATTACTTGCAAGACAACTTCCTTAAACTCCACCACCTCAAACAAGGGTCTAAAAGTGTAGAAGAATACACTAGGGAGTTTGAACAATTGTTCTTGAAATGTAGTTTGGAGGAGGATGAGTCTCAAACTTTGATTAGATATTTGAGTGGCTTGAATGATGAAATTGCTCATGTTGTGGAACTTCACCCATACACTTCTTTGGATGAGCTTAGTGTCTTAGCCCACAAAGTTGAGTCACAAAAGAAAGCCAAGGGCAAGGGTATGGCATCCAAGCCTAGCCCCCGTCCTTACCCCTTCCAAAAGCCCTCATACTACCCTCCCAAAACAACCCCAAACTCAAACACAAGACCCCCTCCACCAATTCTCCCTCAAACCCCCACAAAACCAGCCTCAAAACCCATTGACAAGAAAAGATGTTTCCGATGTCAAGGCCTTGGACACTTTGCTTCCGAGTATCCTAAAAAAAGAATTGTCACCTTGACCGAATACCATGCTACTTGTGAGGAGTTAGATGATGAGAATGATGGGGAAGAAAAGGAACTTCTTATGACCAATGGTCTTGAAGAAGTTGAAGAGGGACCCGATGAAGGAGAAATGCTTGTGATTAGAACAGCTTTGAGTAGTATTGCTTCCCAAAATGACATGGAACAAAGGGAGAACATCTTCCATACCCGGTGCACCGTGAAGGGTAAGGTTTGCTCTCTCATTATTGATGGTGGAAGTTGTGCCAATGTGGCTTCCAAAACTCTTGTGGAAAAACTCAAGCTATCGGTCTCTCCACACCCAAGCCCTTACACCATACAATGGCTCAATCAAGGTAAAGGCTTACAAATCTCTTCTCGTTGTTTACTTGGTTTTTCAATTGGAAAAAGTTATAAAGATGAGATTTGGTGTGACATTGTACCTATGGATGCTTGTCATGTCCTATTGGGACGTCCATGGTTGTTTGATCGAAGTGTGATGCATGATGGTCGGTTAAACACATACACATTTGCCAAAGACCACAAAAAGATTACCCTCACCCTTCTCAAATCAAACTCACAAAGAAAGCCCCAAGACACTCCTAGCATGGATGTCTTCCTCACTACTCTACTCCATTCCCAACTCCATGAATACGTTGACTTCAAAGAATGGATTCTACTTGGCCAAGAACCGGCTGAAGCTAAGGATTCTTCCCATCCTTTGCTTTCTCCTCCCCTCACAAAATTCCAACATGTCTTTCCCAATGAGGTTCCCCATGGCCTCCCTCCCAAAAGAACCATCCAACACAAAATTGACCTCATTCCCGGTGCCACCCTCCCAAACAAGCCGACCTGCCGAATGAACCCACAAGAAACTCAAGAAGTGCAAAGGCAAGTGGATGATCTTCTTGCAAAAGGCTTGATCCGTGAGAGCCTTAGTCCATGTGTCGTGCCCGCCTTGCTTGTTCCAAAGAAAGATGGGTCAATGAGGATGTGTGTGGATAGTAGAGCGATAAACAAAATCACCATCAAATATCGCTTTCCTATTCCACGGTTGGAGGATCTCCTAGATGAGCTTCATGGAGCCACCATATTTTCTAAGATTGATCTTAGAAGTGGCTATTATCAAATCCGGATCTATGAAGGAGATGAGTGGAAGACGGCCTTCAAAACCAAAGGAGGTCTCTATGAGTGGCTTGTTATGCCATTCGGGTTGACAAATGCACCAAGTACTTTCATGAGGCTTATGAACCAAGTTCTCAAGCCCCTCATTGGCAAGGTCGTTGTTGTCTACTTTGATGACATATTGGTGTATAGCAAGAGTGAAGAAGACCATGCCCATCATTTGCACCAAGTCTTGAGTATCATATCTCAAGAAGAGCTCTATGGGAACTTGGAGAAGTGTCACTTTTTCACTTCTCAAGTCATCTTCTTAGGTTATGTTGTATCGGCCCAAGGTATTCATGTGGATGAGAGCAAAATCCAAGCAATCCGAGATTAGCCCATTCCCACCTCCATTCAACAATTAAGAAGCTTCCATGGTCTAGCCTCTTTCTATAGGAGGTTTGTGAGATACTTTAGCACCATTATTGCTCCCATGACCGAGGTGCTTAAGTCCAAGAGATTTGAGTGGACCAACCAAGCTCAAAGGTCCTTTGAAGAAATCAAGTTCAAGCTCACAAGTGCACCCATTCTAGCTCTACCAAGCTTCTCCAAAGTCTTTGAGGTAGAGTGTGATGCTTCTGGTGTGGGGATAAGGGCTATCCTATCTCAAGAAAAGAGGCCCCTGGCCTTCTTTAGTGAGAAGCTCAATGATGCCAAAAGAAAGTACTCCACTTATGACAAGGAGTTCTATGCAATTGTGAGAGCTTTGGAACATTGGAGGCACTACTTGGTGGGAGGAGAATTCATCCTCCATTCGGATCACGAGGCTCTCAAGTTCATACAAGGGCAACACAAGCTCAACCTAAGGCATACAAAGTGGGTTGAGTACCTCCAAGCCTTCCATTTTGTGATCCACCACAAGTCGGGTCAACTTAACAAAGGGGCGGATGCATTGTCAAAAAGGTACCTCTTACTCTCTAACTTGGAATCCAAAGTCCTTGGTTTTGAGATCATTAAGGGGTTGTATGTTCAAGATAAGGATTTCAAGGAAATCCATGGGAAGTGTGCTAGCCGCCCTCACGGCTTGTTTCACTTGGATCATGGTTTCCTCTTCAAGGGAACCCGGCTATGCATTTCAAGAAGCAGATTTCGAGAGCTCCTCATTCAAGAGCTCCATGGTGGGGCTTTGGCCGGGCACTTTGGCATTGAAAAGACTTCCTCCATGCTCAAGGAGCACTACTATTGGCCAAGCATGTCCAAGGATGTGGAACACTATGTGAAAAGGTGTTCTACATGTCAACAAGCCAAGAGCCACTCTAGGCCCCAAGGTCTATACACACCTCTCCCCATTCCTCAAGGCCCTTCGGAGGATGTGAGTTTAGACTTCATCACGGGTTTGCTAAGAACCCAAAGGCACAAAGATTCAATCATGGTAGTGGTGGACCGGTTCTCAAAGATGGCTCATTTCATATCATGCCATACCACCAATGATGCTTCATCCATTGCAAACCTCTACTTCAAGGAGGTTGTTCGTCTCCATGGCATTCCAAGAAGCATGGTGTTGGATAGGGACACCAAGTTCCTAAGTCACTTTTGGCTTACATTGTGCAGAAAGTTTGGCACTCACCTCAAGTTTAGCACAACATGCCACCCCCAAACCGATGGTCAAACCGAGGTGACTAATAGAACTTTGGGCACCTTGCTTAGAGTTCTAGTCAAGAAGAGTATCAAAGGGTAATATGAGTTGCTACCTCATGCGGAATTTGCCTTCAATCGAGCCCCTAGCAAAGGTACTTCTCTTTCACCTTTCCAAGTGGTGTACGGGTGCAATCCAAGGAACCCCCTAGACTTGGTTCCAATCCCAAATCCAACCAAGTTTAGTTGGGAAGCCGATAAGAGGGCCAAAGAGATTCAAGAGCTACACACCAAGGTGAGGGCAAGAATTGAGAAATCCAATGAGCAAGCTAAGCAACAAGCCAACAAGCATAGGAAAGATGCTCATTTTCAACCGGGAGACTTGGTTTGGATCCATTTGAGGAAAGAGAGGTTTCCTAGCAAGCGCAAATCCAAACTCATGCCAAGGTTGGATGGCCCATTTGAAGTTGTTGAAAAGATTGGTCCTAATGCCTACAAGATTGACCTCCCGGGAGACTATGGAGTTTCGGCAACTGATGGGGATCACCCCCAAGAGGTTCTCCTAGCTCAAGAGATCATAAAGACTCTCCAAGGGTTGGAAATCATTCAAGGAAGCCTCACTTGCATTCTACCGGGTCCATCCTGCACATGGCCCGAATTTCTGACCTTGGTAGCCTAAGGTCCCGAGGGCTTTAAGCCCAAATTTTGGTGTTCCTAGAAATCTTGGAGAGTTAGCTGCCCAACAAATCAAGTTTCAGCCCATTTGGATGTCATTTGCCCATCCAAACCCTTTGTTAAAGCCAGACTGTCCAAAACTGTTTTCCAGGTCAGATTATGACCGGTTTTGGGAACCCCATCTCCCCAACCTAAAGAACTCCTACCAACCTGGAATTTTGAACCTAGATCCCTTTTTGGTTGGATAAAAGGGTGGCAAAAGAAACCAGAGCAAACGGACCCCAAGGAGGCTAAAAGAAAGGAAACTTCTAAAGGTGTTTTTCTGAAGTCAGACTGCAACACCTCATTTGTTCTGCTTATAACATCTGAACGGCTGCACCAACTGAGCCCCACAAGTCGTCACTGGAAAGAGAACTTTCTAAGCTTTCTATTAAGGTATGTTGGAGCCAATTTGGGTAAGTAGAAAGGGAGATATGGTCGTTTGAAGTCGACCCTGCAAAACTGGAAAGCTGCCAGCAACTGTCAACATCACCTTTTGTACTTTTCTTGCTTTTTGTGCTTCCCTTTTTGTCTTGGTCCGTTTCGCATGGATTGTATCCATTGTAATCTGAATTTTGAGGCTCCCTCCTATATAAGGGGCCTTTAGGGATGTAAGAAGGGAGTTTTGATGATCATGCAAATGAAATTGAGTGTTTACTCTCTCTTGAAATTCCTAGTTGCTTTATCTTGAATTGGCTAGTTCAAGTGGTGCTCTACTAGGTTCCTTTTCTTGCTTATGGTGGTGATTTAATTCTGTATCCATAAGTGAAGAAGGAATAGCCCAACATCCCCTCTAGGTGGCGCCATTGGCTTATCCTAGACAAGGGAGTTGCATTCTATCTTCATAAACCGGTTTGAGCTACTTGTCTTCTTGGTCTTGTTCTTCATTCTTTCTTCTCTTATATCTTCACTTTTGACATTCCCTTGGCAAGATACATCATCTTGGTATCAGAGCTTAGGCTACCCTCTTGGCCAAGCTTCCACCCTAAACACATTTCCAAACACCAACCATAAAAACTACCTTTCTTCACCCGTGTTGGACCGAAAATTGGCACGGCCTGACCGTGCTTGAAGGCACGACCGTGCCACTTTTCCTCAGCCAATTTTCTTCATTTCTCTACGACCTTTCCTCACCCGTACTGGACAGAACATTGGCATGGCCTACCCGTGCTTCAAGGCACGACCGTGCCACTTCCTTTTTAGTCCATTTCCGTCCTTCCTCCTCTCATCAAGCACCCCACATCATGTCTTCTAGCCAAACACCCGAGCAAGTGGCCGAGCAAGCCTTAAGAGACAAGGCCGAAATGGAAGCTAGAGTTAAGTATTTGCAATCCCAACTTCAAAAACTCATGAGGGAAAGGCAAAACAACTTGAGAGCTTCACCAATTCTAAGTGAGTCTAGTGACCCGGATGAGAGTGATTCGGATTTCAACCCTTTTGGCTCTCAAAGTGGACCTAGTAGAGGTTCAAGGAGGCAAGTAAGGCACCATGGGGGAGGCTTCAACGACTTCAAAGTTGACATCCCCGAGTTTGAAGGAAAGCTTGATCCGGACGAGTTCTTGGATTGGCTACCAACCGTGGAGGGGGTGTTCGACTACAAGGACATCTCGGATGAAAAGAAGGTAAAACTAGTAGCCCTTAAACTTAGAAAGTATGCTTCTACTTGGTGGGCTAATGTTTTATCTAAAAGGGCTAGGAAGGGGAAGGGAAAGATTAGAACTTGGAGAAAAATGAAAGAAAAACTCAAAGAGAAGTTCCTTCCATCTCACTACCTTTAAGAAAACTTTTCTAGACTTCACCATTTGAAACAAGGGTCTTTAAGTGTGGAGGAGTATACAAGGGAGTTTGAACAATTCATTATCAAATGTGACCTTAAGGAAGATGAGGAGCAAACTTTGGTGAGGTATCTTGGTGGGTTGGATGAGAAGATAGCCCATGTGGTGGAGTTGCACCCCTACACCACCCTTGATGAGTTAAGCTCTTTAGCTCACAAGGTGGAACTACAAAAGAGAGTTAGGGGGAAGAGTGAAGCCTTCAAATCACAAAGCCGACCCTACACTCCTCAAAGGCCCTCTTACACTACTCCAAAGCCCTTTAACCCTCCAAACCCGAAACCTCCTCCACCCACGATCCCCAAAACAACCCCTCAAATGCCCCCAAAACCCAAAGAGACAAGGAGGTGTTTTAGGTGCCAAGGCCTAGGCCACATCGCCTCCGAATGCCCAAACACGAGAGTGGTTACCGTAGCCGAATACCAAGCATATTTTGAGGAAGAAATGGAGGAAGAGAAGGAGTTGTACTTGAATGAGGCCCTAGAAGAAGTACAAGAGGGTCCGGATGAAGGTGAGTTATTGGTGGTTAGGCGAGCTTTGAGTGGATTGGCTACTCAAGATGGGAATGAGCAAAGGGAGGCCATTTTTCACACAAGATGCACCATTGGAGGCAAAGTATGTTCCCTCATCATTGATGGAGGGAGTTGCACAAACGTGGCATCCAAGACCTTGGTGGACAAGTTACAACTCACGGCATCTCCACACCCTTTTCCGTACACCATTCAATGGCTCAACCAAGGAAAAGGTATCCAAGTTTCCTCCCGTTGTTTGATTTCTTTTAGCATTGGAAAGAATTATAAGGATGATATTTGGTGTGATGTGATTCCAATGGATGCATGTCATGTACTTCTTGGTAGACCATGGCTTTTTGATCGGAATGTCATGCATGATGGTCGAATGAACACCTACTCCTTTATCCTAGCTCACAAGAAAATCACCTTATTCGTCCTTCCCAATTCCTCAAACCAAAAGAAATCCCACAAAAGGATGTCCTACTCACTAACCTCCTCAAGGCCGAAAACCATGAATTTGAATCATTCAAGGAATGGCTCCTACTTGGTCTAGAGAAAGCTGAAACCATCACTCACTCCCACCCCCTCCTAATCCCTTTCCTCCAAGCCTATGAACATGTGTTTCCACAAGAAATACCTCACGGCCTACCTCCTCAAAGAACCATCCAACACAAGATAGACCTCATTCCGGGTTCCACCCTCCCAAACAAACCGGCCTATCGAATGAACCCACAAGAAACCCAAGAAATCCAAAGACAAGTGGATGAGCTTTTGGCCAAGGGAATGATTCGGGAAAGTTTGAGTCCATGTGCCGTTCCGGCCTTATTGGTTCCAAAGAAGGATGGGAGCATGAGGATGTCTGTGGATAGTAGGGCTATCAACAAAATCACCATTAAGTACCGCTATCCCATTCCTAGATTGGAGGATCTCCTTGATGAGTTGCATGGAGCCACCATCTTTTCTAAGATTGATCTTAGAAGTGGCTACTATCAAATTCGAATCCAAGAAGGGGATGAATGGAAGACCGCATTCAAGACCAAGGGGGGACTATATGAATGGATGGTCATGCCCTTTGGCCTTTCTAATGCTCCGAGCACTTTCATGCGTCTAATGAATCAAGTCCTCAAGCCTTTCATTGGAAGATTTGTGGTGGTTTATTTCGATGACATCTTGGTTTATAGCCAAGGTGAGGGGGAGCATGCTAATCACCTCCAACAAGTCCTTGAAGTTCTCTCCCAAGAGAAGTTGTATGGTAATTTGGAAAAATGTCACTTCTTCACTCCACAAGTGGTTTTCCTAGGGTATGTTGTTTCGGGCCATGGGATACAAGTTGATGAGAGCAAAGTCCAATCCATCCGAGAATGGCCGGTTCCTTCCTCCATTCACCAAGTAAGAAGTTTTCATGGCCTAGCCTCTTTTTATAGGAGGTTTGTCAAGAATTTTAGCACAATCATGGCTCATTTGACCGAAATTCTCAAGTCCAAGAAGTTTGAGTGGAGTGAAAAGGCACAAGCCGCCTTTGGAGATGTTAAGGAGAAGCTCACTAGTACTCCTATACTTGCTCTTCCAAGCTTCTCCAAAACATTTGAGGTTGAATGTGATGCTTCGGGAGTGGGCATAGGGGCGGTCCTATCACAAGAAGGTCGACCCTTAGCTTACTTTAAACTCAATGAGGCCAAGCGAAAATACTCAACATATGACAAGGAGTTTTATGCCTTGGTGAGGGCCTTGGAACATTGGAGGCACTACTTGGTGGGGGGAGAATTCATCCTCCACTCGGATCATGAGGCGCTCAAGTTCATACAAGGGCAACACAAGCTCAACCCAAGGCATGCTAAGTGGGTGGAATATCTTCAAGCTTTCCACATTGTAATCCACCACAAGTCCGGCCACTTAAACAAGGGAGCAGATGCTTTATCTAGGAGGTACTTACTCCTCTCATCCCTTGATTCAAGAGTCCTTGGGTTTGAATTGATCAAAGAATTGTACCCCAAAGATGAGGACTTCAAAGAGATCTTTGAAGTATGCTCATGGCACCCCCACGGCCCATTTCACATTGAAGAGGGGTTCTTGTTCAAGGGAAACCGGCTATGTGTCCCTAAAGGAGGTATTAGGGAGCTTTTGATCAAAAAAATTCATGGAGGAGCTTTGGCCAGCCACTTCGGCATTGAGAAGACCACACTCATGTTGAAGGAACACTACTATTGGCCCAAGATGGCCAAGGATGTTGAGCATTATATCAAGCGGTGTTCTACTTGTCAACTTGCCAAAAGTCATGTCTTACCCCATGGTCTTTACTCACCCTTACCGGTTCCACAAGCTCCTTGGGAGGATGTGAGTTTAGACTTCATTACCGGCCTTCCAAGAACACAAAGAAACAAGGACTCCATCATGGTGGTGGTTGACCGTTTCTCTAAGATGGCACACTTTGTCTCGTGCCATACTACTCATGATGCCACACAAATTGCTAGCCTCTACTTCAAGGAGATCGTGAGGCTCCATGGCATCCCCAAAAGCATGGTGTCCGACCGGGATAGCAAATTCATGAGTCATTTTTGGCTCACTTTATGGAAGAAGATGGGCGCTCATCTCAAGTTTAGCACCTCATGTCATCCCCAAACGGACGGCCAAACCGAGGTCACCAATAGGACCTTGGGTACTTTGTTGAGGGTCCTAGCCAAGAAGAGCACCAAGGGGTGGGACGAGTTGCTTAGCCATGCCGAATTTGCCTACAATCGAGCTCCAAGCAAAGCCACGGGCCTTTCTCCATTCCAAGTTGTCTATGGGTTTAATCCTTGTACTCCCATTGACCTCACACCCCTCCCTACTCCAACCAAATTTAGTTGGGAGGTCGAGAAATGAGTAAAGGAAATCCAAGAGCTCCATGCCCAAGTGAGAGCTAGAATTGAGAGGGTCAATGATCAAACCAAGGATCGGGTCAACAAGCACCGGAGGAAGGTCCACTTTGAACCCGGGGATTTAGTATGGATCCACCTAAGAAAGGAGCGATTCCCAAGCAAAAGAAGGTCGAAGCTTCTTCCACGCTCGGATGGTCCATTCAAGATCCTTGAAAGGGTCAACCCCAATGCATACAAGGTTGATTTACCCGGCGAGTATGGGGTATCCGCTACATTCAATGTCGCCGACTAGAGACCCTACTTTGATGAAGAGGAAGAGCTACCAAGTTTGAGGAAAAACTCTTCCCAAGCTGGGGGGGATGATGGGGATCACCCCCAAGAGGTTCTCCTAGCTCAAGAGATCATAAAGACTCTCCAAGGGTTGGAAATCATTCAAGGAAGCCTCACTTGCATTCTACCGGGTCCATCCTGTACATGGCCCGAATTTCTGACCTTGGTAGCCTAAGGTCCCGAGGGCTTTAAGCCCAAATTTTGGTGTTCCTAGAAATCTTGGAGAGTTAGCTGCCCAACAAATCAAGTTTCAGCCCATTGGGATGTCATTTGCCCATCCAAACCCTTTGTTAAAGCCAGACTGTCCAAAACTGTTTTCCAGGTCAGATTATGACCGGTTTTGGGAACCCCATCTCCCCAACCTAAAAACTCCTACCAACCTGGAATTTTGAACCTAGATCCCTTTTTGAGTTGGCTAAAAGGGTGGCAAAAGAAACCAGAGCAAACGGACCCCAAGGAGGCTAAAAGAAAGGAAACGTCTAAAGGTGTTTTTCTGAAGTCAGACTGCAGCACCTCATTTGTTCTGCTTATAACTTCTGAACGGCTACACCAACTGAGCTCCACAAGTAGTCACTAGAAATAGAACTTTCTAAGCTTTCTATTAAGGTATGTTGGAGCCAATTTGGGTAAGTAGAAAGGGAGATATGGTCGTTTGAAGTCGACCCTGCAAAACTGGAAAGCTGCCAGCAACTGTCAACATCACCTTTTGTACTTTTCTTGCTTTTTGTGCTTCCCTTTTTGTCTTGGTCCGTTTCGCATGGATTGTATCCATTGTAATCTGAATTTTGAGGCTCCCTCCTATATAAGGGGCCTTTAGGGATGTAAGAAGCGAGTTTTGATGATTATGCAAATGAAATTGAGTGTTTACTCTCTCTTGAAATTCCTAGTTGCTTTATTTTGAATTGGCTAGTTCAAGTGGTGCTCTACTAGGTTCCTTTTCTTGCTTATGGTGGTGATTTAATTCTGTATCCATAAGTGAAGAAGGAATATCCCAACATCCCCTCTAGGTGGCGCCATTGGCTTATCCTAGACAAGGGAGTTGCATTCTATCTTCATAAACCGGTTTGAGCTACTTGTCTTCTTGGTCTTGTTCTTCATTCTTTCTTCTCTTATATACTCACTTTTGACATTCCCTTGGCAAGATACATCAGCAACCTTCAATGTGGCCGACCTTAGTCCATATTATGATGAAGATGATCAATTTCCGGGTTTTAGGTCAAACTCCAATCAATCCGGGGAGTATGATGGGGACCATCCAATGGAACCAAGTGAAGACCAACCCCCAAGCCTAAGGGACCCTACAATCACCCAAGAGGTCAAGGAGGTTCATGCCATGGTCCAAGAAATCACCAAACATACATTGCACCTGCAACTCGGTATGGAGAGAAATTGGCCAGGTTTTACAAGCTTAATTACCTAAGCTTAAGGGTGATTTAAAGAGCTGAAAAATTACTTTTTCGAACCCTTACTATGTCAGCTTCAAGGGAATATAAAGAGTTCTAGGTTAGGTAATTAACAAGTAAGTCAATGGGGGACTTTTTCTAGAAGCAGCAAAATCTATTCCAGTTTGTATATACCTACACATTTTGCCTGATATGTCTCACTCGGAGCATCCAATTCACCTGTACGAGGAGGCTCCTGAAAGCTGACTTCAAGAGCTTTCCAACAAGTCCTTTTTCAGCTCATTTGGACAGCGATCCTAGGAGATATAGCTGTTTACAGTTGAAGCTAGAAATCTGAAAAGTTGCTGACATAAAGCAAAACCACTTTTCAGCTTTTGTACTTCTACTTTTTGGTCCCCCATGCCTATGCACGTCCATGTACTTGTGTTCCCTCCTCTTTTCAGCTTCTTAAAGGCCTTCCCACTATAAAAGGAAGCCTTGGGATGCATTAGAAGGGTTGTTGAATTTGATTTTCAGAATTGAGTTAGTAAACTCTGTCAAACTCTCTAAAAATTCCTAGTGTTATATCTTGGTTGTGTGGAAACTCCAAGTGGGTCTCTAGGTCTTCTTAATTCCACTAAGAAGGTGAGTAACTTCACATCTTAGTTGAACGAAGAAGATTTGCCCAAGTTTGCAAACCAAGGTGGGTTTTACACCACCCTTGCTAGTGGACTTGATTTATCTTGTTTTTGTGTTCTTTCCTTGTTCTTCTACGCAAATGCATTCTTGTTTCCCTTCTGCTTAATCTTGCATTAGTGAAGCTAGAATACATCACAAGGGGAGAGTGATGTACCCATGGCGGGCAAGGAGGGTGATCAATTTCAATGGCAATCCAACCCTAAGGAAGTCCAAGAGGCCATTCAAGTTGTGAGAAAACTCAAAGAAGATCAAGGCCATTGCCCAGCAGTTCTAGACAACAAGTGCAGTAACTTGGTGACCCTAATCACCTAGATTCAAGGTGGTTTCAGTCCATTTTATTGCCTCAGGTTTTAACTTCAGAAAGTTAGCTTTCCAATAAAGCAAATTTCAAGTCATTTGGACTTCATTTGCCCATTCGACTCAGCTCTTAAAGTCCATCTATACAAACTATCCAGCTCAGCCATTTCAGTACCCAGTTTTGTGGCTCCATTTTCTCTATCATTAGATGAACTTTGGAACTTTTAAATCCTCTTTTTGAAACCTTTTTGGAGAGTAGTAAAAGGCTAGTAAAACAGTTTCAAGTCAAATCCTTGGTTGAGGGTTCAAAAGCAAGCAAGTTAAGAAGAGGTGCAGTCTGATTGCAGCAGATAGACACTTGTCTTTATCAGGGTCCAACTTTCCAATGGCTGGGAATATAAGGCTGCAAGTGGTCTTCCCTAAACCTAGACTCTTAGGGCTTTCTCCTAGGTTTTGAATGAACCTATTTGGGCAAGTAATTTGGAAGTTATGCTTGTTGGAAGTTGGTTGGTGTAAAGCTCAACAAATTCAAGCTTAGAATAAAGGAGAATCAGAGTGAGGGCTACGGACTGAAATGGAGAACAAGAGCATGCAAGGTTTCACCTAGAATCTGTGACTGAAATGGAGAGTTTGGATAGAGCTAATGTTGGATTTTGGAAACAGAAACACCACCAAAACCAAGGTTAGGGCCCCTAAGTTCAATTAAGATATAGAAAATCACCACTTAATCAAAGTTAGGACTCACTTGGACACCACCTTAACCGGCTTAGTTAAGGATAACTAAGTGTTTTGAAAGGAAAGCTTCAAATGCTCTCTACGGTTTTTCTCATTGAAAATCTAAAATCCTTCTCCACAATGTCCGGGAGCTTCTTTTGTTACATGCCTAGCAAGCTCACTAGCAAGCAAGCATAAACCTTACCTTACTCTCCTAGGGAGGAAAGGTATTAGATTAGCCTAAACTCCATGGTTATGACTAACCAGGTATAAAGCAAACTTAAGACTAATCTAAGTACATCCAAATCAACAAGGGAATCAAAACAAATGTTCATTACAACTTAATTAACTTATAGTTAAGATTAATCAATCAGAATTTAGGTCAAGAGCACGTGCTTCAGCCGTAAAGTTGCCTCCCCTTTTCGGCTGACCAATTAGAGCCGTGAGATAACTTCATTTGCAGCTTGCTTCCTATTGGCTATTCTTCCCAAGGTTGTAGCCCATCATTGTAGCTTAGGGACGTGTACCATGCATTGGATTGTGTGCCACTCTAGCTAAGGAAGAGTAAACTCATGGATGGAGGTAAATGAACCGTGCTCCTTTGAACCGGGTTGACAGGCAAATTTCACCTGGTTTTCAAACTTGAATTAAGCTAAGTAAAAGTGAGCATGATTTGGTTTTCAGGCCATAGGGGGGAACCTTGCGGTGTGTACAAACTCCCCTATAAAGAAATAGAGGTTAAACCACGTTTAACTGGGTAATTCCACCTAAACATTCAACCATGCAGGTTGGAACCAAAACTGGTCGGTTAGACAAAACACCTTGACCTTCCACCTTCTTGTGTGCATGATTGGAAATGAATGCTTGGACCTGAAAGTAGACATGGTAAGGATTCCAAAAATGTAAAAATATTAGACTTAAGCCACAATGTAGCTCAAGTAATGGGATGAACAAAACAAGGAATTTTCTGGCTAGGCAACCCAGTTGTGACTGTTTGAGTTTCTTGCAAAATGTGAGCCATCCTTTGAACTTAGGACCATGTTCTTGGACGTTCTGGACTTGGCACATCATGGACAAGGTCATGGCTAGGTAGGAATCCATCATCCTCCCCTTGTTGAAAAGATTTGATCCTCAAATCTATGGGGGAACCATTGGGATGGAAGGGGCTCAACTCTGCCACATTGAACGTGGCTGAAACTCCATAATCTCCTAGTAGATCAACCTTGTATGCAATGTCATTTATTCTTTCCAAGACCTCAAATGGACCTTCAGCTCATAGCATGAGTTTGCTCTTTCTTTTGGAAGGAAATCTTTCCTTCCTCAAGTGGATCCAAACTAGGTCTCCCGGCTGAAATACCACCTTTCTTCTATGCTTGTTGGCTTGGGCTTCATAGGATGCATTAGTCTTCTCAATTCTAGCCTTTACCAACTCGTGAAGCTTCTGAATCTCCTTCACTCTTGCAGCTGTATCAACTAGTGGTTTTTGGTCTGGAGGCCGCGGAGTAAGATCATTGGGACTTAAAAGGATCAATTCCATACACCACCTTAAATGGTGCAAGACCAGTAGCCTTGCTGGGAGCTTTGTTGTACCCAAACTCAACATGTGGTAATAGTAAATCCCAATCTTTAGCATGAGGTTTAATCAAAGCTCTTAGGAGAGTACCTAAGGTTCGATTAGTCACCTCAGTTTGGGGGTGACAAGTGGTACTAAACAGCAACTTAGTACCAAGCTTCTTCTAAAGAGTGATCCAAAAATGACTTAGTAATTTTGTATCCCTATCTGAAATAATGGACTTGGGGATACCATGTAGCCTTGTTACCTCTTTAAAGTATAACTCGGCAATGTGTGTAGCATCATTGGTTTTATTACAAGGGATGAAGTGTGCCATCTTAGAGAACCTGTCCACCACCACAAACATGGAATCCTTGCCCCTTTGGGTCTTAGGCAAACCCAAAACAAAGTCCATACTCACATCCACCCAAGGGAAAGTAGGCACGGGCAGTGTAGTGTATAAACCTTGGGGTAAGGTATGACTTTTAGCTACTTGGCACGTTCCACACCTTCTTATGATGTCTGAACATCCTTCTCCATCCCTAGCCAATAGTAGTGTTCCCTTAACATGGTTAGGGTCTTTGATTCACCAAAATGACCAGCCAAGGAACCACCATGAATCTCCCTAATCAAGAGCTCACGGGTGCTACACTTAGGAATACACAGCCGTACTCCTTTGAACAAATAGCCCTCTTGGACTAAGAAATCTTCCTTGGGGTGCTTCAAGCATGTAGAATATGGGTTCCCAAGGTCTTCAACTTCAGCAAACAAACTCTTAAGATGCTCAAAACCAAGCATAAGAGCATCTAGTTGAAACAATAGGAGGTGTCTCCTTGATAATGCATACGCACCTTGATTTAATTTTCCTGATTTGTGCATGATGGTGAAGTGGATTGACTGAAGGAACTCAACCCATTTTGCATGGCGTGAGTTAAGCTTGTGCTGGCCTTGAATTTAGTTCAATGCCTCATGATCAGAATGCAATATAAACTCACTAGCCACCAAGTAATGGCTCCAATGCTCTAGACACCGAACTATTGCCTGGAATTCCTTATCATATGTAGAGTATTTTGTTCTTGACTCACACAATTTCTCACTAAAGAAGGCTAATGGTTTACCCTCTTGAGTTAGAACTCCACCAATTCCCACTCCAGATGCATCACATTCAACTTCAAAAACTTTCTCAAAGCACGACAATGCAAGAACTGGTGCTTGAGTAAGCTTCTTCTTTACTTCTTGAAAGGCAGATTGTGCTTTGGGGTTCCACTTGAATGATGCACCCTTAAGAACTTCAGTAACAAGGGACATTATGGTGCTGAAACTCCTAATGAACCTCCGATAAAAGGAAGCTAAGCCATGGAAGCTTTGAACATCACGTATGCTTTGTGGCTAAGGCCAACACCGAATAGCCTCTTTCTTCCCTTCATCCGCCTTGATACCTTCTTCAAAAAAAATGTAACCTAAGAATGTAACTTCCTGAGTGAAGAAAGTACACTTCTTAAGATTACCATACAACTCCTCATGTTCCAGGACAAGCATAAACTGATTGAGATGATCTTGGTGTGCTACCTCGTCCATGGAATAGATTAAAATGTCATCAAATTAGACTACCACGAACTTGCCAATGTAAGGCTTGAATACTTGATTCATTAGCCTGATGAATGTACTAGGAGTATTAGAAACACCAAATGGCATAACAAGCCACTCATATAAACCACCTTTAGTCTTGAATGCAATCTTCCATTCATCTCCCTCACGGATTCTAATATGGTAGTATCCACTTCGAAGATCAATCTTGGACAATACCCTAGAGCCATGTAGTTCATCCAATATGTCTTCAAGCCTAGGTATGGGATACCTATACTTGATTGTGATCTTGTTTATGGCTCTACTGTCAACACACATTCGTTGGCTGCCATCCTTCTTTGGAACCAACAAGGCAGGTACAACATAAGGGCTTAAGGACTCTCGTACAAGCCCTTTGGACATTAACTCTTCCACTTGCCTTTGAATCTCCATAGTTTCCTTTGGGTTCATCCTATAAGCTGGCTTATTAGGGAGGATAGAACTAGGAATGAGATCAATATGGTGTTGTATATTCCTCTTGGGAGGTAAACTTGTGGGTATCTCTTCTTGGAATAGGTGACAGAATGCTTGAATGAGTGATTTAGCAATGGGGTGAGTTGGCATGGGGGATTCTGGTTCATCTTCAATGGTTAAGATCCACTCTTTAAAAGCCTTAAATTCATGATTCGAAGCCTTTAAAAGAGCTTCACTAAAGGTAAGTAAACAACCAGAATGTTCATGGCCTTTTGGGGGTTTGCTTTTGAGGAGTTCGGATGGTGATAACGGCTTCAAGGTAATCTTCTTACCTCCCTTAGACAAGGAGTATGTATTCAAGAACCCATCATGCATCACGTTTCTATCATACAACTATGGCCTACCCAACAATACATGACATGCATCGATGGGGATAATGTCACACCAAAGCTGATCTTGGTAACTCTTACCAATGGATAGAGAAATGAGGCACCGTGAGTTTACTTGAAGTCCGTTACTTTGATTCAGCCATTGTATATTATATGGATGGGGATGGGTCGTAACTTGAAAGCCTAGTTTCTCAATCATGCGAAGAGAAACTACGTTAGCACAGCTCCCACCATCAATAATCAAGGAGAAAACCTTGTCTTGAACCGTGCACCTTGTATGAAAAATGTTCTCTCTCTGTTCATCCGTTGCACCTTTTTCGTCGTTCAAGACTCTCCTCAAAACTAGCATTTCACCCTGATCAACTTCTTCTTCAAACTCTTCTTGAGTTTCCTCAAGGTTTTCTTCAATTTCACCTTCAAATTCCTCCTCCTTCTCTTGCTCATCCATGACTCTCCATTTGGCCAAAGTGATCACCTTACGGTTAGGGCATTTTGAGGCTATGTGGCCTAGCCCTTGGCACTTGAAACATCTTCTAGTGCTCATGGGATTAGGATTAGGTTGAATTGGGGGTGCAAGAGCTTTTTGTGGAGTTGGGTTTTTTGTGGATTGAAGGGGAAAGGATTTTGTGGCTTGGGAATAAGATTGGAACTCCCCTTGTTGAAGGTTGGTTCCGGTTCAAAGGTCGCGTGTTTTGAGGCTTAAAGGGTGGTCTTGCCTTCTTTTGCTGCTCCACTTTATGTGCCAAGACACAAACATCATCAAGAGAAGTATATGATTACAATTCAACCACATTAGAGTACCTAGGATCAAGCCCTCCCAAGTATGGTTTGTTCTTCGGGCTCTTGAATATCATACTTAATAAGCAGCTTCTCAAACTCTCGTGTATATTCTTCAACACTCATACCACCTTGGGTAAGGTTATGAAGTTCAGAATAGCAATCTTGGACATAAGTTGGTGGTAGAAAACGAGCCTTGAGTTTGGATTTCATTTGGTCCCATGTACGGATTCTTGATTTCCTTTCTCTTAGCCGTTTTTAACTCAAATTAGTCGACCACATAGATGCATACTTTCTAAGTCTTAAGGCTACCAATTTAACCTTCTTATCATCAGGAACATCTTTATATTCAAAGACTCTCTCAATAGTATGCAACCAATCAAGGAATTCCTTAGGATCAAGCTTACCTTCAAATTCAGGAACTTCCACTCTAAAGTCATTGGAATTTGCTTGAAACCATGGCTCTCCTCTAGCCATTTTGGTTGGTTCTTCCTCACTTGAAGAGTTAACTTCATGGCTGAAGACTTGTTCATGTCTTCTAGGTTCACATTGAAAGGTGTCTTCATTCAGCTTTTGTTTTTGCTTCAAGACTGAACCTAATTGTTTCCTCAAGTACTTATTTTGTGCTTGAGCTTCTTGATTCCTTTGTGAGTCCTTTCGGATTTTACTGGCCAAGAACTCATTCTGCTTCATCAAAGCTTCAAACCTCTCTTCCAAGGTCATGCTTGTTGAAGTCATACTTGAACAAGGTTGCTTAAACAAGTAGAACAATCCGGGATAGCTATGGCATGGACGTGCTTAAGGGCACGGGGCGACCGTGCTAAGGTTCTGCCAGGCACGCTTGAAAACAGCAAAATTTTCAGGTTTTCTGTTTTCATTCTAGTCGTGCATGAAACAGAATTTGTGCTTGGATTTTTGGGAGAGATGGATTTCTAGAAGGGTGAGGGATGTACCAGGCCCAAGAGAAACCAAGCTCTAATACCAAATATGATGTAAAGCTCAATGAATTCAAGCTTACAATCAAGGAGAATCAAAGAGAGGGATATGGACTGAAATGGAGAACAAGAGTAAGCACGGTTTCACCTAGAATCCGTGACTGAAATGGATAGTTTGGATAGAGCTAATCTTGGATTTTGGATACAGAAACACCACAAAAACCAAGGTTAGGGCCCCTAAGTTTGATTAAGATACAAAAAATCACCACTTAATCAAAGTTGGGACTCACTTGGACACCACCTTAACCGACCTAGTTAAGGATAAGCAAGTTAATTGTTTTCAAAAGAAAGCTTCAAATGCTCTGTACGGTTTTCTCATTGAAAATCTGAACTCCTTCTCCACAATGTCCATGAGCTTCTTTTGTTACATGCCTAGCAAGCTCACTAGCAAGCAAGCATACACCTTACCTTCTTTTGTTAAGACTAATCTTAGTACATCCAAATCAATAAGGGGCTCAAGTCTTCCGCATTGAACGTGGCTAAAACTCCATAATCTCCAGGTAGATCAACCTTGTATGCATTATCATTTATTCTTTTTGAAGGAAATCTTTCCTTCCTCAAGTGGATCTAAACTAGGTCTCCCGGTTGAAATACCATCTTTCTTCTATGCTTGTTGGCTTGGCCTTCATAAGATACATTAGTCTTGTAAATTCTAGCCTTAACTAACTCGTAAAGCTTCTGAATGTCCTTCACTCTTGCTGTTGCATCAACATGTTGTTTTTTGTCTTGAGGTCGGGGAGTAAGATCATTGGGACTTAAAGGATCAATCCCATACACCACATTAAATGGTGAAAGACCAGTAGCCTTGTTGGTTTGTAGGCAAACTTAGCATGTGGCAAGAGTAAATCCCAAGCTTTAGCATGAGGTTTAATCAAAGCTCTTAGGAGAGTACCTAAGGTTCGATTAGTCACCTCAGTTTGGGGGTGACAAGTGGTACTAAACAGCAACTTAGTACCAAGCTTTTTCTAAAGAGTGATCCAAAAATGACTTAGAAATTTTGTATCCCTATCTGAAACAATGGACTTAGGGATACCATGCAAGCTTGTTACCTCTTTGAACTATAACTAGGTAATGTGTGTAGCATCATTGGTTTTGTTGCAAGGGATGAAGTGTGCCATCTTGGAGAACCTGTCCACCATCACAAACATGGAATCCTTGCCCCTTTGTGTCTTAG
This sequence comes from Selenicereus undatus, assembly GCA_017589665.1. Taxonomy (NCBI): domain Eukaryota; kingdom Viridiplantae; phylum Streptophyta; class Magnoliopsida; order Caryophyllales; family Cactaceae; genus Selenicereus; species Selenicereus undatus. Next base: position 52,810,897 of record JACYFF010031958.1, read on the forward strand.
GCAAACCCAAAACAAAGTCCATACTCACATCACACAAGGCAAAGCAGCCATGGGCACTGTAGTGTATAAACCTTGGGGTAAGGTATGACTTTTAGCTACTTGGCACGTTCTACACCTTCTTAGGATCTCTTGAACATCCTTCTCCATCACTGGCCAATAGTAATGTTCCCTTAACATGGTTAGGGTCATTGGTTCACCAAAATGACTAGCTAAGGAACCACCATGAATGTTATTTTGCCAACTAAAGGATGAATAAATCATCCAAATTTTGCTTAAGACCTAAAACAGTAGGTCATAGGTTATTTTACAGCAGCCAACCCGTTTTTGAAAGCTTAATCACTTAAACCTCTTTAAGGTTGAAGTCGAATATTTTGCTTTGGGGTTGAAGTTCAGGAAGTCAGGTTTCCAGAAAATCAAGTTTCATCCTATTTGGACTTCATTTACCCACTTAATTTAGCCAATAAACCCAAGATATACAGACTACCAGTTCAACCAGAATATCCCGGTTTTGGTTATAAGATTTCATTAGCTCAATGGTGGTTTAAGTGTTGGATTTTAACCTTTTTGGAATCCCCAAGATGTCTACTTTAAAGTCCAAGCATTGAATTCCAATCATACTTAAAGGAACCAAAGAGATCAAGTCATTTTTTGAATCCTGCCGGTTTTGGTCCAAAACTGCACGGTTAAATGTTTTAGTAGAATTAACCGACTTAAACATAGTTTAACCTTGACTTCTTTGTTCGGGGGCGGGGGGTTTGCAGACACCCTAAGGTTCCCCCCAATGGCCTGAAAAAAAAAATCATGCTCATTTTTGGTTGGGTTTACAGAAGTTAGAAAACCGGCCAGAAACCACCATGAAACCGGTTTGAGAGCACAGTTGAAGATTTCCTTCTCCAAAGGATTTCCTCCCTTCCAATGCTGAGTGGCACACGTCCCAAGCTGTCTAGA
>JACYFF010031958.1:52811854-52829560 GCA_017589665.1 Selenicereus undatus
TTTATTTCAGCCATAACTGAATCAAGTAGAGGAAGTGATTACCTAAACTGATTTGAGGTCAAATCTTTTTCAAAGAAGGGGAGGATGATGGAGATCCCTCCATGCCCCTTAATGTGGAACACAAAATCAATAAGGGTAATCTTATTTTTCTACCTAAAGGATGAATAAATCATTCAAATTTTGTTTAAGACCTAAAACAGTAGGTCACAGGTTATTTTCCAGCAGCCAACCCGTTTTTGAAAGCTTAATTACATAAACCTCTTTAACGTTGAAGTGGAATATTTTGCAATGGGGATAAAGTTCAAGAAGTCGGCTTTCTAGAAAATCAAGCTTCTTCCCATTTTGGGCTTCATTTGCACGGTTAAATGTTTTAGTAGAATTAACTGACTTAAACATGGTTTAACCTTGATTTCTTTGTTGGGGGGCAAGGGGTTTGTACACACCCTAAGGCTCCCTTTTATGGCCCGAAAACAAAAACTTGCTCACTTTTGGTGGCGTTTGTAGAAGTTAGAAAACCGGCTAGAAACCACTATGAACCCGGTATTAGAGCAAGGTTGAAGATTTCGTTCTCCAAAGGGTTTCCTCCCCTCCAATGCTGAGTGGCACACATCCCAAGCTATTTAGAAGGGCTATATTCAGCTGCAAAAGCAATTGGCCTTGAGAAGAGCAACCAAAGTGAAGCTTGCTGCAAGGAAGATGTCTTTTGAATCCTATTTGCTAGCCGTAAGGTGCTCACTGCAAGTTGCTGCCTATATTTGTTCATTATCTCTAAGCGGCTTGTATTAGGACTAAATAAGCATGGTTATGTTGTAAACATCATTCGTTAGCTTTGTTTAAAGTTTTGAATGTAATTTAATTACATTAGAATAAGGTTGGTACACAGTTATGTGTTGATTAGCTTAAGTTAATACCTTTCCTCACTAGGACGGTATCCTCTAGGTGTGTGTTAGCCAGCTAGCTTGCCTGCTTGACTTGTATTTTAGCATATGCACACCCATATGTAAGATATCAACCAAATTGAATCAAAAACCATGTGAGAGCATTTGTTGCTTTCGTGCCTTTGCATACTCAAATGCTGAACTTGCTTATCCTTAACTAGGTCGGTTAAGGTGGTGTTCAAGTGTAGTCTTAAACTTGTTTAAGTCGTGTTTCTGTATCTTAATCAAGTTTAGGGGCCCTAAACATTAGTTTGGTGGTGTTTCTGTATCCAAGCATTTAGTTTAGTTATATCCTTCTACCTTGATAATCCTCATTGGTTTCAAGTTTACTTTGCTAGGTTTAAGTTTGCAAGCCATGTATATTCTGATTTCTAAATTAAGTATTCATTTAATCCTTTGAAGATACTTCAAGCTCTTTTTCCTTTTCTCATTTAGAATCCTTTGTTCTAAATCCCATCCCCTGCCTCACGTTGCTGTTGCCTCACAATCAGCCTCAAACGTACCACTTTCTTTGGTTTTTCATTGATTGTATTCTCTCTTTCTTTTATGCTTTCACTCCTACATTGAGTTTTAGCTTGGACCCTTGGTGGCATACATCAACTTTGGTATCAGGGAAACTTTCTCCTTGTCCTATTATTCACCCTCATGCTTCCCAAAACACAAATCCAAACACATTCCCAAACACAAACCACAAAGCTTGCTGTTTTCAGTCGTGCCAGGCAGGAAAGTAGCACGGCCACCCCTTGCACCATAGCACGATCATGCTAGCCCTAGTCGGTGCCATTTCACTTGCTTAAAACCACCTAGCTACCATTATCATTAGTACTAGTGTGAGTTTGAATAAGAGATTTGATGCACTCATGAGGCAGCATGAGTTGATGTTTGGGAAACGTCTAGTCCCTCCAAACCACCCTAACCTTGCCCTTATGAGCAATAAAAGGTGTTTTAAGTGTCAAGGATTTGGTGACACATCCTCGGACTACCCGAACAAGGAATTCATCACCTTGGCCGAATGGGAAGCAGCCATGGAGGAAGAAAATGAAGATGCAAGTGATCATGAACTTGAGGAAACTCAAGAGGAGGTCATGGAAGAGGCTAGTGAAGAAGTACTCTTGGTTTTGAGGGGAGTTCCAAGCAATCAAAAGGGAGCGAAAGGTAAACCAACAAGTCCTATACACGCTGACCCCATAGCCCAAACGCTCATACAAAACTTCTCTCATTTAATTTCTAAGGAGATACCTACTGAATGTAGAGAACCATTACCATAAGCTCCTAATTATGACTTAAGAGCCTTTAAGGAAGTGGTTCAAAGCACGTTTCAAGAATTCCCTTCGTGCACCATTCAAACCAGCAAGGGGAATTCAAGAACAGGAGTCCCTAAGATCAAGAGAGACTGATTTGCATCGCTGATTTTATTTTAGCCATAACTGAATCAAGTAGAGGACGTGATTACCCAAACCGATTTGAGGTCAAATCTTTTTAAAAAAAGGGGAGAATGATGGAGATCCCTCCATGCCCCTTAATTTGGAACACAAAATCAGTAAGGGTGATAAAGGATGAATAAATCATCCAAATTTTGTTCAAGACCTAAAACAATCGGTCACAGGTTATTTTCCAATAGCCAACCCATTTTTGAAAGCTTAATTAATTAAACCCCTTTAAGGTTGAAGTCAAATAGTTTGCATTGGGGTTGAAGCTCAAGAAGTCGGCTTTCCAGAAAATCAATTTTCATCGCATTTGGACTTCATTTACCCACTCAGTTTAGCCAATAAACCCAAGATATACAAACTGCCAGTTCAACCAAAATATACCCGGTTTTGGTTATGATATTTCATAAGCTTAATGGTGGTTTAAGTATTGGATTTTTACCTTTTTTGACTCCCCAAGATGTCCACTTTCAGGTCCAAACATTGAATTCCAATCATACCCAAAGAAACGAAAGAGATCAAGTCATTTTGTCAAACCTACCAGTTTTGGTCCAAAACTGCACGGTTAAATGTTTTAGTAGAATTAACCGAGTTAAACATGGTTTAACTTTGATTTCTTTTTTGGGGGCAGTGGGTTTGTACACACCCAAAGGTTTCCCCCCATGGCCTAAAAACAAAATCATGCCCACTTATGGTTGGGTTTACAGAAGTTAGAAAACCGGTCAGAAACTGCCATTAACCCGGTTTGAGAGCACGGTTGAAGATTTCCTTCTCCAAAGGGTTTCCTCCCATCCAATGCTGAGTGGCACAGGTCCCAAGCTATCCAGAAGGGCAATAATCAGCTGCAAAAGCAATTGGCCTTGAGAAAAGCAACCAATGGGAAGCTTGTTGCAACGAAGATGTCTCTAGAATCCTATTGGCTAGCCGTAAAGTGCTCACTACAAGTTGCTGCCTATATTTGTTCATTATCTCTAAGCTACTTGTATTAGGACTAAATAAGCATGGTTATGTTGTAAACATCATTTTTTAGCTTTGTTTAATGTTTTGAATGTAATTTAATTAAGTTAGAAAAGGGTTAGCACAAGGTTAGCACTAGCCGTGTGGATTAGCTTAAGTTAATACATATCCTCACTAGGAGGGTAAGGTATAGGTGTGTGTTAGCTAGCTAGCTTGCTTGCTTGACTTGTATTTAAGCATATGCACACCCATATGTAAGATATTAACCAGATTTGAATAAAAAACCAACTGAGAGCATTTGTTGCTTTCGTGCCTTTACACACTCAAATACTAAACTTGCTTATCCTTAACTAGGCCGGTTAAGGTGGCGTTCAAGTGTAATCTTAAACTTGTTTAAGTCGTGTTTCTGTATCTTAATCAAGTTTAGGGGCCCTAAACAATAGTTTGGTGGTGTTTCCGTATCCAAACATTAAGTTTTAGTGCTAACCTTCTACCTTGATAATCCTCATTGGTTTCAAGTTTACTTTGCTGGCTTTAAGTTTGCAACCCACGTATATTTTGATTTCTGGCTTAAGTATTCATTTAATCCTTTGAAGATACTTCAAGTTCTTTTTCATTTTCTCATTTAGAGTCCTTGATTCTAAACCCCATCCCTTTCCTCACGTTTTTGCTGCCTCACAACCAGCCTCAAATGTACCACTTTCTTTGGTTTTTCATTGATTGTATTGTCTCTTGGTTTTAAGCTTTCACTCCTAAATTGAGTTTTAGCGTGGGCCCTTGGAGGCATACATCAACTTTGGTATCAGAGCAAGTGTCTCGTTGGCCTGGTATTCACTCCCATGCTCCCCAAAACAGAAATCCAAACACATTCCCAAACACAAACCACAAAGCTTGCTGCTTTCAGCCGTGCCAGCCAGAAAAGTAGCACGGCCACCCCGTGCACCATAGCACGACCGTGCTGGCCCTAGTTCGTGCCTTGAGCATGTGCTAATGAGCCCGATGGAGAATGCTTGAGTTTAGTTATAAATTTCCACTTTGTAACAAGATATGACTTGATTTAAAGGCTAGGCCACTAATCAAGACTAAGAATCCACCAAGAATTGCTTAAAGGATATGCCACCCACAATTCTATAAGGAATTCCACTCCAGACTCACCACCTTTGAGAAAGCATAAAGAGAACTCAAGATTTTGAGAGTAAGAGAAAGCTTAAGCTTCTTTGTATTATCATTCAATAACTACCGTTCTACATCCTAATGCTTCCCTTATATATGAGAGTCTCATAAAAGCTAAAGAATGCAGTAAACAACCCTTCACATGACCGTAAAGCAAAAGGGGGAACCAAAAAGTAACAAACAAAAGCTGAAAAGTGCTTTTTACTTTTTGTCAGCACTTTTTAGTTTACATAGGTCAACTTTAAAAAGCCATATCTCCTGGGTTCCTTCTCCAAATTTGATGAAATAGACCTTCCTAGAAAGCTTAGGAAATCATATTTCAAGTGGATCCATTTACAGGGAATTTGGAGCTGCCGTTTGGGAGATATAGGGCAAAATGTGCAGTATGTTCAGGCTAGGACAGTTTCTACAGCATGTAAGAAAAGGCTCCTCTTGACCTATGACCCCATGCCTTAGCCTAGAACTCTTTTTATTCCCTTTTAGCTGACATAAGAAGGTTCCCAAAAAGTGGGTTTGCAGCATTTTAAACCCATTCTAAGCTTGAATAATAAGGCCCACAAAATCAGGTTAAAACCGAGTAATTTTACCGTTAGCATGCAACTTGCTATTTTAGGGCTTCTTTATTATCTCCGAGGGTTTAACTTCATTTTGATGGACTAAACCCTTTATAAGCCCCTTGAACTTCCCAAAATAGAAGAGTAATGCATCCCAAAGGTTTAGGATGAGGTTGGAATTGGAGCTCCAAATCAGGACAAGGGCCAAGTCCCCTTTGATGGAGCTTGTAAGCATTAAGGAGGATTTGTGAGTTCTCTCAAACTTGTATAGGCATGCCATTCATTTTATCCTCCCCTTCTTGAATGTGATTTGCCCTCAAATCATCACCTTCTTCTTCATCCTCAAGATAGGGTGTGAGATCACCCACATTGAATATAGATGAGATACCCGTGTCCCCGGGTAGCTCTAACTTGCAAGCATTATCATTTACCCTTTCAAGGACATTAAAAGGACCATCACTACTTGGCATGAGCTTATTCTTCCTTGAGCTATTGTATTTCCCACTAAAGTAAGCAATAGGGTGTTGGTCTTGTGGGAAAACATCTTGGTATGGTGATATGAGGGGGCCGATTTTGGGGTGTAAGGGAGTCACTTCCTCACTTTTGTTGCTTTCAAGCATTAACAAGGCTAGGAGTTACTTGTATTTACTTAAAGCTCTCTCCACCCGTGTTTCACTCAACATGAGAAGGTCTCTCTTTTTGTTACTTCCCGCCCCGGGCATAGTTTTGTGGACTTGGTTTGGAGGTAGTGGGTTTAAGATAATCCTCTCCTTATCAATGATCATGGAGTAAGTGTTTTTGAACCCATCATGCATGACATGCTTATCAAATTGCTAAGGCCGACCCAAAAGAACATGACAAGCACTCATAGGTACCACATCACAAAGGACATAATCCTTATACTTCTTCCCGATTAAAAAGGAGATAGGGGCTTGTTTGGATACCTTAACGTTGCCGCCATCATTGAGCCACTTCAAAGAATAAGGCTTGGGATGAGGAATAGTAGGAATGCCAAGCTTCTCAATAAGAATAGTGGAGGCCACATTGGTGCAACTTCCTCCATCGATGATCAAGTTGCACACCTTGTCTTGGATGGTACACCGGGAGAGAAAGAGCATTTCTCTTTGAGCCTTGTCATAAGGAGTGTCTTGGGTATGTAAAACCCTCCTTAAGACAAGTAGTTCACCTTCATCGGCATCAAGATGAGTTTCATCTTCCATGGGGTCTGAATCTACCCCATTAGCTTCATCTTGCACTACCATCATCATGGCATCAACTTCTTCAACTTCTTGTATGATCATGACTCCTTTATTTAGGCAAACGTATTGGAAATGACCATAACCTTGGCACTTCAAGCACTTCTTTCCTTCAAGTTTCCTAGGCAATTCCTTTAGAGAAGGAAGAGCCAAGGCCTTACCCTTGTCAACCCATGAGGTGCCGTCGGGTTTTGGGTGAGAAAAGGGCTTGAATGGAGGTAATGAACTTACTTGCTCCATGGGAAATGGCTTGGTGAAGATATTCTTTTCCTTCTTTCTCTTCTCAACTTTGAGAGATAGCTTGAAGACATCATCCAAGGTGAAATAGGTTTGAAGTTCCACCTTTCTTGCAATAAGAGGGTTTAACCCATTGAGAAACCTAGCCACAGTTTGCTCTTGGGGTTCATGGATGCCTCCCCTCACAATGAGTTGCTTAAACTCTCTCATGTATTCACCCACACTTATATTGTTTTGCTTGAGTGAGAAGAGTCGGTTGTAGATGTCTTGCTTGTAGCTTTCGGGAAGGAACCTCTTGTTCATGAGAGACTTAAGTTTCTCCCAGGAGTTGATCTTTCTCTTGCCTTCTCTAACCCTTTGGTTCTTGAAACTCTTTTCATCATCATAGCCCTTGGCTTCAAAGATTCGGTCCATGGCTTGAACCCATTAAAGGTACTCATCCGGGTTCAAGTTTCCATTAAAGTCCGGAGGTTCTACCCTGATGTCTCTAAAGTAGTCCGTAAGAGGTCTCCTACCTCCCCTTCTTAGATTGCTTCTCACGCTTGAGTCACTAGAGAAGCCTTGCTCATGATCACTTGGCTCTTAAACTCTTTGGCCTCCTTGGAGGGCCTTAAATTTGTTGGACATTTGCTCAAGTTGCCTACTAATTTGTCTCACACTTTGTTATAGGCCTTGGATGGCATTATCTCATCTCATCATATGAGCTTGTTCTAAGATCTTTCCTCTTAGTACTCTTGCTGGTTGGGGAGAATTAGGGGAAGGGTTGTCTTCGTTAGACATAGCTAGAAGGAAGGGGGAAAAGAAGCTACTAGCCGGAATGGGTATGGCACGGTCGTGCATGTGAGCACGGGGTGGCCATGCCAAGGTTCGAGAGCTGGGCACTAGTGGCACGGTTGTGCCTACACGCACGGTGTGGCCGTGCCGAAGTGCTGCCAGTGTGCACGGTATGTGTGGTCGGTAGCCTTTTGAGGGGTTTCCGTTGGGATTTGTGTTTAGGCCTTTTTGCGTGGTTTTCTGGGGTTCTTTGAGGAGTAAAAGAGGGGTTTTTTCTGGGGAATTCAAGTGTGGTTTAAGGGTTTGTGAGATTAAGAAAGTGTTTAGGCTAGGTTATTTTGAGAAGGAAAAGTGGTTTTGTCACAAATCCTCAAAACCTTCCTAACCTTGCCCCCATGAGTAACAAAAGGTGTTCTAAGTGTCAAGGCTTTGGCCACACATCCTCGGACTGCCCCAACAAGGAATTCATCACCTTGGCCGAATGGGAAGCAACCATGGAGGAAGAAAATGTGAAAGAAAATGAAGATGAAAGTGATCATGAACTTGAGGAAACTCAAGAGGAGGTCATGGAAGAGGCTAGTGAAGAAGAACTCTTGGTTTTGACAAGAGTTCCAAGCAATCAAAAGGGAGTGAAAGGTGAACCAACAAGTCCTATACACACTCACCCCTTAGCCCAAACACTCATACAAAACTTCTGTCATTTGATTTCTAAGGAGATACCTACTGAATGTGGAGCACCATTACTATAAGCTCCTAATTATGACTTAAGAGCCTTTGAGGAACTGGTTCAAAGCACGTTTGAAGAATCCCCTTCGTGCACCATTCAAACCAGCAAGGGGATTGCAAGAACCAGAGTGTCTAAGATCAAGAGAGACTGATTTGCATGGCTGATTTTATTTCAGTCAGAACTGAATCAAGCAGAGGAAGTGATTACCTAAACCGATTTGAGGTCAAATTTTTTCAAACAAGGGGAGGATGATGGAGATCCCTCCATGCCCCTTAATTTGCAACATAATATCAGTAAGGGTAATCTTATTTTGCTACCTAAACGACGAATAAATCATCCAAATTTTGTTTAAGACCTTAAAGAGTAGGTCACACCTTATTTTCCCGCAGCCAACCGGTTTTTGAAACCTTGATTACTTAAACCTCTTTAAGGTTGAAGTCAAATATTTTGAAGTGGGGTTGAAGTTCAAGAAGTCGGCTTTCTATAAAATCAAGGTTTATCCCATTTGGACTTCATTTACCCACTCAATTTAGCAAATAAACCCAAGATATACAAACTACAAGTTGAACCATAATATACCTTGTTTTGGTTATGAGATTTCATAAGCATAATAGTGGTTTAATTCTTGGATTTTTACCTTTTTGGAATCCGCAAGATGTCTACTTTCTGGTCCAAGCGTTGAATTCAATTCATACCCAAAGGAACCAAAGTGATCAAGTCATTTTGTTAAACCTACCAATTTTGGTCCAAAACTGTACGATTAAATGTTTTAGTAGAATTAACTGGCTTAAACATGGTTTAAACCTAATTTCTTTCTCGGGGGCCAGGGGGTTTGTACACACCCTAAGGTTTGCCCCCATGGCCTGAAAAGAAAATCATGCTCATATTTGGTTGGGTTTACAGAAGTTAGAAAACCGGCCAGAAAATACCATGAACCCGGTTTGAGAGAACAGTTGAAGATTTCCTTCTCCAAAGTGTTTCCTCCCTTCCAATGCTGAGTGGCACACGTCCCAAGCTGTCGAGAAAGGCACTAATCAGCTGCAAAAGCAATTACCCTTGAGAAGACCAACCAATGGGAAACTTGCTGCAAGGAAGATGGCTCTTGAATCCTATTGGCTAGCCCTAAAGTGCTCACTACAAGTTGCTACCTATACTTGTTCATTATCTCTAAGCTGCTTGTATTAGGACTAAATACGCATGGTTATGTTGTAAACACCATTTATTAGCTTTGTTTAATGTTTTGAATGTATTTTAATTAAGTTAGAACAAGGTTAGTACACAGTCATCACTAACCGTGTGGATTAGCTTAAGTTAATACCTTTCCTCACTAGGAGGGTATCCTCTAGGTGTGTGCCAGCTACCTAGCTTGCTTGCTTGACTTGTATTTAAGCATATGCATGCCCATATGTAAGAGATCAACCTGATTTGAATCAAAAATCAAGTGACAACATTTGTTGCTTTCGTGCCGTTGCACACTCAAATACTAAACTTGCTTCTCCTTAACTAGGCCGGTTAAGGTGGTGTTCAAGTGTAGTCTTAAACGTGTTTAAGTGGTGTTTCTATACCTTAATCAAGTTTAGGGACCCTATACTTTAGTTTGGTGGTATTTCTGTATCCAAACATCGAGTTTAGTTCTATCCTTCTACCTTGATAATCCTCATTGGTTTCAAGTTTACTTTGCTAGCGTTCAGTTTGTAAGCCATGTATATTCTGATTTCTAGCATAAGAATTCGTTTAATCCTTTGAAGATACTTCAAGTTCTTTTTCCTTTTCTCATTCAGAATCCTTGAGTCTAAATCCCAACCCATACCTCATGTTGCTGTTGCCTCATAACCAGCTGCAAACATACCACTTTCTTCAGCTTTTCACTGATTGTATTCTCTCTTGGTTTTAAGCTTTCACTCCTAATTTGAGTTTTAGCTTGGACCCTTGGAGGCATACATAGACTTTGGTATCAGAGCAAGTTTCTCCTTGGCATGGTATTCACCCCCACGCTCCCCAAAACGAAAATCCAAACACATTCCCAAACACAAACCTCAAAGCTTGCTGTTTCCAGCCATGCCAGGCAAAAAAGTAGCACGGCCACCCCGTGCACCGTAGCACGACCGTGCCACCCCTAGTTCGTGCCATTCGACTTGTTTAAAACCACCTAGCTACCATTATCACGAGTACTAGTGTGAGTTTTAATGAGGGATTTGATGCACTCATGAGGCAACATGAGTTGATGTTTGGGAAAAGTCTAGTCCCTCCAAAGCACCCTAACCTTGCCCCTATGAGGAATAAAAGGTGTTCTAAGTGTCAAGCTTTGGTCACACATCCTAGGATTGCCCCAACAAGAAATTCATCACCGTGGCCGAATGGGAAGCAGCCATGGAGGAAGAAAATGCAAAAGAGAACGATGATGAAAGTTATCATGAACTTGAGGAAACTCAAGAGGCGGTCATGGGAGGGGCAAGTGAAGAAGAAGTCTTGGTTTTGAGAAGAGTTCCAAGCAATCAAGAGGGAGTGAAAGGTGAACCAACAAGTCCTATACACACTCACCCCATAGCCCAAACACTCATACAAAACTTCTGTCATTTGATTTCTAAGGAGATACCTACTGAATGTGGAGAACCATTACTATAAGCTCCTGATTATGACTTAAGAGCCTTTGAGGAAGTGGTTCAAAGCACATTTCAAGAATCCCCTTCGTGCACCATTAAAACCAGCAAGGGCAATGCAAGAACAAGAGTCTCTAAGATCAAGAGAGACTAATTTGCATGGCTGATTTTATTTCAGCCAGAACTGAATCGAGTAGAGGAAGTGATTACCTAAACCGTTTTGAGATCAAATCTTTTTCAAACAAGGGGAGGATGACGGAGATCCCTCCATGCCCCTTAATTTGGAACATAAAATAATTAAGGGTAATCTTATTTTGCTAACTAAAGGATGAATAAATTTTCTAAATTTTGTTTAAGACCTAAAACTGTAGGTCACAGGCTGTTTTCCAACAGCCAACCCGTTCTCGAAAGCTTAATTAGTTAAAGCTTTTTATGGTTTAAGTCAAATACTTTGTATTGGTGTTTAATTTCAAGAAGTCGGTTTTCCAAAAAATCAAGTTTCATCCTATTTGGACTTCGTTTACCGACTCAATTTAGCTAATAAACCCATGATATTCAAACTGCCAATTCCACCAGAATATACCTGATCTTGGTTATGAGATTTCATAAGCTTAATGGTGGTTTAAGTCTTAGACCTTTACCTTTTTGGAATCCCCAAGATGTCTACTTTTACGTCCAAGCATTAAATTCCAATCATACCCAAAGGAACCAAAGAGATCAAGTCATTTTGTCAAACCTACTAGTTTTGGTCCATAACTGCACGGTTAAATGTTTTAGTAGAATTAACCGACTTAAACATGGTTTAACAATGATTTCTTTGTTGGGGGGCGGGGGGTTTGTGCAAACCCTAAGGTTTCCCCCCGTGGCCTGAAAACAAAATCATGTCCACTTTTGGTTGGGTTTACAGAAGTTGAAAAACCGGCTAGAAACTACCATGAACCAGGTTTGAGAGCACAGTGTAAGATTTCCTTCTCAAAATGGTTTCCTCCCTTCCAATGCTGAGTGGCACACGTCAAAAGATGACTAAAAGGGCAATAATTAGCTGCAAAAGCAATTGGCCTTGAGAAGAGGAACCAGTGGGAAGCTTGCTGCAAGGAAGAAGTCTCTTGAATCCTATTGGCTAGCCGTATAGCACTCACTACAAGCTGCTGCCTATATTTGTTCTTTATCTCTAAGCTGCTTGTATTAGGACTAAAAACGCATGGTTATGTTGTAAACATCATTTATTAGCTTTGTTTAATATTTTGAATGTAATTTAATTAAGTTAGAATAAGGTTAGTGCACTGTTAGCACTAACCGTGTGGATTAGCTTAAGTTAATACCTTTCCTCACTAGGAGGGTAAGATCTAGGTGTGTGTTAGCTAGCTAGCTCGCTTGCTTGACTTGTATTTAAGCATATGCACGCCCATATGTAAGATACCAACCAGATTTGAATCAAAAACCAAGTGAGGGCATTTGTTGCCCTCGTGCCTTTGCACACTCAAATACTAAACTTGCTTATCCTCAACTAGGCCGATTAAGTTGGTGTTCAAGTGTATTCTTAAACTTGTTTAAGTCGTGTTTCTGTATCTTAATCAAGTTTAGGGGCCCTAAACATACGTTTGGTGGTGTTTCCGTATCCAAATATTTAGTTTAGTTCTATCCTTGTACCTTGATAATCCTCATTGGTTTCAAGTTTACTTTGCTAGCTTTAAGTTTGCAAGCCATGTATATTCTGATTTCTAGTTTAAGTATTCGTTTAATCCTTTGAAGATACTTCAAGTTCTTTTTCCTTTTCTCATTTAGAATCCTTGATTCTAAATCCCAACATCTACCTGACGTTGCTGCTACCTCACAACCAGCCTCAACCGTACCACTTTCTTTGGTTTTTCGTTGATTGTCTTCTTTCTTGGTTTTAAGCTTTCACTCCGAATTTGAGGTTTAGCTTGGACCCTTGGAGGCATACATCAACTTTGGTATCAGAGCAAGTTTCTCCTTGGCCTAGTATTTACCGCCACGCTTTCCAAAACACAAATCCAGACACATTCCCAAACACAAACCACAAAGGTTGTTGTTTTCAATCATGCCAGGCCGAAAAGTAGCACAGCCACCCAGTGCACCATAGCACGACTGTGCCACCCCTAATTTGTGCCATTTCACTTGTTTAAAACCACCTAGCTACCATTATCATGAGTACTAGTGTGAGTTTTAATGAGAGATTTGAGGCACTCATGAGCCATCATGAGTTGATGTTCGGAAAAAGTCTAGTCCCTCGAAACCGCCCTAACCCTCCCCTATGAGAAATAAAATGTGTTCTAAGTGTCAAGGCTTTGGTCACATATCCTCGGACTGCCCCAATAAGGAATTCATCACCTTGCCCGAATGGGAAGCAGCCATGGAGGAAGAAAATGCTGAAGAAAATGAAGATGAAAGTTATCATGAACTTGAGGAAACTCAAGAGGAGGTCATGGAAGAGGCTAGTGAAGAACAACTCTTGGTTTTGAGAAGAGTTCCACGCAATCAAAAGGGACTGAAAGGTGAACCAACAAGTCCTATACACACTCACCCCATAGCCCAATCACTCATACAAAACTTCTGTCATTTAATTTCTAAGGAGATACGTACTGAATGTGGAGAACCATTACTATCAGCTACTAATTATGACTTAAGAGCCTTTGAGGAACTGGTTCAAAGCACGTTTCAAGAATCCCCTTCGTGCACCATTCAAACCAGCAAGGGGAATGGAAGAACAAGAGTCTCTAAGATCAAGAGAGACTGATTTGCATGGCTGATTTTATTCCAGCCAAAACTGAATCAAGTAGAGGAAGTGATTACCTAAACCGATTTGACATCCCTCCATGCCCCTTAATTTGGAACATAAAATTAGTAAGGGTAATCTTATTTTGCTAACAACGGGATGAATAAATCATCCAAATTTTGTTTAAGACCTAAAACTGTAGGTCACCGGCTATTTTCAAGCAGCCAACCGGTTCTTGAAAGCTTAATTACTTAAACCTTTTTAAGGTTTAAGTCAAATAGTTTGTATTGGGGTTTAAGTTCAAGAAGTCGGCTTTCCAGAAAATCAAGTTTCATCCTATTTGGACTTCATTTACCCACTCAATTTAGCTAATAAACCGATGATATTCAAACTGCCAGTTCAACCAGAATATACCCGATTTTGGTTATGAGATTTCACAAGCTTAATGGTGGTTTAAGTCTTGGATTTTTACGTTTTTGGAATCCCCAAGATGTCTACTTTCAGCTCCAAGCATTGAATTCCACTCATACCCAACGGAACCAAAGAGATCAAGTAATTTTGTTAAACTTGCTAGTTTTGGTCCATAACTGCACAGTTAAATGTTTTAGTAAAATTAACCGACTTAAGCATGGTCTAACGATGATTTCTTTGTTGGGGGGCGGGGGGTTTGTACAACCCCTAAGGTTTCTCTCCCTAGCCTGAAAACAAAATCAAGCTCACTTTTGGTTGGATTTACAAAAGTTAGAAAACCGGCCAGAAACGACCATGAACCTGGTTTGAGAGCACAGTTGAAGATTTCCTTCTCCAAAGGGTTTCGTCCCTTCCAATGCTGAGTGGCACACATCCCAAGCTAACTAGAAGGGCAATCATCAGCTGCAAAAGCAATTGGCCTTGAGAAGAGGACCCAATGGGAAGCTTGCTACGAGGGAGATGTCTCTTGAATCCTATTGGCTAGCCATAAAGCGCTCACTACAAGTTGCTGCCTATATTTGTTCTCTATCTCTAAGCTGCTTCTATTAGGACTAAATACGCATGGTTATGTTGTAAACGTCATTTATTAGCTTTGTTAAATGTTTTGTATGTTATTTAATTAAGTTAGAACAAGGTTAGTACACTGTTAGCACTAACCGTGTGGATTAGCTTAAGTTAATACCTTTCCTCACTAGGAGGGTAAGGTCTAGGTGTGTGTTAGCTAGCTAGCTCGCTTGCTTGAGTTTTATTTAAGCATATGCATGCCCATATGTATGATACCAACCAGATTTGAATCAAAAACCAAGTGAGAGCATTTGTTGCTTTCTTGCCTTTGCACACTCAAATACTAAACTTGCTTATCCTTAATTAGGCCGGTTACATTCGTGTTCAAGTGTAGTCTTAAACTTGTTTAAGTTGTGTTTCTGTATCTTAATCAAGTTTAGGGGCCCTAAACATTAGCTTGCTGGTGTTTCTGTATCCAAACATTGAGTTTATTTCTATCCTTCTACCTTGATAATCCTCATTGGTTTCAAGTTTACTTTGCTAGCTTTAAGTTTGCAAGCCACGTATATTCTGATTTCTAGCTTAAGTATTCATTTAGTGCTTAGAAGGTACTTCGAGTTCTTTTTCCTTTTCTCATTTAGAATCCTTGATTCTAAATCCCATCCGCTACCTCACATTGCTGCTGCCTCACAACCAGCCTCAACCGTACCACTTTCTTTGGTTTTTCGTTGATTGTCTTCTTTCTTGGTTTTATGCTTTCACTCCTAATTTGAGTTTTAGCTTGGACCCTTGGAGGCATACATCAAGTTTGGTATCAGAGCAAGTTTCTCCTTGGCCTAGTATTCACCCCCGCACTGCCCAAAACACAAATCTAGACACATTCCTAAACACAAACCATAAAGCTTGCTGTTTTCAGTCGTGCCAGGCAGAAAAGTAGCATGGCCACCCCGTGCACCGTAGCACGACTGTGCCACCCCTAGTTCGTGCCATTTCACTTGTTTAAAACCACCTAGCTACCATTATCATGAGTACTAGTGTGAGTTGTAGTGATAGATTTGATGCACTCATGATGCAGCACGAGTTGATGTTCGGAAAAAGTCTAGTCCCTCCAAACCGCCCTAACCTTGCCCCTACGAGAAATAAAAGGTGTTCTAAGTGTAAAGGCTTTGGTCACACATCCTCGGACTGCCCCAACAAGGAATTCATAACCTTGTCCGAATGGGAAGCAGCCATGGAGGAAGAAAATGCGGAAGAAAGTGAAGATGAAAGTGATCAAGAACTTGGGGAAACTCAAGACGAGGTCATGGAAGTGGCTAGTGAAGAAGAACTCTTGCCTTTGAGAAGAGTTCCAAGCAATCAAAAGGGACTGAAAGGTGAACCAACAAGTCCTATACACACTCACCCCATAGCCCAAACACTCATACAAAACTTGTGTCGTTTGATTTCTAAGGAGATACCTACTGAATGTGGAGAACCATTACTATAACTCCTAATTATGACTTAAGAGCCTTTGAGGAATTGGTTCAAAGCACGTTTCAACAATCCCCTTTGTGCACCATTCAAACCAGCAAGGGGAATGCAAGAACTAGAGTCTCTAAGATCAAGAGAGACTGATTTGCATGGCTGATTTTATTTCAACAAGAACTAAATCAAGTAGAGGAAGTGATTACCTAAACCGATTTTGCTAACTAAAGGATGAATAAATCATCCAAATTTTGTTTAAGACCTAAAACTGTAGGCCACCGGCTATTTTCCAGTAGCCATCCCGTTTTTGAAAGCTTAATTACTTAAAC
This sequence comes from Selenicereus undatus, assembly GCA_017589665.1. Taxonomy (NCBI): domain Eukaryota; kingdom Viridiplantae; phylum Streptophyta; class Magnoliopsida; order Caryophyllales; family Cactaceae; genus Selenicereus; species Selenicereus undatus. The sequence goes on from JACYFF010031958.1 coordinate 52,828,003, forward strand.
CTTTTTAAGGTTTAAGTCAAATAGTTTGTATTGGGGTCTAAGTTCAAGAAGTCGGCTTTCTAGAAAATCAAGTTTGATCCTATTTGGACTTCATTTACCCACTCAATTTAGCTAATAAATCCACAATATTCAAACTGCCAATTCAACCAGAATGTACCCGATTTTGGTTGTGAGATTTCAAAAGCTTAATGGTGGTTTAAGTGTTAGATTTTTACCTTTTTGGAATCCCCAAGATGTCTACTTTCAGGTCCAAGCATTGAATTCAATTCATACCCAAAGGAACCAAAGAGATCAAGTCATTTTGTTAAACCTGCTAGTTTTGGTCCATAACTGCACTGTTAAATGTTTTAGTAGAATTAACCGACTTAAACGTGGTTTAACCATGATTTCTTTGTTGGGGGGCGGGGGGGTTGTACACCCCCTAAGGTTTCCCTCGGTGGCCTGAAAACAAAATCATGCTCACTTTTGGTTGGGTTTACAGAAGTTAGAAAACCGGCAAAAAACTACCGTGAACCTGGTTTGAGAGCACAGTTGAAGATTTCCTTCTCCAAAGGGTGTCCTCCCTTCCAATGCTGAGTGGCACACGTCACAAGTTGTCTAGAAGGGCAATAATCAGCTGCAAAAGCAATTGGCCTTGAGAAGAGGAACCAATGGGAAGCTTGCTACGAGGAAGATGTCTCTTGACTCCTATTGGCTAGCCGTCAAGCGCTCCCTACAAGTTGCTGCCTATATTTGTTCTTTATCTCTAAGATGCTTGTATTAGGACTAAATACGCATGGGTATGTTGTACACATCCTTTATTAGCTTTGTTTAATGTTTTGTATGCAATTTAATTAAGTTAGAACAAGGTTAGGACACTGTTAGCACTAACCGTGTGGATTAGCTTAAGTTAATACCTTTCCTCAAAAGGAGGGTAAGGTCTAGGTGTGTGTTAGCTAGCTAGCTCGCTTGATTGACTTGTATTTAAGCATATGCACGCCCATATGTATGATACCAACTAGATTTGAATCAAAAACCAAGTGAGAGCATTTGTTGCTTTCGTGCCTTTACACACTCAAATACTAAACTTGCTTATCCTTAATTTGCCTGTTACATTGGTGTTCAAGTGTAGTCCTAAACTCGTTTAAGTCATCTTTCTGTATCTTAATCAAGTTTAGACGCCCAAAACATTAGTTTGGTGGTGTTTCTGTATCAAAACATTGAGTTTAGGTCTATCGTTCTGCCTTGATAATCCTCATTGGTTTCAGGTTTACTTTGCTAGCTTTAAGTTTGCAAGCCATCTATATTCTGATTTCTAGCTTAAGTATTCATTTAGCGCTTAGAAGGTACTTGAATTTCTTTTTCCTTTTCTCATTTAGAATCCTTGGTTCTAAATCCCATCCACTACCTCACGTTGCTGCTGCCTCACAACCAGCCTCAACCGTACCACTTTCTTTGAATTTTCGTTGATTGTCTTCTTTCTTGGTTTTAAGCTGTGACTCCTAATTTGAGTTTTAGCTTGGACCCTTGGAGGCATACATCAACTTTGGTATCAGAGCAAGTTTCTCCTTGGCCTAGT
>JACYFF010031958.1:52865551-52878730 GCA_017589665.1 Selenicereus undatus
TGAGATCCCTTCTTTGATCTTCATTTGAGGACTTAGAAGTGCATCATCTTTGGCCATAGTGTAGGTCTTCTCCTCTCCAAAGTGGCCGGTAAAAGACCCACTATGAATCTCTATAAGTATAAGCTCACGTGTAGCACTCCTCAGTACACATAATCGGTTGCCCTTGAACAAGTACCCCTCTTGTAATGAGAAATCTCCCTTTGGGTAAGCTAGACATGACTCATATAACTCCTTGAAGTCTTCATCATCCTTGTACAAGGACTTGAGATGCTCAAATCCAAGCACACATGACATAAGTTGGAACAAAAGAAGGTGTCTTCTAGACAAAGCATCCGCACCTTGGTTGAGCTTCCCGGACTTGTGCTTGATCATGAAATAGAATGATTGCAAATACTCAACCCATTTCGGATGGCGATAGTTCAACTTGTGTTGGCCTTGGATGTACTTTAAGACATCATGATCGGAATGCATGATAAACTCATTGGCTATCAAGTAGTGAGTCCAATGTTCTAGCGCACGGATGATAGCAAAGAACTCCTTATCATATATTGAATACCTCCTCCTTGACTCACTTAGTTTTTCACTAAAGTAAGCAAGGGGCCTTCCTTCTTGGATCAAAACCACACCTATGCCTAGTCTGAAGGCATCACACTCAACTTCAAACACCTTGTCAAAGCATGGGAGAGCTAGGACCGATGCATGAGTTAGCTTCTCTTTGAGTTCGTCAAATGACTTTCGTGCTTGTGGTCTCCAAATGAACTTACTCCCCTTCAATACCTCGGTCATGGGGGTGGCAATGGAGCTAAAGTGGCATATGAACCTCCTATAACAGGAAGCCAAGCCGTGAAAGCTCCTAACATCATGCATGGAGGTAGGAGCGTGCCACGTCTTGATTGCTTCAACCTTGCTTTGATAAACACTAATGCCTTGGCCCGAAACTATGTATCATAAGAATACCACCTTAAGAGTAAAGAAGGAGCACTTCTTGAGATTCCCATAGAGTTGCTCTTGTTCAAGGATCATCATAACTTGCTTGAGGTCACCGAAATGCTCCTCGTTGGTCTTGCTAAACAACAATATGTCATCAAAATATACCACCACAAATTTCCCAAGAAATGGCTTGAACACTTGGTTCATTAGCCTCAAAAATGTGCTTGGGGCATTGGAAGGGCCAAATGGCATAACTAGCTATTCATAAAGCCCCATCTTAGTCTTGAAAGCAGTCTTCCACTCATGCCCTTCTCGAATCCGGATTTGGAAGTACCCACTCCTTAGGTCTATCTTGGAAAAGACCCTAGACCCATGGAGCTCATTAAGCATATCTTCGAGCCTTGGTATGGGATGCCGGTACTTGATGGTAATTTTGTTGATGGCCCGACTATCCACACACATCCTCATAGAGCCATCCTTCTTGGGCACAAGAAGGCCGGGTACGGCACAAGGACTAAAACTTTCACACACCAAACCCTTGGAAACGAACTCCACCACTTGCCTTTGAATCACCAAAGTATCCTTGGGGTTCATTCTATGTGTCGGCTTGTTGGGTAAAATGGCTACGAGAATGAGGTATATGTGGTGTTGTATGGATCTTTGAGGGGGTAGGCCAGAAGGTATCTCTTCGGGGAAAGACATGGGGGAATTCTTTGAGGAGTTGAGAGGCTAATGGGTGAAGAGGGGTCTCGGTTTCATCTTGTGGGGGTGTGTAGAGGATCATTTCATTGAAGGTTTTGTACTCATAATTGGAAGACAAGAGTGTGGGTTCAAGGAGGGATAGTAACATTTCTCCCCCTTAGGATCCTCTTTGGTTTTGGGCTTGGTGATTTGATGTGGGGCTACAGGGGCAAGGGTGATTTTTCGGCCATCTTTGAGTAGGGTATAAGTGTTTTGGTACCCATCATGCATGACCTTACAATCAAAGAGCCAAGGTGTCCCCAATAAAATGTGAAAAGCATCCATGGGAAGGATGTCAGACCACAACTCATCTCTATAACTTTTACTAATAGATAACGCAATCAAACAACGAGTAGAGACTTGGAGACCTTTACCTTGATTGAGCCATTAAATTGAGTATGGATGTGGGTGAGGTTCGGTCTTGAGTTGGAGCTTCTCCACTAAAGTAGTTGAGGCCACGTTGGCACAACTACCTCCATCCACAATGAGTGAACACACACGGCCATTGATGGTGCACCTAGTGTGGAAGATGTTCTCCTGTTGTTCTTCCCGGGTTAGAGCTTTATGACCACTCAAGGCTCTCCTAAGTACAAGTAATTCTCCTTCATCCACCTCCTCAATACACTCCTCCTCCATCTCCGTCAAGCGAACCTCCTTATCACTCCCTTCCTCCCCTAACTTAGCTTGCTTTAGTGCTTGATACTGAACCAAGGTCATGACCTTCCTATTTGGGCAATCTGAAGCTATGTGCCCCAAACCTTGGCACTTGCAGCACCTTCGTTTCTCAAATGGGTTGAGGGGTGCCTTAGATGTGTTTGGTTTGGGTAAGGATGAGGATGTGGGGGTGTTTATGGGTTTAGGAGTGTGGGATAAACTCCCCTTGTTGAATGGGTAGGCTCTTTGAGGAGGTTTAGGGAGTTCTTTCTTGAGTTTGGCTTTCTTTTGTTGTTCAACTTTGTGAGCTAGGGAGCAAACCTCATCAAGAGTGGTATAAGGTTACAATTCTACAACATTCCTAATGGAGTCATTTAACCCTCCTAAGTATCTCACAATAGTTTGGTCCTCATTCTCCCTAAGGTCACAAATCATAACAAGTTTTTCAAACTCATGAGTGTACTCCTCCACACTCTTAGACTCTTGTCTAAGGTTATGGAGCTTGGTGTAGTTTTCTTGTAGGTAGTGGGGAGGTAGAAGTTTAACCTTAAGTTTCTCCTTCATTTTCCTCCAAGACCTAATCTTATCCTTCCCTTTTCTAGCCCTCTTAGTCACCACATTACTCCACCAAATTGAAGCATACTTGGGAAGTTTAAGGGCCACGAGTTTTACCTTCTTGTCATCCGGCAGATCTTTATATTCGAAGTCCCTTTCAACAGTGTTCATCCACTCTATGAACTCATCCGGGTTAAGTTGGCCTTCAAGTTCTAGGATATCCACCTTGAAATCCAAGGCAAGTTGCTTGCCTCTCCTTGCTCTTCTTGGCCTCCTCTCAAGGTTTTCATCGCTTGTAGCAAATGGGTTGCCTTCGGATTCTTCTCCCACCGATTGAGAGTCACTAGAGTGAGAGCTTCGAACCTCCCTTCGGTTGTTCCTCATAGCTTGGTCTAATTGCTTCATAAGATACTCAAGTTGAGCATCGTTTTCGGCATTTAGCTTTAAGAGTTGCTTAAAATTTTCTTCTAATGACAAGCTAGCTGCCATACTTAAACTAGGAAGCTCTAAAACTTGAAGAATGCCTCGGACTAGTGTGGCACGGTCGTGCCTAGGAGGCACGGTCTGACCATGCTACTTTGCTGCTTGGCAAGGACAGAGGAGGCATGGGCGTGCCTTGAAGCACGGTGTGGCCGTGCCACTTTGCTGTCGGGCGCAAGTGAAAACTACGGATTGTGAAGCTTTGTGCTGGTTTTTGTGTTTGGGTTAATGGTATATGTTTGGGGTTGGAAGCTATGGCCTAGGAGAGTGGCCAATAGCTCCGATACCACTTGATGCACTTCTAAGACCTTGAAATGAAGATCCAAGAAGGGATCTCAAGTAGTGTAGCAAATGGAAGAGAAAAGAAGAAGGGTTTGCAAGCAATATTGGAATAAGAAGATAAATTAAGCCTATTTGGGTAAGATATCACCACCAAGTTTACTTAAAGCTCTCCTTAAGGATCAAGTGAGATAAGATATCACCACTCAATTGATCTTCAAGGACTCTTGAGCACCACACTAAGGAGTTATTCTAGTGATAAGCAAGAGTAGAGAGAAAACAAGGGAGTTAAACTCAACGAAATTCATTCATTCATACGTGTCTTCCAAGCTATGGTTCTCTCCACTTTTATAGGCCTTAACATTCAGCAAAAACCCATGAAAAACAAGGCTAAACAATCGGCCAAATGGAAAGGGGGCAGGCGACCAAAATGTAAGCAAGTACAAAAGCAAAAGCAAAAGCACAAAGTTGTTAGCACTTTTCTGAACTGCAACACCAACTTCGAACAAGCATAACTTCCAAAATACTTGCCCAAATGGGTTCATTCCAAAGCTAGGAGAAATCCCTAAGAGTCTATTTTCAGGTAAGACCTCTTGCAGCCTTAGATTCCCAGTCGTTGGAAAGTTAGACACTGATAAAGACAAGTGTCTATCTGCTGCAATCAGACTGCACCTCTTCTGAACTTGCTTACTTTTGAAACCTCAACCAAGGATTTGACTTGAAAATATTTTGTTGGAATTTTAGTACAGTCCAAAAGGGTTTCAAAAGGTAGATTTTAAAGTTCCAAAGTTCATTTAATGACAGAGAAAATGGAGCCACAAAACTAGGTACTGAAATGGTTGAGCTGGACAGTGTGTATAGCTGGACTTTAAGAGTTGAGTTGGATAGGCAAATGAAGTCCAAATGACTTGAAATTTACTTTATTGGGAAGCTAACTTTATGAAATTTAAACCAAAGGTAATAAAATGGGCTTAAACCACCTTGAAGCTAGGTGATTAGGGTCACTAAGTTGCTGCACTTGCTGTCCAGAACTGCTAGGTAATGGCCTTGATCTTCTATGAGTTTTCTCACAACTTGGATGGCCTCTTGGACTTCCTTGGGGGTGGATTGCCTTTGAAATTTCTCACTTTCATTGCTTCCCATGGGTACATTGTCCCCCCCCCCCCTTGTTGGAGAGAATTTGCCCTCAAATTCTCAAGATGATCATCATCAACGTAAGGTTTAAGGTCCGCCACATTGAATGTACAAGAGACCCCGTATTCCCCCGAAAGATCAATTTTGTAGGCATTGTCATTGATCTTTTCAAGGACCTCAAAAGGCCCATCAGCCTGTGGCAAGAGCTTGGATTTCCTTTTGGAAGGAAATCGTTCCTTCCTAAGGTGCACCCAAACTAGGTCTCCCGGTTTGAACAAGGCTTGGTTGTGGTGCTTGTTGGATTGACTTTTGTACCTCTCATTAGAATTATCAATTTGATCTTGGACATTCTTGTGAAGCTCTTGAATTTCCTTCACCCTCTTGCTAGCCTCAACATTCATCTTCTCTTGGTGTATGGGTAGAAGGTTAAGAGGGCCAAGTGGATTTTTGACCATACACCACCTCGAAGGGTGACTCGTTGGTAGTTCTACTTGGGGCTCTATTATAGGCAAACTCGGCATGTGCAAGTAGGAGGTCCCAAGCCTTCAAGTTCTTCTTCACTATGACCCTTAGCAAAGTACCCAAGGTTCGGTTCACCACTTCTATTTGGCCATCCGTTTGAGGGTGGCTGAAGCCAATGTCATGCCTATACAAGTCCAAGAGAACTCACAAATCCTCCTTAATGCTCACAAGCTCCATCACAGGGGACTTAGCCCTTGTGTTGATTTGGAGCTTCAATTCCAACCTTATCCTAAACCTTTGGGATGTGTTACTGTTCTATTTTGGGAAGGTCAAGGGGCCTTCTAAAGGGTTTTGTCCATCAAAATGAAGTTAAACCCTCGGAGATAATAAGAACGGCCTAAAACAGCAAGGTATATGCTAAAGGAAAATTAACCCGGTTTTAACCCGATTTTATGGACTTGATTATTCAAGTTTAGTACGGGTTTAAAATGCTGCAAACCCACTTTTTTGGGACCTTCTTATGTCAGCTAAAAGGGCATAAAAAGAGTTCTCGGTTAAGGCATTGGGTCATAGGTCAAGTGGAGCCTTTTTCCACATGCTACAGAAAATATCTCAGCCTGCATATGTTGTACCTTTTGCCTTATATATCGCAAAGGGTAGCTCTAAATTGCTTCCCACTTGAACCACGTGAGAGCTGACTTCCTAAGCTTTCTAGGAAGGCCTATTTCATCCAATTTGGTGGAGGAACCTAGGAGATATAGCTGTTTGAAGTTGACCTTTATAAACTAAAAAGTGCTAACAAAAGCATAAAGCACTTTTCAGCTTTTGTTTGTTGCTTTTTGGTCCCCCCCCCCCTTGCTTTGTAGAAGTTTCAAATGTCCTTTGCTACTTTCTTTAGCTTTTAAGAAGCTCGCATATATAAAGGAGGCCTTAGGTTGTAAATTTTCAGTTTTTGAATCATATGTAAAGAAGCTCAAGCTTTCTCTTTCTCTCAAAATCTTAAGTTCTCTTTATCCTTCTCAAAGGTGGTGAGTCTTGAGTGGAATCCTTTATAGAATTGTGGGTGGCATAGACTTTAAGCAATTCTTGGTGGATCCTTAGTCTTGATTGGTGGCAAAGCCTTTAAATCAAGTCATATCTTATTACTAAGAGAAAATTTGCAACTAAACTCAAGCAAGCTACATCCGGCTCATTTAGTTCACGCTCCATTTGGTATCAAAGCTAATCCAGGTTGGTGTTCTTGAGTTTATATCACATTTCCTTGCTTTGGTTTCATCCTTGTCAAAGTTTTCCTTCACCCTTGTTATGAAAACCATGGTGAATCTACTCCTCTGTCTAGCTTGATCTTCTCAAAACATACTTGACCAAATACTTTGCTAAGCCAACAAACCCTGAAACCTACACTTGCTTTCCCTACAAAAATACCTCTTTTACTCCTCAAAGAACCCCCACAAAACGGCCAAACAACAACCCCCACCAAAACCTTCCATAAACTTTCCATCCACAAAAACCGTGCACATAGCCAGAACATAGGCACGACCCCCCCATGCCGAAAGGCACGACCGTGCCACCACCCCTTAGTGGCAGCACACTAGCACGGCCTCCCCGTGCCACCAAGCTCGACCATGCCACCCCTCTCCCGGCCTGCTTCTGCACTGTGCTTCCCTAGCACACCTGTGCCTCCTCCTATCCGAGCCCTAACCTCTCCTCCTTTCCTTTCCCACTTTCACCATGTTTAATGAAAAAGACCGCTCCATTGATTCTCCCTAACCGGCAAGGGTACCAAGAGGTATGAGCCCAGAACAAGGTCATATCATGAGACAAGACAATGCCATTCTAGCCTTACAACAAAGTGTGAGGCAAATTAGAAGGCAACTTGAGCAAATAACCAACCAATTTATGGCCCTCCAAGGAGGCCAAAGAGCACAAGAGCCAAGTGATGATGGGGATGAACAAGGCTTCTCTAGTGACTCAAGCATGGGAAGCAATCCCAGAAGGGGAGGTAGAAGACCTCCTATGGATGAGTTTAGAGATATCAAGGTTGAGCCACCGGAGTTCAATGGCAACTTGAATCCCGATGAGTTCCTTGAATGGGTTCAAGCCTTGGACCGAATCTTCGAAGCTAAAGGCTATGATGATGATGATAAGAGTTTCAAGATTGCTAGCCTCAAACTTACAAGTTATGCCTCCTTGTGGTTCGAAAATGTCAATAAGCAAAGGGCTAGAGAAGGAAAGAGGAAGATTAACTCATGGGAGAAGCTTAAGTCTCTTATGAACAAGAGATTTCTTCCCTAGAATTACAAGCAAGACATCTACAACCGGCTATTCTCACTCAAGTAAAACAATATGAATGTGGGTGAGTACATGAGGGAGTTTGAGCAACTCCTTTTGAGGGGAGGCATCCATGAACCCCAAGAGCAAACCGTGGGTAGGTTTCTCAATGGGATGAACCCTCTTATTGCAAGAAAGGTGGAACTTCAAACCTATTTCACCTTGGATGATGTCTTCAAGCTAGCTCTCAAAGTTGAGAAGAGAAAGAAGGAAAAGAACATCTTCACCAAGCCATTTCCAATGGCGCAAGTAAGTTCAAATTCCCCATTCAAGCCCTTCATTCCTCCTAAACCTGAAGGTACCTCACGGGTTGACAATGGCAAGACCGTGGCTCTTCCTACACCCAAGGAATTGCCTAAGAAACGTGAGGGCAAGAAGTGTTTTAAATGTCAAGGGTATGGACACTTCCAATATGATTGTCCCAACCAAAGGGTTATGACCATACAAGAGGTTGAGGAAGTAGATGCCCTATTAATGGAAACTCAAGAGGAAGCTCATGAGGAAGAATCGGACTCCTTGGAAGAAGAGACTCAACTTGAGGGCGATGAAGGTGAGTTACTTATCTTAAGGAAGGTTTACACACCCAAGACACTCCTTATGACAAATCTCAAAGAGACATGATGTTTCACTCCCGGTGCACCATACAAGACAAGGTTTGCATCTTGATTATTGATGGAGCAAGTTGCACCAATGTGGCCTCTACCACACTTATTAAAAAGCTTGGCATTCCTACTATTTCACATCCCAAGCCTTGTTCTCTCAAATGTCTCAATGATGGTTGCGACATTAAGGTATCTAAGTAAGCACTCATCTCTTTTTTAATTGGTAGAAAGTATAGAGATAATGTGCTTTGTGATGTGGTACCCTTGAGTGCATACCATATACTCTTGGATCGGCCTTGGCAATTTGATAGACATGTCTTGCATGATGGGTTCAAGAACACTTACTCTTTGATCATTGATAAGGAAAAGATAGTCTTAAACCCATTACCACCAAACCAAGTCCACAAATCTAAACTCGGGGTGGGAAGTGAGAAAAAGAGAGACCTTCTAATGTTCAGGGAAACACGGGTTGAGAGAGCTTTAAGCAAGGGTAAGCAAGTTCTAGCTTTACTCATGCTTGAAAGCAACAAAAGTGAGGAAATGACTCGTTTACTTCCCAAAATCAACCCCCTCATCTCACAATACAAAGATGTCTTCCCACAAGATTTACCCCTAGGCCTCCCTCCAATCTGAGGCATTGAGCATCAAATTGACCTCATTCCCAGTGCCCCACTTCCAAACAAAGCGGCCTATAAATGTAACCCTCAAGAGACCAAAGAGCTTCAAAAGCAAGTTGATGAATTCTTGGCTAGAGATTATGTGAAGGAGAGCATGAGTCCTTGCTTGGTCCCGACTTTATTAGTGCCCAAGAAGGATGGGTCATACCGCATGTGTGTGGATAGTAGAGCCATCAACAACATCACTATCAAGTATAGGTACCCCATACCTAGGCTTGATGACATGATTAATGAACTACATGGCTCCTCCATCTTTTCCAAAATTGATTTAAGGAGTGGATATCACCAAATCTGCATGAGGGAAGGTGATGAGTAGAAAACGGCATTCAAGACAAAGAGTGGGCTTTATGAGTGGCTAGTGATGCCCTTTGGCCTCTCCAATGCCCCTAGCACTTTCATGAAATTGATAAATGAGGTCTTGAGGCCTTTTCTTAGGAAATTTGTGGTGGTCTACTTTGATGATATCCTCATTTATTCAAAGAGTCAAGAAGATTATCTACACCACTTGGAAGAAGTATTCAAGGTTCTAAGAGCTCAAAAGCTCTTTGGCAGACAAGAGAAATGTGAGTTCTTTGCACCCCAAGTCACCTTTTTGGGGCATGTTGTTTCTAAGGATGGAAACTCCATGGACCAAGGCAAAGTGGAAGCTATCAAGTCATGGCCAACTCCCACCACCATCACCAAAGTTAGGAGTTTCCATGGCTTGGCATCTTTTTATAGGAGATTCATCAAGGGGTTTAGCACCCTCAGGGCTCCCATCACCGAATGCATGAAGAAATGTTCATTTGAGTGGACCAAGGCCGCCCATGTTGCCTTTGAGAAACTCAAGTCCAAGCTATGTGAGGCCCCGGTGTTAGCCCTTCCCGATTTCAACAAACTCTTTGAGGTTGATTGTGATGCAAGTGGAGTTGGCATAGGGGTTGTCCTTATGCAAGATCAACGCCCCATTGCCTATTTTAGTGAGAAGCTCAATGGTTCAAGGAAGAACTACTCAGCATATGACAAAGAGCTCTATGCATTGGTAGAGCTCTTGATCATTGGTCTCATTACTTAAGGCCAAAACAATTTGTGCTCCATTCAGACCATGAGGCATTGAAGTATTTGAATGGCCAATACAAACTTAATCCAAGGCATGCTAAATGGGTTGAGTTCATGCAAAGTTTCTCATTTGTGGCCAAGCACAAGAAGGGGAGTACCGATGTGGTTGCAGATGCTCTTTCAAGGTAGCATTCTCTACTAGCTGTGATGGAAGTAAGGGCCCTAGGCTTCCAATTCATCTGTGATCACTACCAAGAGGATGAGGATTTCAAGCCCTACATTAATGATCAGGAGGGCAACAAGCATGGCCCTTATATATAAGGGTATTAGTTAACCTCTTCTTAAGTTCTTGGAAAGTTTCCTCGCACTGATATGTCCAATCATACTTGGTAACCTTCTGTGTCAAATTAGTGAGGGGAGTGGTGATCTTCGAGAAGTTTTGAACAAACCAATGATAGTAACCTGCCAAACCTAAGAAGCTTCTCACCTCTGTCGCTTTCTTAAGTTTTGGCCACTTCGTTATAGCCAAAATCTTTTGGGAATCCACATATACTCCCTTATTAGACACTACATGCCCTAAAAATGCCACATGCCCCAACCAAAACTTGCACTTTTTCAGCTTTGCATACAACTCATTCTCCATTAGCAGTTCTAGAACGGTCCTCAAATGGTGGGTATGTTCTTCTGGGGTCCTCGAATATATCAATATATCGTCTATGAGCACTATTACAAACTGATCCAAGTAAGGTTTAAAGACCCTATTCATAAGATCTATAAATGCCACTGGGGCATTTTAAGCCCAAAAGACATCACTACAAATTCATAATGTCCATATCGGGTGCGAAATGTTGTTGTGGGTATGTCCTCTTCCTTGATCCGGAGTTGGTGATACCCCTAACGAAGGTCTATCTTGGAGAAGGTTGCCGCACCACTAAGTTGGTCAAAAAGATCATCTCTCTTGGGCAAAGGGGAGCGGTTCTTGGCTGTTATTTTGTTTAACTCTCCACAATCTATGCACAATCTCAAGGTTTCATCCTTGTTTTTCACAAACAACACTGGGGCTCCCCATGGGAATGTAATGCGCCGGATATAACCCTTTTCTAATAGCTCATCAAGTTGAGCCTTTAACTCCTTATGTTCTGTTGGCGCCATCCGATAAGGTGTTTTAGAGATAGGGGTAGCCCCTGGTACAAAATCAATGCAAAATTCCACCTCCCTAGGGGGTCCCATGCTAGGGATCTCCTCCAGGAAAACATCTAGGAATTCTCGAACTACTGGATTGTCCTGGAGGGATGGCTCAGTTGCCTCGATTTCCAATACATTGCATAAGAATCCTTTGCATTCCTATCCTAGTAGTTTATGGGCTTTCATTGCGGTGATACATCTCACTCCATTCTCCGAAACCTTCCCTTTGTGAACTATTCTCTCTTCGTTGGGGCCCCTTAGGGTGATTCTTTGTTTTAGACAATTTATTTGGGCTTGCTACTTCGCTAACCAGTCCATCCCCAAAATAATACCAAAATCAGTCAACTCAAACTTATATAGGTCCACCAGAAACTCGTGCTCATACATCTGAATGGGGCAGTCCTCATACAGTTCATCACATTTCACAATCTTTCCATCAGGGAGAGTCACATACAGTAGAGGGGGTCTATGGGTTGGAACTAGCCTTAGTGTCTTAACCAGCTTGACAAAAATAAAGGAATGCATAGCACCAGAATCAAACAAGACATCTATCGGTTGACCTTGGATAGAGAATGCACCAGTCACCACGTTTGGGGCATCCTCTGCTTCGCCCCTACACATAAAATTCTACCCCCGTGTTTTGCGGCGGTTGATTAGGGGGTCTCGCCTGGCTCTGCTAGGGTGCTCGAGCTTGATGGTTCAGGTTAGTCGCCTACCCACCCTTATTCTGGTAGTGCTATTAGGGCTGCTGTCCCCCATGACCCTGATTGGTAGGAGGTGGGGGATGTGGGCAACCCCGCACCTAGTGCTCAAGACTCCTACAATGGTAGCAACTCTTAATTGTGAGGAACTCCTGAGCATAGTGTCTTAACTTGCCATAGGTATTGCAGGTCACCGATTGTTGGTTTGATGGCGTCCACATGTGTTGTAGTTGTGGCTGTGGTTCCCGGGAGGCCTCTTGTGTGGGCCTTGAGAATGGAAGTTCTCTTGCTGATCCCCTTTCCTCTTGTTCCCATGCTGCTCATTGTAATATTCATTCTTCTCCTTCATTCCCTTTCGACGTTCACCGCGGTGTCATATAATCCCTCCTAGGAAATCTATTGACGCAAGGACATCCTCTCTTTAATGTTTGGATTGAGCCCGGCCTCAAAACGATTCATCTTTAGTTTCTCATCAGCTACAAAGGTCGCGGCAAAACGAGAGAGTTCCATGAACTTGGAGGCATACTCCAACACGCTCATCCTCCTTTGTTGTAGTTACATGAACTCATTCTCCTTTGCCTTATGAAGGGACACGGGATAGAAGTGGTTCTTGATCAGCTCCTTAAACCTTTTCCAGTCGAACCTAGGCTCATACTCTCTCTCTTGCACAGTCACTCACTAGAGGTCGGCTTCATCCTTAAGGTAGAACATCGCAAATCCTACCCTTCACTCCTCAGGACATTGTAGGGTAGTGAATAACTTCTCCATACCTTGAATCCAATCCTCGAAGGCCTTTGGGTTGGGAGTGCCACAGTAGATTGGTGGGTTATGACTATCAAGTCTTTTAAACATATGGGAGTTGTCCTCCTCAGTCTTCTTCTCCTTGGCCTCCACCATGTTTTGTAGGTGTTCATTCTATTGATGCAGTTGTTCCCTTTGTTTCTGCGACAGCTTCAATAGTATGGGATTGGTAAGGTCTGCTCCCGTATGCAAGTTGGTTTCGTCCACCTGGCTGTGTGACCTATTCCCAATCCTGTGAGCGAAGGGCTTCCAGTCGTTCCTTCAGACTGGCCATGGGAATGTCTCGGTTCACATGGGGCATTGCAATGGGGTGGGGCCTAGTTCGAGACTCGCCAATGTTCCCCGACATCCTGTTCTCAAAATAAGCCGAGTTTAGTTACCTCCCTAATAGTTTGCAACACACGTCCCACTAAAGTTTGGTAAGGCATCTTATGCCACATTACTAGACATAATAGACATATAGAATTGTCACTGTTGCATTCACTTGCCATGCTCATGTGACACCCAGTCACATCTTCACATGTCCCATACACATCTCATTAATAATGATGACATATATATATATATATGCATATATATATATATATATATATATATATATATATATAT
>JACYFF010031958.1:52879130-52916982 GCA_017589665.1 Selenicereus undatus
ATTTCTCAACCAATCATAACAAACAGTTGTATCCATGTAACTCAATGAAGTCTCTAATGCATAGGTTTGAAATAATAACTATTCCGCACACGAATACTATCATTAGATAACCACTTTAACAAAAGTTTTTGGATCTTACTTGCTAGCAAAAAGGAAAGATAAGAACAATACAGTCTTTAAAAGCTAAAGACCATATCTTCAAGCAAACTTCTAACATCTACTGCTTAGAGGCGTCAATTGGGTAGGTACCCCGACACATCCTACAACACCTTCTCCACTTCCAATGGGTAACTTAAGGCTTTGGTTCTTTCTCAATTGTGTCCTCTTTCGGGTCTTCCTCTACTAGAGGCTTTTCCTCGGGGTCCTCCTCTTTTAAGGGCTTTTCCTAGGGTCCTCTTCTGGTCTTCCTTGGGATCATCCTCATCCAAGGGTCCTTCCTCAGGGTTCTCTTCTAGGTCTTGCCATTCCATAGGGTCTTCTTTGGGATTCTCCTCCTCTAAGGTTTCCTCTCTAGGTTTTCCCTCCTCAATAGTTTTCTCTCCCGGCTCCTCCTTCCCATCCACAGGCTCGTTTCCCCCCATAGAGTCCTCCTCCTCAGGCTGTTTGGGCTCTATAGTGTTAGAGTCCTCAGTATTTTCCACCACTAGGGGTGGTAGGGTCTCATCATTGGTATCAAGGGTAAGAGGTTGATCACAGGGACCTACATCTATTAGATGGTCCACCAACTCTGCTAGGTTCATTCCTATAGGTTCGCAGTCACACAAGCAACACCTATTATAGTAATGGAACACTCTAATCTTAAGGTGAAGATCAATAATCCTATAATGCCATGCTGGGTCACCTAGAAGGGTCAAGAGAAAGAATAGGGTCTGGCTATCCCTAAACCTCAAGTAGTCATTTGGTATCTCCCCCAGTCTCCCATGAATAAATTCCTCAATTCGTTCTAAGTGGCTAGCTAAATCAACCCCAAATTTCCTTTCCATCCTCCGATAGCAGCAACGATGACCCATGCAAATGCAAGGACGGGTCCCATTCTTCCTATACATTAACAAGTTCAAATAAGACACATGTTCACAAGTAATTAAGCACATGCAGACATACCCCTTTTCCCGTCCTACACTCACACTCTGTGTAGTCCTTAGCTCAACAGGTTTTTCATTTTTATTCATGATTACAATATTTTATGCGAGCCTTCAAATCAATCAACCTGTGCTCTAATACCACTTTGCAATCCCCTGATTTTCTAATCCGTTTTTATTTATTAATATTAACCTATATGGTAGCGGAAAATCTAAGGGGGATGTTACCGTTGTATTTTCTTTTTGGAAATAGCAGGCTGAGTATCAACCAAAAACATTAATCCATAGTTTATTCCCAAATTAAATCATAATTTCGAATCCTGGTGACAACTTCAAGATGAACAATAATCTCTAAAACAAGTTTAGTATGAAACTGATTGATTGCAACTAAATCTTAGGTGACGAGGGCTTACTCTAAATCGGGTTCCCATCCCTATGCTCATGCACATCACCTGTAAATAAAACATTTCGAAAAGTGAGATAAACTCAATAACAACTACCCCTAACTCTCAAAACACACATACAAATTCATTTCAAACCATTTTAGGGGTAGGGGAAAAACACGAGCAGTTCAAAGTACATACGCATTCTCAACATGAAACATATGACAACCCAAGTCCCACTTATTCAGTTTTAGGATAAAGGGGAGCGTGCGACCTCACTGGGTCTCATGGCCTACCTTTGGTTTTAATGCAGCTTAACCATATTTGGCCTACATTCAATTTGGACGGTTACCAATCACCTGGCCCATGTCCATCCACAAGGAGGCACGTGGCCACTAACATGTATGCACTTTTACCCCGGGGAATGCTAAAGGCCTTCAAACGAAACAGGAGCATGACTACTCAGTCTCGTCCATTTATTCTGTTACATATACATTGATAGTTAACATCGATCTTTAACCAGAATATAGCCCAAGCCGACCCATTCTAATCCAGAAACATTTCATTATTATTTTCGCAATGAAAACATTCAAAATAAACTCATGCAATTACCAGTTGAACAATCAATTCAGAAAAAATTCTGGTAAAACCTCATCACACATTTACCCGGGAAAGATCACCCAAACATCAGTTCAAAACACATTCAAACACCTTTCAGCGTACCCACAGGTCATGTTTCCAAGGGATATTCAGGGGCGTTAGGGCACGATTGTTACCTATTAGAACTCATCACCTAAGGTTGAGCTCGGAACGCTAGTTTGGCCAAAACAATTTCCCAGAATAGTATTATGTTAGTTCTAACTCTTAGCTCGACTCTCTACGAGCCTACTATACCCAAATGATTTTCCTAAGCGTCCTCTTAACCCCAATAATCAATTCCAACCCCCAAATAAATTTTTAGAATGCCATAAATATTAAAAACTACCCACATGCTGCTACTGTGAGCTTTCCAGATTATTCGCAGGTTTCAACCCCAACTTCACAGGACCATAACTTCCACTCCCAATGTCAAAGTTTTAAGATTAAACTCATTCTAGAAAGGATAATCTATGAAATACAACTTTCTTGGTATGACCATCAATAGAATCCAAGCTTAACCAGTTCGAATTTCAATAAAATTCCAAATTATCCCAGT
This sequence comes from Selenicereus undatus, assembly GCA_017589665.1. Classification (NCBI taxonomy): domain Eukaryota; kingdom Viridiplantae; phylum Streptophyta; class Magnoliopsida; order Caryophyllales; family Cactaceae; genus Selenicereus; species Selenicereus undatus. Next base: position 52,881,788 of record JACYFF010031958.1, read on the forward strand.
TATAGTGAGTTTTGTGCGGTCCTGGTATTTTGGCGATAACTTGTTCATTTAAACTCTAATTCATGAAATTCAAAATTCCCTGATTAGAGGACCTATAGAGCCACAATCACAATGTTTTTCATAATTTTTCAGGATCCCACTTATTTGCAGTAAGCGTACAAAGTTAGACAGCTTTCTAAGCATACCAACAGTGACAATAACTCAACTTTTAAATCATGCATACAATCCTTTTGCCCAACAATATCATTACTCATAGTTTCTAAAACAATCAAACCATCTAAGCCATAAGAGGAGAAACAAATGTTTTACCTTGAAATGAAGAATAGAGAAAGGGAAAACCCTAGGGTGTTTTAGTTCTCCCATCAAGAGTTCAAATATGAAAAGACATCATAGGAGAGTGCAAGTATCAAATTCCATGCCCAAGTTTAAAGATTTTTGAAGGAGAAACAATAGAAAACTCAACACATTAGGCTAGGGCTTGAAGTAAGAGATCAAAGAGATGGTGGAGGAAGAGAGATGGACAGTGGCCTTAGGGTGGCTAACGGCGATGGCTGCTCACAGGAGGGAGGGGGGAGGGGGGAGAGAGAGATGATGTGAGGGGGGTGGGGGCTTCTGTGAGGAGAGAGAGAAGGGGAGACGAAGAGAGAGGGAAAAAGGGAGTTTAAATCTTAGGGTTTGTCTCCCCCTTCCCTTTTTTTGGTATTGTTATTTTTTTTTCTCTAGGAGTTAGACCTCTATGAGCTCAAGCATTCTAAGTCAGCCAATTTCATAATTATTTAAAAAATAAAAGAATATATATATATATATATATAATCCTAAATAAATAAATAATCTTTTTCCGGAGTTTCACATTAACTTTACGAGAGTTTGAGGAGGTGGGGGAGTTAATTAATGGTTAAGGAATTTGCACTGCATAATATTGCTTGAATAAAAGATATATATGATATCAGACATCAATAGGTTCCAAGATATTGTAGGGACTCCTTTTCAAGCCGATATGTTCTCTATTTAAAGAAGCAAAGGAATGAACCTTTTTGTTTCCAAAGGGTATATGAGTTTAAATAGTGATTTGAGGCAGCTCATAAATCTATTTGAAACAGCTCTTACAAGAAGAGTTAAAGAAAAGAAGATCATGAATGCCAACATAATGAAGACCTCTCAAATATAACATAACAATCCTTGTTGAGGAGGTTTTTCATGAGGCATATACAAATTCTAAATTCAAAGAAGCCCAAAAGAGGTTCATGGGCTTTTGCACACAAATGCAAACAAGGTTAATATAGATGGGTCTACCGTAGTATATGAAGTTGTAGAGAAGATTGTGAAACCAATTTGGAAGGTAAAGAGAAAGAACTTTGTTATCAACCTAGACAAAACACTAAGTGACTTTAATTTTTTTGTAAACCTTTTGAGCTTAGAGGTATTTTATGCAAACATATTTTAAGTAATGGAAATTGAGGAGATTGGCGGTATTCTAGAGAAATATATTTTGGATCAATGGAGGAAGAACATAATTAGAAAATATGAGTGCATCTGATTACATTATTATGATCCAAGCCACTCTGAAAAGGTGAAGATATTTCAAGGAATATCTGTTACAGAAGAGTATTTGACATCTTTTGGCATTGCATAATGATACTACTTATACGATGTTCTTGAAAGGAGCATATGAAGCCTGCAAAAGGCTTAAGTGTGCTCTCGCAAGGCATTCATGACACATCTAGTGGCAAATATTTGAGGATAAATTGCATGGTAGAAGGAGTTTGCAAGTAAGGGAAAAATCGCTAATAAAAAGATGCTTAAAATAACAATTAGATCGAAATAAAGTAGGTTGATTTTATCTTTATTTAGAAGTTGCATTTCTTTTCTTCTTTTAAAGTACGTAAAATATAAGAAAAGTTCATCGTCGTATTTATTTATTGTTTGCTTGTAACAAGCTAATTATTCAAATCACTTTTAGTAGTTATGGAAGCACTGTAAAGCTTGTTGTAGAGTTACAAATTAAACCACTACTTTGATTTATAAATAATATTTATAGCATAGAAAGTAGGGATCGATGCGACGAGGAAAGATTATGATAATAAGCTAGTTTAATTCTAAATTATTTTACTCCTCTAATTTCTTATAACTTCTCTTTATATTACAAAAATTAAACAAATTTAATAAGTAAAAATATGTAAAAATACTTAATATTGATCCTAAATATTCTAAATTTAATTCTAGAAATAAAACAGTAAATAGCTATCTTAAATCATCTGAAAAATAAAAACAGAAATAACAACACAATATTAGACTGAAAATTAAAACAGAAAATAACAAGCAGAAAATTAGTATTAAAATTACAGAAAAAATTCCAAATTAAGATTCTGCAAGTTTATAACTTTATAACTCCAAAATTCTATGCAATTAAATTCATAAAATTAAAAAAGAAAATTAACTACAAAAAATTAAAACAAAAAATAAAGTATGAAATTAGAGAAAGAGTAAACTGCACTAATATAAATATGAAAATAAATTAAAACAATTCCCAAATATTAGGATATAATTTTTGGTACTTAATAAAACCATAAAAACATAAAATAAAAATTAAAAACATAATTTTCATACTCATAAAAATAAAAACCTACACATATCCAATTCACGAAATAATTCTGAAAAATTATCAAATAATTTCCAAAAATTCCAAAATTAAATAGAGGCAGAATAGGGCACTATATAAACACTAAAAGGCACTAAAACATGAAAAAACACAAAAGGAACTATTTTTAACCTAATTTCTAACAAACCGGTAAATAAATGGCAAAACAGAATAGAAAGTAAATATGAAAATTATAATCACACTAAAAATAAAAATCTAACTGATCTAATATTACCAACACACTCCTAAAAGGCTACTCTTTGGGGGGGGGGCTAAACAAAATTTATATTAAAGCTTATAAATTAAAGAATTAAAATTGACAAACTAGAGAAATTAACTAAAAAGTAACAAATAATTATCAAAGATACCAAATTTATGAAAAATACTCAGCATAATCTATATCTACCATGAAAATTAATATTTATCATCAGTACACAAATCGATTTATCCATGAGTTAGACTGTAGAAGACACCCACCAGTGAATCTTCCCTGTTTTTCCTTATATTATAGTTTATTTAGGTCTAGCCCTAATATAAACCCTACTAGTTTCAATAAACCTAACACCAGCACAAGAATTTAATCAAACAAGAGCAGTAAGTATTAGAAAAATATCATCTAACGTCTTGTAACAAATTTACCAACAAATTGATTTAACAAACATCTATAGTGATTATCTAATTAAAAGGGATGGGTTTGAGCCATCCATGATCAATTAGGGCGATACTAATGCCTAAAAGACGATAACTTTTACGTATTAAAGTCTTTTAAACTATCATATAAATTCATTTTAAACTAATAAGCATGCATTCTAATTAATCTAATGCGAATATCATAAATGATAAATACTAATCATTATAGAATCATGAATAAAAATCAACTAGACAATAAAGCATAAAACTTGTTCGAAAATAATTAATTTAGCATGGTTTCAAATAGATTATACTAAGTACAAGGGAATTACTCACTTATGTTAAAAATAAAATTACAATAATTAACCAAAGTTTCCATGTTTAACCTTAAACTAAACAAAAAAATAAAATAAAATAAAATAAAAATGAAAAAAATAGCACAGAATAATATTACTTTGGACGTGAAGTTGATGGTGATAGGTGGTGATGAAGATGATCGTGATGTTGATGGTGTGATGATGGATCTTGATGATGGTGAGAATATTTGCTGAGTGGATTAGTGAAATTAGGGGGGCTGCGTGAAGGGGATTCTGAGGGGGAGAGGGTTGATGGTGATGGAGGGCTGATGGTCAGGGAGAGAGTTAGGCGTGAGGGGTTAGAGGGTGGCGTGAGAGATTGCTAGGGTTTTTGGTGTATGGGTTTTAGACGAGAAGAGGTAAGTTTTTACAGCATCATCCTACTAGGGTTTTCTTCTTTGGGCTCCTTCTCTTCCAAGTCTTCTAATCTCTCTTCAATTAGGAGTAGTAATCCAAGCCCCCAAATAAATCCTCATGAAAATATTATTTTTTATAATTCATTATTCTTTTTTTTTACCGGCTTCATAAATTTTCTTATAAAATCTTTTAGTAAATAAAACCTGAATTTCGACGTCCTCTTTTCTCCTCTTTATTTTATTAACGCTTAACCTAAAAAATACATAAAATAAAGTAAATTAGACAAAATAATATATAATATAATCAAAATAATTATTAAAGCAATGCATAAATTATGACTTAACAAATTCCCCCACACTTCAACTTTCGACGTCCTCGTGCAAAGAAATTTGTGGCTCGACCTAAAAATGACCCCTTCTTTCTTATAAAGTCATGCATCAATATGATATTTATACTAGGCATTCGCTTGCTTTAAAAATAGTTTCATTGAAAATTAATTAGTTTTCCTTCCAACAAGTTAATAACTTCTAAATGTCTAACTACCATCAAAGAGTTTCTTCATCATCCTCACAAGATCTCTTTAATAAAGTGACAAGAACAATAACTATCCATCTCTTTTAAGGATGCATACACCGATCAAGAGCTCTAAAAAAAATTTACGATAGAGAGATTGAAATACGGTATGGCTATAATGACAATTAAAGTAGAAGGAATAACTCATTGAAATTGATTCTAACTTGCCATGTAATTTTATTTTATTTTTCATACTCCACTTGCGCACATATTCGATGCCCATATAGGGTCTTAGAAATTAAACTCTCCCTGTCTCACACTCACCCGAATAGGGGTGCTGGAGTAAACAATTCATTCTCATCATTATTTCTTTTTTATTGTTAGGTTGGTACAAGTCATTAATCGGCACAAAAAAAGGGCGTGACTCTCCCAATCATAGGTCACTCCATACATAACGTTCAACTTGAGACCTGAACTTAAGGGAAAAAGGTGTTGAGCCACCTATTCCTACCCATGTTGGTAATCTAACCCTTTTTTTCACTTTTTTTTCCCTATTTTTTTAAATCAACAAAAGACACAATTTTAATGAGTTATTCTACTAATTCAATAGTCTAGGAAATGGGCTAAGTCAATTTATTGCCTCTGAAGCGGATATAATACATGAACAAATAAGATGAATAATTATGACAGTTACTCATTAAAGAGATTTATGAGGATCAACTCAAACTTCTCTGAATGACAGCTAGCATGCTCAGAAGTCTTCACTCATAAAAGAATAAACTGTAAATAGATAAGAAAATAAAAAATTTTAAACAAGCAAGCCTAGCATAAACTCATATCATGCATTATTTATAAGAAAAAAAATTTCTTTTTTTTTCCTTTTTTTTCAAGAATAAAAACTGCAGGAAATAAATGGAGGATGCACCCCCACACTTAATTTATGCATTGTCCCTAATGCATGCTAACTAATAAAAGAAAAGAAGATGTTGAAAGCGAATTAAGAACTTCACTAAAAAATGTTGGGTTATCTCCCAACCAGCGCCTTTGTTTACAGTCGTTGGCTCAACGTCATGAAGCTCATGGATCCTCTAGCGTGATTTCTTCAATAAAATTCACAGAGCCTTCATCCCTGAAATGTTTCAACCTATGTCCATTCACTTTGAAAATTTTGTTAATGGATAAGCTTTGAATCTCAACAGCACCGTGAGGGTGGACACTGGTTACTACAAAAGCTCCTAACCATCTAGAGTTAAGCTTGCCTGGAAAGAGTCTCAATTTAGAATTGAATAGCAGAACTTTTTCACCCACTTGAAATTCTTTCCTAGACAACTTAGCATCATGAAATGCAATAACCTTACCCTTATAGACAACAGAATTGTCATAGTCCTCTAATCTGAATTCCTTTAATTCCTGCAACTACAATTTTCTTTCCTTACCTACCAAGTCATATCCTAGGTTGCATTGCTTAATAGCCCAATAAGATTTATACTCTAATCCAACAAGTAGACGACAAGGCTTCCCAAAAACTAATCGGTAAGGAGACATGCCTATAAGTGTCTTCTATGCAGTTCGGTAAGCCCAAAGAGCTTCCTCTAACCTAAGGCTCCAATCTTTTCTAACTGGGTTGACCACTTTCTCTAAAATTCTTTTAATGTTCCTATTTGAAATCTTAGCTTGGCCATTTGTTTGGGGGTGATAACCAGTTGGAGCGTGAACTAGATGGGCCGGGCGTAGCTTGCTTGAGTTTAGTTGCAAATTTCCCTTATGCTTAAGATATGAATTGGTTTAAAGGCTTGGCCACCAAGACTTATATAAAGGTTCCACTCAAGACTCACCGCCTTATAAACAAGGATAAAGAGAAATGATATTTTTAAGAGAGAAAGCTTTGAGCTCTTTTCTTATATCAAAATCTGATTTCTTACAAGCTAAGGGCCTCCCTTATATAAGAGAGCCTTTAACAACTGAAAGAAAGGAGGAAAAGGGGCCATACATGTCCATGAAGCAAGAGGGAACCAAAAAGCAATCTAAAAAGCTGAAAAGTGCTTTATGCTTTTTGTCAGCAGCTTTTTAGATTACAATTGCCAACTTCAAACAGCTATATCTCCTAGGTTTCCCACTCAAATTGGGTGAAACAAACACTGCTCGAAATCTTAGGAAGTCAGCTTTCGGGTGGCTCAAGTTGGCAGAACTTTGGAGCTACTGTTTGGGAGATATAGGCCAAAAGGTGCAGCATGTGCAGGCTGAGACATTTTCTACAGCATCTGGAAAAAGGTTCCAATTGACCTATTGCCTAATGACCTAACCTAGAACTATTTATTTGTCCTTAAATATAACATATTAAGGGTTCCAAAAAGTGTACTTGGAGCCTCTTAAGTCCAAATTAAGTTTGAGTAATCAAGCTTGCAACACCAGGTATGTGCGCTGGCTTTTGGGCAGTTTGAGAGCATGCTACTGTTTTGAGCTCAACTTATTCTTGTCATGGGTTTAACCTCATTTTCATGATTAAACCACTTATAAGGCCTCTTGACCTTCCCAAAATACGAGAGTAACACATCCTAAGTGCTTAGGATGGCCTTTGAATTGGAGCTTTGAATCAGTGCATGGATCAAGTCCCTTGGAATAGAGCTTTTGAGCACCGAGGAGGACTTGAGTGTTTTGTTGAACTGAATTGGGCATGGAGTTTGCTTGATTCTCCCCTTCTTGATTGTGATTTTCCCTCAAATCATCTTCATCATCTTCATCCTCAAGGTATGGTGTGAGATCACCCATATTGAAGGTGGGAGATACACCCATATCTATGGGCAATTCAAGTTTGTAGGCATTATCATTGACCTTCTCAAGGACTTTGAAAGGACCATCCCCTTTAGGCATAAGCTTATTCTTCCTTCTTGATGGGAATCTCTCCTTTCTCAAGTGTAACCTTACTAAGTCCTCGGGCTTGAAGGTGATAGCTTTGCGGTGCTTGTTAGCTCTTGCCTTGTACATCTCATGAACATCACCTCCCATCTTAGGCTAAAAGAAGTGTTCCTTGGGCATATCAATGGTCTTATTGATTCCAAAGTGGCCGGCTAGACCTCCTCCATGAACTTCCTTGACAAGAAGCTGTCGGATGGGTCCTTTTGGAATACAAAGCTTGTTACCCTTGAATAAGAAGCCCTCTTGGTGAGTGTAGGGGCTATGCTTGCTGCCTTCTTGACTATTGAGGTAAGGCTTGGAATCCTCATCTTCTTGGTAGAGATCACGGATGAATTGGAAGCCAAGGACCCTTGCTTCCATCACGGCTAACAAGGAGTGTTGTCTAGAGAGTGCATTTGCCACTACATTCGTGCTGCTCTTCTTATGTTTAGCCACAAAGGATAAGCTTTGCAAGAACTTAACCGATATAGCATGCCTTGGATTGAGTTTATGTTGGCCATTCAAGTACTTTAAGGCCTCATGATCGGAGTGAAGTACAAACTGTTTTGGCCTCAAGTAATGTGACCAATGATCAAGCGCTCTTACCAAAGCATGGAACTCTTTGTCATATGTGGAGAAGTTCTTCCTTAAGCCATTGAGCTTCTCACTAAAGTAAGCAATGGGGCGTTGATCTTGCGGGAAAACATCTCGGTATTGTGAGATGAGGGGGCTGATTTTGGGGTGTAAGGGAGTCACTTCCTCACTCTTGTTGCTTTCAAGCATTGACAAGGCTAGGACTTGCTTTCCTTTTCTTAAAGCTCTCTCCACCCGTATTTCACTCAACATGAGAAGGTCTCACTTTTTCTCACTTCCCACCCCGGGCTTAGTTTTGTGGACTTGGTTTGGAGGTAGTGGGTTTAAGACAATCCTCTCCTTATCAATGATCAAGGAGTAGGTGTTCTTGAACCCATCATGCATGACATGCCTATCAAATTGCCAAGGCCGACCCAAAAGAATATGACATGCACTCTTGGGTACCACATCACATAGGACATTATCCATATACTTCTTTCCAATTGAAAAGGAGATAAGGGCTTGTTTGGTTACCTTAATGTCGTTGCCATCATTGAGCCACTTCCAAGAATGAGGCTTGGGATGTGAAATAGTAGGAATGCCAAGCTTTTCAATGAGAGTAGTGGAGGCTACATTAGTGCAACTCCCTCTATCAATGATTAAGTTGCACACCTTATCTTGAATGCTACACCGGGAGTGAATGATTAAGGGGTGTCTTGGGTATGTAGTAACCTCCTTAAGACAAGCAGTTCACCTTCATCAGCATCAAGTGAAGTCTCTTCTTACATGGGGTCTGAATCTGCCCCATTAGCTTCATCTCGCACTTCCATCATCATGGCATCAACTTCTTCAACTTCTTGTATGGGCATGACCCTTTGATTTGGACAATCGTATTAGAAATGACCATAACCTTGACATTTGAAGCACTTCTTTGTTTCAAGCTTCTTAGGCAATTCCTTTAGAGAAGGAAGAGCCACGGCCTTACCCTTGTCAACCCGTGAGGTGCCTTCGGATTTTAGGTGAGAAAAGGGCTCGAATAGAGGCCTCAAACTTACTTGCTCCTTGGAAAAAGGCTTAGTGAAGACTTTCTTTTCCTTTCTTTACTTTTCAACCTTGAGGGCTAACTTGAAGACATCATCCAAGGTGAAATAAGTTTGAAGTTCCACCTTTCTAGCAATAAGGGGGTTTAACCTATTGAGAAACCGAGCCACAGTTTGCTCTTGGGGTTCATGGATACCTCCCCTTAAGAGAAGTTGTTCAAACTCTCTCATGTACTCACCCACACTCATGTTGTTTTTCTTGAGTGAGAAGAGTCAGTTGTAGATGTCTTGCTTGTAGCTTTCGGGAAGGAACCTCTTGTTCATGAGAGTCTTAAGTTTCTCCTATGAGTTGATCTTTCTCTTGCCTTCTCTATCCTGTTGCTTCTTGACATTTTCAAACCACAAGGAAGCATACCTTGTGAGTTTAAGGCTATCAACCTTGAAACTCTTTTCATCATCATAGCCCTTGGCTTCAAAGATTCGGTCCATAGCTTGAACCCACTCAAGGTAGTCATCGGGGTTCAAGTTGCCATTGAACTCTGGAGGTTCTACCTTGATGTCTGTAAAGTCGTCCATAGGAGGTCTCCTATCTCCCCTTCTTGGATTGCTTCCCATACTTGAGTCGCCAGAGAAGCCTTGTTCATCCCCATGATCACTTAGATCTTGAGCTCCTTGAGCTCCTTGGAGGGCCATAAATTGGTTGGTCATTTGCTCAAGTTGCCTACTAATTTGCCTCACACTTTGTTATAAGGCTATAATGGAATTATCTTGTCTCATGATATGAGCTTGTTCTAAGCTCATACCTCTTGGCACTCTTGTCGGTTGGGGAGATTTTGTGGATGGGTTCTCCTCATTAGACACGGTGGGAATTAGAAAGGAGGAAGGAAGAGGTTAAAGGCTCTAAAAGCAGAGGGGCACAGTTGCGCTAGGGGGAGCACAGTGCAAAAGTAGGCTGGGGAAGGGAGGCACGGTGTGGCCGTTCTAGTGTTCTGCCACTAGTGAGGGGTGGCATGGTCATGCCTAGGGGAATGGGGTAACCGTGCTAGTGTTATGCCACTAGGTAGGGGTGGCACGGTCGTGCCTAGGGGCACGGGGTGATCGTGCCTAAGTTCTGGCCGGGTTTCCAAGGTTTTGTGGTTTGAAGCTTTTTGAGGGGTTTTGGTTGGGGATTGTGTTTGGGATGTTTTGTAGGGTTCTTTGAGGAGTAAAAGAGGGGTTTTTTTGTGGGGAAATCAAGTGTAGGCTATTGGTTTTTGGGTCTAAGAAAGTGTTTGGTCAAGGTTGTTTTGAGAAGGAAAAATGGGATAGATCAAGTTAGGGAGAGGTGTAGCTTTACCACGGTTTTCATAACAAGGGTGAAAGAAAAAAAGCTTGACAAGGATGAAACCAAAGCAAGGAAATGTGGTATAAACTCAAGAACACCAACCTGGATTAGCTCTGATACCAAATAGAGCATGAACTAGATGGGTCGGATGTAGCTTGCTTGAGTTTAGTTGCAAAATTCCCTTGTGCTTAAGATATGACTAGGTTTAAAGGCTAAGCCACCCTCCAAGACTAAGGAAACACCAAGAAATTCCTAAAGGCTTGGCCACCAACACTTCTATAAAGGTTCCACTTAAGACTCACCACCTTAGAAACAAGGATAAAGAGAAATAAGATTTTTGAGAAAGAAAACTTTGAGCTCTTTTCATATATTATTCAAATATGATTTCTTACAACCTAAGGGGCTCCCTTATATAAGAGAGACTTTAACAAGCTTAAAGAAAGGGGGAAAAGGGGCTATACACATCCATAAAGCAAGAGGGAACCAAAAAGTAATGTAAAAAGCTGAAAAGTGCTTTATGCTTTTTCTCAGCGGCTTTTTAGATTACAATTGTCAACTTCAAACAGCTATATCTCCTAGATTTCTGACTCGAATTAGGTGAAACAAACCTTTCCAGAAAGCTTAGGAAGTCAGGTTTTAGGTGGTTCAAGTTGGCATAACTTTAGAGCTACCATTTGGGATATATGGGCCAAAAGGTGCAACATGTGCAGGCTGGGATAGTTTCTGCAGCATCTTGAAAAAGGCTCCAATTGACCTATTACCCAATGACCTAACCTAGAACACTTTATATGTCCTCAAAGATGACATATTAAGGGCTCCAAAAAGTGAATTTTTAGCCTCTTATGTGTAAATTAAGCTTGAGTAATCAAGCAGTTTGGGAGCAAGCTACTGTTTTGAGCTCAACTTATTCTTGCCATGGGTTTAACCTCATTTTCATGATTAAACCACTTAGAGGGCCTCTTGACCTTCTCAAAATAGGAGTGTAACACATCCTAAGTGCTCAGGACGGCCCTTGAATTGGAGCTCCAAATTAGTGCATGGACCAAGTCCCTTGGAATGGAGCTTTTGAGTACCGAGGGGGACTTGAGGGTTTTGTTGAACTGAATTGGGCATGGAGTTTGCTCCACTAGTAGGCACCTTATGAGTGACGTGATACTTAGCTAGCAAGGTGCCTAAGGTTTTGTTGCAGAAATGTGTCCCCCTATCACTAATGAATGCTTTAGGCACTCCATTTATATGTAGAATAACATATTTGACATTTTAAACCACAATCATAACATCATCAGTTCTAGTAGCCACAACTTCAATACGTTTAGAAACATAATCCACAAACAAGAGAATGGAAGTATAACCACATGAAGGGGGAAAAGGTCCTATAAAATCAACACCACACACATCAAAAAGTTCACAAACATAAATGCTATGTAAGGGCATTTCATTTTTCCAAGATAGATTACCTGTTTTCTGACAAGGTTCACATTGCCTGCAGAATTCATAAGCATCTTTGAAGATCGAAGGTCAGTAAAGACCACACTCTAAGACTTTGTGAGGTGTTCTCTTGGGACCAAAGTGTCCCCCACTCTCAAAATAATGACAAAAGGTAAGAATGGAATGAATTTCATTGCCATATACACATCGTCTAATGATCTGCTCACTACAAAATTTCCACAAGTACGGCTCATCCCATAGGTAGTACTTGGCTTGGGTTCTAATTTTCTCCTTCTTTGCTCTAGACAAGTTTGTGGGGAATTCCTTGGTCACTAGGTAATTGAGTATGTCTGCATACCAAGGCAGACTACGACTAGTCAAAGCATATAAAGTCTCATATGGGAACTGGTCACCAAGTTGGTGTCCCCTTTCCCCATTCTCTAGCCTATTCAAATGGTCAGCTAATAAATTCTATGCCCCAGGCTTGTCTACTATCTCAATGTCAAACTCTTGGAGTAATAAAACCCATGTAATTAACCTAAGTTTAGAGTCATTCTTTTACAACAAAGCTTTAAGAGCAGCACGACCAGAAAATGCAATAACTTTCACACCAAGCAAATAGGAACGAAATTTCTCAAGTGCAAACACAACAACATACAACTTTTTCTCAGTGGTGGTGTACTTTCTTTGTGCATGGTCAAGAGTTCGAGAAGCATAACATATTAAATAGGGTACGCTTCCTACAATTTGGCCTAAAACTACCCCTACAGCTTTGTCATTATCATCGCACATCAATTCAAAGGGTAAGACCCAGTTTGAGGGTTGCACTATAGGAGTGGTGGTCAGTTTCATTTTTAATTCTTTGACTGCATTCATACAATCTTCATTAAAATCAAAACAAGCATCCTTAGCAAGCAAATCACACAAAGGAGAAGCAATTTTAGAAAAGTCTTTGATAAATCTATGATAAAATCCAACATGTCCTAAAAAGGACGTGACTTCTCTAATAGTTTGAGGGTAAGGTAAAGACTGAATAATTTCAACTTTTGCTTTGTCTACCTCTAATCCCTGAGCAGAAAGAACATGTCATAAGACTACACCATGCTCAACCATGAAATCACACTTTTCAAAATTCAAAACCAAATTGGTTTCAATAGATCGCCTAAGCACTAAAGTGAGATGATGCAAGCACTCATCAAATGAATCACCATGAACAGTAAAATCATCCATGAAAACCTCCATAACTTTGGTGATAAAGTAAAAAAAATGCTCATCATGCATCTTTGAAATGTGGTCGGTGCATTAAATAAACCAAAAGGAATTCTCCTAAATGCATAAGTGCGAAATGGGCAAGTAAAGGTGGTCTTTTCCTGATCTTCAAGGGCTATCGGGACCTGGATATACCCTAAATACCCATCCATGAAACAATCATGAGACCTACCAACTATCCTCTCTAACATTTGCTCCATGAAAGGTAAAGGAAAGTGGCCTTTCTTGGTGGCTTTGCTCAGTTTTCTATAATCTATACAGACTCTCCAACCACTCTGAACTCGAGTAGGAGCTAGCTCCCCCTCTTTATTCTAAACTACGGTTGTCCCCCCTTTCTTTGGTACCACATGTATAGGGCTCACCCAATCAGAATCTACTATAGGATAAATTACCACATCATCCAACCACTTAAGGATCTCTTTCTGCACTACTTCCACCATGGGTGGGTTAAGTCTCCGTTGAGGGTCTCTCCTAGGCTTAGCCTCTGACTCCAAAGTGATCGTATGGGTACAAAGTGTTAGGCTAAGTCCTTTGAGGTCTACCAAAGTACATCTGAATGCTTCCCTATGTTCTCTAAGCACCCTAACCAATTTTTCTTCTTGTTTAGGCTCAAGTGCTCTAGAGATAATCACAGGCAGTGTCTCATCATCCCCTAAATAAACATATTTCAAATTCTCAAGCAAAGGTTTAAGATCTAAGTTACGGGGTGAGATAAGTGAGGGTAGCAATTTTTCATGTTCAGTAGTCAAAAAAATTTCCTTAGACTCCTCAATTGAACTCATTAGACAGAAAGACTCAATCATAGCCTCCAACACATCATGCAAAACATATGACATATGGCCAAATGCATCGAAACTCATGATTAGCGTAGTTTCTAACTCATCTTTATGTGACAAGTCATGGACATCTTGCGAAAATTCATCAATGACATCAAGTGCACATATATGATTCTCATCATATGAAAATTTCATAGCATAAAAAATATCAAATTTAGTTACATCTCTATCAAATTCCATTGACAAAGTTCCAGTGTGCACATCTATTTTTCTCCTCGCTATTTTTAAGAACGGTCTACCTAACAATATAGGAACATCATTAAAAGCATCACCCATATTCAAAATAAAGAAATCAGTAGGAAATACAAGTTTGTCTACTTGAACAAAGACATCTTTTATGACACCATCAGGGTATGCACAACTTGTATCAGCTAAGTGAATTACCAAACCAATTCCTTTCAACTCTCCTATTTTTAGTTGTTTAAAAAGAGATCTTGACATCACATTAATGGAAGAACCTAGGTCAAGCAAAGCCTTATCAAATTTCATGTTTCCTATTTTACAGGAAATTGAGAACATACCTGGATCATTGCATTTAGTAGGAAGTTTCTTTTGGAGAACAGCAGAAACATTCTCCCCCATACTTACCTTTTCATTTCCTTTCATTTTGCAATTTGAGGTGCACAACTCCTTTAAGAACTTAGCGTAGTGAGGTACCTGCTTAAGTGCATCCAGAAGAGGAATGTTAATCTCAACCTTTCTAAATACATCTAGAATATCCCAGTTAGCCACTTCTACCTTAGAATTGCAATTCCTCAATCTACTAGGAAATGGTGGAACTAGTTTTGATGGTTCATGTTTAGAAATAATGATAAACTCCTTCTTTTGGTCATTTTTGGGTTCCTTAACCTCAATTTCTTTTTCAGACTCTACCTCTCTACTGCATGTAGGCTCTTTTAACTCTTTCCCACTCCTAAGCGTTATAGCATTAATACTATCCTTAGAGTTCGGGTAAGGTTGAGATGGTATTCTTTGTTGTACTTGAGCTAGCAGATTGCTAACTAAGGTGTTAGAAGCCATTTGTCTTTGCTGTATCTGCTTCATAGTCATCTCTAAATTATGTAGCTTAAGGTCTTTTTCCTTCTTCTGCTCATCCTTCTTTTTCATCATCTATTCTAGAAGGAATTTAGTCTTATCTTGAGCAGAGGGTTGGTTAGATGGTTGGTTAAAGCCAGCGGGATTAGGTCTAGGTCCATATCTAAGGTTAGAATGATCCCTCCATCCCTCGTTATAGGTGTTGGAGTATGGGTCATACTTCCTTTGGCTTTGTTTAGAGAACATAGCATTAACATTCTCCCCTTACAAATTAGGACATGCATCAGAAATATGACCTTCTAAGCAGCAAATATTACAAGTATCAGCTGATTGAACTCCACCCGTAACTAACTTGTTCAACATATTAGTAATTTGAGACAACTGAGTCTCGATAGACGATCCATGTGAAATTTCATTAACTCTCCTAAGTTGGTTTTCCTTAGTCCTAAATTGTTGGATGTTTCTGGCCATGTTGTTAATTAACTCCCTCGCTGCAGTTGGAGTTTTATTCACTAACGCCCCCCACTTGTAGCATCCATTATACTCTTGTCAGATGGTAAGAGTCCTTCATAAAAATATTGGATTAATAATTGATTAGTGATTTGGTGTTGACAACAACTAGCACACAACCTATTAAAGCATTCCCAATATTCATACAAAGGCTCCCCATTCATTTGTTTTAGTCCACAAATCTCTTTTCTAATCGACCATATCCTAGATGCAGGAAAGAACTTTTCTAAACAATCTTTGTGAACTTGAGTCCAAGTAGTAAATGATTCAGGGGGGGAAATAACATAACTAGTCTTTAGCGCTATCCTGAAGTGCAAAAGGAAATGTCGTCGGTCTAATTTGGTCCTCAGGAATCCCCCTAGGTTGCATTGTGGAACAAGTAATAATGAATTCATTAATAAATCTATATGGGTCCTCACCAGACGATCCATGAAATTTAGGCAATAAGTTCAAAAATCCAGAATTCAATTTTAAAGGTGCAGCAAGTTCACGTAAAGTAGCCATCTCAACTTTAAAAACTTCACAACTTACTGATTCGGTGCTTACAGATTCAGAATCACTTAGTTCACTTTCAGACACCTCAAACATATGCTCCTTTTCCTCTTCGACTATACGACCATTCCTTAATCTCATAAACTAAAACAACCTACAAAAATAAAATACTAGAGTTAAAACAAAACAATAAAAGTAGTAAAATTAAATAGAAGTAAACCAACGAATTTATTTTCTTTCCCCGACAACAGAGCCAAAATTTGTAATGCTTGTCGTAGAGTTACAAATGAAACTACTACTTTGATTTATAAATAATATTTATAGCATAGGAAAGTAGGGATCGATCCCACGAGGAAAGATTATGATAATAAGGTAGCTTAATACTAAATGATTTTACTACTCTAATTTATTATAACTTCTCTTTATATTACTAAAATATATCAAATTCAATAAGTAAAAATCTGGAAAAATACTTAATATTGCTCCTAAATATTTTAAATTAAATTCTGGAAATGAAACAGTAAATAGCTATTATAAATAATCTGAAAAACAAAAACAGAAATAATAACACAATATTAGACTGAAAATTAAAATAGAAAATAACAAGCAGAAAATTAATATTAAAAACTATAGAAAAAAATCTAAATTAAGATTCTGCAATCTTATAACTTTATAAATTCAAAATTCTATGTAATTAAATTTAGCAAAATTAAAACAGAAAATTAACTATAGAAAATTAAAACAAAAAATAAAATATGAAATTAGAGAAAGAATAAACTGCACTAATATATATACATGAAAATAAATAACAAAAATGCCCAGATTTTAGGATATAATTTTTTGGACTTACTAAAACCCTAAAAACATAAAATAAAAAATAAAAAATAATTTTCAGATTTATAAAAATAAAAACCTACACATGTGCAATTCACGAAATAATTCTGAACAATTATCAAATAATTTTCAAAAATTCCGAAATTAAATAGAGGCAAAATAGGATACTATATAAAGCCTAAAATGGACTAAAACATGAAAAAACATAAAAGAAACTATTTTTAACCTAAATTCTAACAAACCGGTAAATAAATGGCAAAACAGAATAGAAATTAAATCTGAAAATTATAATCACACTAAAAATCAAAATCTAACTAATCTAATATTACCAAGACACTACTAAAAGGCTACTCATTTGGCGGGGGGGTAAATGAAATTTATATTAGAGCTTATAAATTGAAGAATTAAAATTGACAAACTAGAGAAATTAACTAAAAAGCAACAAATAATTATCAAAGATATCAAATTTATGAAAAATACTCAGCATAATCTATATCCACCATGCAAATTAATATTTATCATCAGCACACAAATCGATTTATCCATGAGTTAGACTGTAGAAGACACCCACCAGCAGATCTTCCCCTTTTTTCCTTATATTATAGTTTATTTAGGTCCAGCCGTAATGTAAACACTACTAGTTTTAATAACCCTAACACCAGCGCAAGAATTTCATCAAACTAGAGTAGTAAGTATTAGAAAAATATCATCTAACGCCTTGTAACCAATTTACCAGCAAATTGATTTAACAAAGATCTATAACGATTATCTATTTAAAAGACTATAGGGTGATACTAATGCCTAAAAGACTATAACTTTTACGTATTAAAGTCTTTTAAACTATCATATAAATTCGTGATAAACTAATAAGCATGCATTCTAATTAATCTAACGTTAATATCATAAACGATAAATACTAATCGTTATAGAATCATGAAAAAAAATCAACTAGACAATAAAGCATAAAACCTATTCCAAAATAATTAATTTAGCATGGTTTCAAATAGATTATACTAAGTACAAGGGAATTACTCACTCATATTAAAAATAAAATCACAATAATTAACCAAAGCTTCCATGTTTAACCTTAAGCTAAACAAAAAAAACAAAAAAAAATAAAAATGAAAAAAATAGCATAGAACAATATTACTTTGGACATGAAGTTGATGGTGATATGTGGTGTTGTAGATGATCGTGATGTTGATGGTGTGATGATGGATCTTGACGATGATGAGGATGGTGGGGATATTTGGTGAGTGGATTAGCGAAATTAGGGGGGCTGCATGAAGGGGATTCTGAGGGGGAGAGGGATGTTGGTGATGGAGGGCTAATAGTCAGGGAGAGAGTTAGGCGTGGGGGTCTTGAGGGTGGCGTGAGAGATTGCTAGGGTTTTTGGTGCGTGGGTTTTAGAGGGGAAGAAGTTTTTATAGTATCATTCTACTAGGGTTTTCTTCTTTGGGTTCCTTCTCTTCCAAGTCTTCTAATCTCTCTTCAATTAGGAGTAGCAATCCAAGCCCTAATAAATCCTTATGAAAATATTATTTTTCATAATTCATTATTTTTTTTTATCGACTTGATAAATTTGCTTGTAAAATCATTCAGTAAATAAAACCCGAACTTCAACGTCTTCTCTTCTCCTCTTTATTTTATTAACGCTTAATCCAAAAAATATATAAAATAAAGTAAATTAGACGAAATAATATATACAATATAAGCACAATAATTATTAAAGCAATGCATAAATTATGACTTAACAAATTCCCCCACACTTAGACTTTGGCCTTCCTCGTGCAAAGAAATCTAGGACTCGACCTAAAAATGACCCCCTCTTTCTTATAAAGTCATGCATCAATATGATATTTATACTAGGCATTCGCTTGCTTTAAAAACAGTTTCATTGAAAATTAATTAGTTTTCCTTCCAACAAGTTAATAACTACTAAACATCTAACTACCATCAAAGAGTTCCTTCATCAACCTCACAATATCTCTTTAATGAAGTAACAAGAACAATAACTATCCGTCTCTTTTAAGCATGCGTACACCGATCAATAGCTCTAAAAAAAATTTACAATGGAAAAATTGAAGTACGGTATGGCTATAAAGACAATTAAAGTAGAAGGAATAACTCATTGAAATTGATTCTAACTTGCCTTGCAATTTTTTTCTTTTTTTTTTCAAACTCCAATTGCACACATATTTGAGGCTCATATAGGGAGACAGAGAGTGTGAGTGTGAGACACCTCTATTCGGGTGAGTGTGAGACAGAGAGTGTTTAATTTCTAAGACCTTATAAAGGGAAAGGGCAACCCGGTGCACAAGCATCTCGCGTTCACGCAGGGTCCGGGGAAGGGCCGCACCCCATGGGGTGAATTGTAGGTTAGATTGCCTACAATTCACCCCATGGGGTGCGACCCTTCCCCGGACCCTGCGTGAACGCGGGATGCTTGTGCACCGGGCTGCCCTTTCCCTTTATAGGGTCTTAGAAATTAAACACTCTCTGTCTCACACTCACCCGAATAGAGGTGCTAGAGCAAACAATTCATTCTTATCATTATTTCTTTTTTACTGTTAGTTTGGTACGAGTCATTGATCGACCCAAAAAAAAGGTCATGACTCTCCCAATCATAGGTTACTCCATACATAAGGCTCAACTTGAGACCTAAACTTAAGAGGAAAAGGTGCCGAGCCACCTATTCCTACCCATGTTGGTAATCTAACCCCTTTTTTCACCTTTTTTTTCTTTTTTTTTAAAACAAGAAAAGTCATAATTTTAATGAATTATTCTACTAATTCAATAGTCTAGGAAATGGGGTAGGTCACTTTATTGCCTATGAAGCGGATATAATACATGACCAAATAAAATGAATACTCATGACAATTACTCATTAAAGAGATATATGAGGATCAACTCAAACTTCTCTGAATGACGGCTAGCATACTCAGAAGTCTTCACTTATAGAAGAATAAAATATAAATAGCTAAGAAAATAAAAAATTTTAAGCAAGCAAGCCTAGCATAAAATCATATCACGCATTATTTATAAGAAAAAAAAATTCTTTTTTTTTCAAGAATAAATACTGCAGGAACTACATGCAGGATGCACCCCCTAACACTTAATTCATGCATTGTACCTAATGCATGCTAATTAATAAAAGAAAAGAAGATGTTGAAAGCGAATTAAGAACTTCCCTGAAAAATGTTGGGTTGCCTCCCAACCAGCGCCTTTGTTTACAGTCGTTGGCTCGACGTCATGAAGCTCATGGATCCTCTAGAGTGATTTCTTCAATAAAATTCATAAAGTCTCCATCCCTGAAACATTTCAACCTATGTCCATTCACTTTGAAAATTTTGTTAGTGGATAAGCTTTGAATCTCAACAGCACCGTGAGGGTGGACACTAGTTACTGCAAAAGCTCCTAGCCATCTAGAGTTAAGCTTGTGTTGAAAGAGTCTCAATTTAGAATTGAATAGTAGAACTTTTTCACCCACTTGAAATTCTTTCCTAGACAACTTAGCATCATGGAATGCCTTGGCCTTACCCTTATAGATAACAGAATTGTCATACGCCTCTAATCTCAATTCCTCTAATTCCTGCAACTGTAATTTTCTTTCCTTACCTGCCAAGTCATATGCTAGGTTGCATTGCTTAATAGCCCAATAAGATTTATGCTCTAATTCAATAGGTAGACGACAAGGCTTCCCAAAAACTAATTGGTAAGGTGACATGCCTATAGGTGTCTTGTATGCAGTCCGGTAAGCCCAAAGAGCTTCCTCTAACCTAAGGCTCCAATCATTTCTATCTAGGTTGACCACTTTCCCTAAAATACTTTTAATCTCCCTATTTGAAATCTTAGCTTGGCCATTTGTTTGGGGTGATAACCAGTAGACACCTTATGAGTGACGTGATACTTAGCAAACAAGGCGCCAAAGGTTCTGTTGCAAAAATGTGTCCTCCTATCACCAATGAGGGCTTAAGGTACTCCATATCTATGTCGAATAAGAGATTTGACATTTTTAGCCACAGTCTTAGCATCATCAGTTCTAGTAGCCACAACTTCAATTCGTTTAGAAACATAATCCACAAACAAGAGAATGTAAGCATAACCACATGAAGGGGGAAAGAGTCCCATAAAATCAACACTCAACACATCAAAAAGTTCACAAACATAAATGCTATGTAAGGGAATTTGATTTTTCCAAGATAGATTACCTATTTTCTGACAAGGTTCACATTGCCTGCAGAATTCATAAGCATCTTTGAAGGTCGAAGGTTAGTAAAGACCACACTCTAAGACTTTGTGAGCTGTTCTCTTGGGACCAAAGTCTGCCCAACTCTCAGAAGAATGACAAAAAGTAAGAATGGACTGAATTTCATTGACATCTACACATCGTCCAATGATCTAATCACTGTAAATTTTCACAAGTATGGCTGATCCCATAGGTAGTACTTGGCTCGGGCTCTAATTTTCTCCATCTCTGTTCTAGACAAGTTTGTAAGGAATTCCTTGGTCACTAGGTAATTGACTATGTCTGCATAACAAGGGAGACTATGACTAGTCACAGCATATAAAGTCTCATCTGGGAACTAGTCACCAAGTTGGTGTCGCCTTTCCCCATTCTCTAGCCTATTCAAATGATCAGCTAATAAATTCTATGCCCGAGGCTTGTCTATTACCTCAATGTAAAATCTTGGAGTAATAAAACCCATCTAATTAACCTAGGTTTAGAGTCATTCTTTTGCAACAAAGCTTTAAGAGCAGCATGATCAAAAAATACAATAACTTTCGCACCAAGCAAATAAGAATGAAATTTCTTAAGTGCAAACACAACAACATTCAACTCTTTCTCAGTGGTGGTGTAATTTCTTTATGCATGGTCAAGAGTTCGAGAAGCATAACATATTACATGGGGTACTCTTTCTACTCTTTGACCAAAAACTACCCCAACAACTTTAGCACTAGCATCGCACATCAATTCAAAGGGTAAGGCCCAGTTTGGGGGTTGCACTATAGGAGTGGTGGTCAGTTTCATTTTTAATTCATCGAATGCTTTCATACAATCTTCATTAAAATCAAAACAAGCATCCTTAGTAAACATATCACACAAAGGAGAAGTATTTTAGAAAAGTCTTTGATAAATCTACGATAAAATCCAACATGTCCTAAGAAGGACCTGACTTCTCTAACAGTTTGAGGGTAAGGTAAAAATTGAATAATTTCAACTTTTGCTTTGTCTACCTCTAATCCCTTTAGCAGAAACAACATGTCCTAAGACTACACCATGCTCAACCATGAAATCACACTTTTCAAAATTCAAAACCAAATTGGTTTCAATTCATCGCCTAAGCACTAAAGTGAGATGATGCAAGCACTCATCAAAAGAATCACCATGAACAGTAAAATCATCGATGAAAACCTCCATAACTTTGGTGATAAAGTTAGAAAAAATGCTCATCATGCATCTTTGAAATGTGGCTGGTATATTACATAAACCAAAAGGCATTCTCCTAAATGCATAAGTGCCAAATAGGCAAGTAAAGGTGGTCCTTTCCTGATCCTCAGGGGCTATTCAGATCTAGATATACCCTGAACACCCATTTAGGAAACAATAATGAGACCTACCAGCTAGCCTCTCTAACATTCAGTCCATGAAAGGTAAAGGAAAGTAGTCTTTCTTGGTGGCTTTGTTCAGTTTTCTATAATCTATACAGACTCTCCAGCCACTCTGAACTCGAGTAGGAACTAGCTCCCCTTCTTTATTCTAAACTACTGTTGTCCCCCCTTTCTTTAGTACTACATGTATAGGGCTCACCCAATCAAAATCAGCTATAGGATAAATTACCACAGCATCCAACCACTTAAGGATCTCTTTCTGCACTACTTGCACCATGAGTGGGTTACGTCTCCATTGAGGGTCTCTCCTAGGCTTAGCCTCTAACTCCAAAGTGATCGTATGGGTACAAAGTGCTAGGCTAAGTCCTTTGAGGTCTACCAAAGTCCATCTGATTGCTTCCCTACGTTCTCTAAGCACCTTAACCAATTTTTCTTCTTGTCCAGGCTTAAGTGCTCTAGAGATAATCACAAGCAGTGTCTCATCATCCCGTAAATGAACATATTACAAATTCTTAGGCAAAGGTTTAACATCTAACTTAGGGGGTGAGATAAGTAAGGATAGCAATTTTTCATGTTCAGTAGTCAAACAAATTTTCTTAGACTCCTCAACTGAACTCACTAGATAGAAAGACTCAATCATAACCACCTACTCATCGTGCAAAACATATGACATATGGCCAAATGCATCAAAACTCATGGTCAGTAGAGTTTCTAACTCATGTTTATGTGACAAGTCATGGACATCTTGGGATAATTCATCAATGACATCAAGTGCACATATATGATTCTGATCAGATGGAAATTTCATAGCATTAAAAATATCAAATTTAATTACATCTCCATCAAATTCCATAGACAAAGTTCCAATGTGCACATCTATTTTTCTCCTAACTGTTTTTACGAATGGTCTACCTAACAGTATAGGAACATCATTAGAAGCATCTCCCATATCCAAAATAAAGAAATCAGCAGGAAATACCAATTTATCTACTTGAACTAAGACATCTTCTATGACACCATCAGGGCATGCACAACTTGTATCAGCTAAGTGAATTACCAAACTAGTTCTTTTAAACTCTCCTATTTTTAGTTGTTTAAAAAGAGATCTTGACATCACATTATTGGAAGAACCTAGGTCAAGCACAGCCTTATCAAATTTCATGTTTCTTATTTTATAGGAAATTGAGAACATACCTGGATCCTTGCATTTATTAGGGAGTTTCTTTTGGAGAACAACAGAAACATTCTCCCCCATACTTACCTTTTCATTTCCTTTCATTTTACACTTTGAGGTGCACAACTCCTTTTGGAACTAAGGTTGCGAGGTACCTGCTTAAGTCCATTCAGAAGAGGAATGTTAATCTCAACCTTTCTAAATACATCTAGAATATCCTAGTTAGCCTCTTCTACCTTAGAATTGTAATTCCTCAATCTACTAGGAAAGGGTGGAACTAGTTTTGTTGGTTCATGTTTAGAAACAATGATACACTCCGTCTTTTAGTCATTTTCGAGTTCGTTAGCCTCAATTTCTTTTTCAGACTCCACCTCTCTAGTCTATTTAGGCTGTTTTAACTCTTTCCCACTCGTAAGTGTTATAGCATTAACACCATCCTTAGGGTTTGGGTAAGGATGAGATGGTATTCTTTATTGTACCTGAACCTGTAGATTGCTAACTAAGGTATCAGAAGCAGTTTGTCTTTGTTGCATCTGCTTCATAGTCATCTCTAAGTTCTGTAGCTTAACGTTTGTTTCCTTCTTCTGTTCATCCATCTTTTTCATCATCTGTTCTAGAAGGAAGTTAGTCTTATCTTGAGTAGAAGGTTGGTTAGATGGTTGGTTAAAGCCAGGGGGATTACGTCTAGGTCTATATCTAAGGTTAGGATGATCCCTCCATCCCTCATTATAAGTGTTGGAGTATGGGTCATACTTCCTTTGGCCTTGGTTAGAGAACATAGCATTAACATTCCCCCCATGCAAATTAGGACATGCATCAGAAATATGACCTTCTAAGCAGCAAATATTACAAGTAACGACATATTGAACTCCACCCGTAACTAACTTGTTCAGGATATTAGTAATTTGAGACAAATGAGCCTCAGCAGACGATCCATGTGAAATTTCATTAACTCTCTTAAGTTGGTTTTCCCCAGTCCCAAATTGTTGGGTGTTTTGGGCCACGTTGTTAATTAACTCCCTAGTTGCAGCTGGAGTTTTGTTCACTAACGCCCCCCACTTCTAGCATCCACTATACTCCTTTCAGATGGTAAGAGTGCTTCATAAAAATATTGGATTAATAATTGATCAGTGATTTGGTGTTGACAACAACTAGCACACAACCTATTAAAGCGTTCCCAATATTCATACAAAGACTCCCGATTCATTTGTTTTATTGCACAAATCTCTTTTCTGATCGACCATATCCTAGATGCAAGAAAGAACTTTCCTAAAAAAGATTCGGGAACTTGAGTCCAAGTAGCAAATGATCCAAGGGGAAGATAATATAACTAGTCTTTAGCCCTATCCTGAAGTGCAAAAGGAAATGCCCTCAATCTAATTTGGTCCTCAGGAATCCCCTCAGGTTGCATTGTGGAACAAGTAATAATGAATTCATTAATAAATCTATATGGGTCGTCACCAGGCAATCCTTGAAATTTAGGCTATAAGTTCAAAAATCCAGAATTCATATTTAATGGTCTATCTAAGGCAGGACATGTGACTGATAAGGGTTGTACAGCCAAGTTAGGTGCAGCAAATTCTCGTAAAGTAGCCATCTCAACTTTAAAAACTTCACAACTTACCGATTTGGAGCTTAAAGATTTAGAATCATTTACTTCACTTTTAGACACCTCAAACGTATGCTCCTTTTCCTCTTCGATCATGCGACCACTCCTTAATCTCATAAACTAAGAAAACCTACAAAAATAAAATACTAGAGTTAAAACAAAACAGTAAAAGTAGTAAAATTAAATAGAAATAAATTAACGATTTTATTTTCTTTCCCCAACAACGACGCCAAAATTTCTAAATCTTGTCGTAGAGCTACAAATTAAACCACTATTTTGATTTATAAATAACATTTATAGTATAGGAAGGTAGGGATCGATCCCATGAGGAAAGATTATGATAATAAGGGAGTTTAATTCTAAATGATTTTACTAGTCTAATTTATTATAACTTCTCTTTGTATTACTAAAATATATCAAATTTAATAAGTAAAAATATGGAAAAATACTTAATATTGCTCCTAAATATTCTAAATTTAATTCTAGAAATTAAACAGTAAATAGTTATCCTAAATAATCTGAAAAATTAAAACAGAAATAATAACACAATATTAGACTGAAAATTAAAATGGAAAATAACAAGTAGCAAATTAATATTAAAAATTACAAAAAGAAATCCAAATTAAGATTGTACAAGCTTATAACTTTATAACTCCAAAATTCTATGTAATTAAATTGAGAAAAATTAAAACAAAAAATTAGCTATAGAAAATTAAAATAGAAAATAAAATATGAAATTAGGAAAAGAATAAACTGCACTAATATAAATATGAAAAAAAATAATAAAAATACCCAAATTTTAGGATATATTTTTTTGGACTTAATAAAACCCTAAAAACATAAAATAAAAATTAAAAACACAATTTTCATATTTATAAAGATAAAAACCTGCAGATATCCAATTCACGAAATAATTCTGAAAAATTATCAAATAATTTCCAAAAATTTCAAGGTTAAATAGAGGCATAATATGATACTATATAAACCCTAAATTGGACTAAAACATGAGAAAAAGAACATAAAGGAACTATTTTTAACCTAATTTCTAACAAACCGGTAAATAAATGACAAAACATAATAGAAATTAAATCTGAAAATTATAATCACACTAAAAATCAAAATCTAACTGATCTAAAGTTACCAAGACACTCCTAAAAGGTTGCTCTTTTTGGGGCAGGGGCGTAAAATAAATTTATATTAGAGCTTATAAATTGAAGAATTAAAATTGACAAACTAGAGAAATTAACTAAAAAGCAACAAATAGTTATCAAAGATATCAAATTTTTGAAAAATACTCAGCATAATCTATATCCACCATGCAAATTAATATTTATCATCAGCACAGAAATCAATTTATCCAGGAGTAAAACTGTAGAAGACACTCACCACCGGATCTTCCCTGTTTTTCCTTATATTATAGTTTATTTAGGTCCAGCCCTAATATAAACCATACCAATTTTCATAACCCTAACACCAGCACAAGAATTTAATCAAACTAGAGCAGTAAGTATTAGAAAAATATCATCTAATGCCTTGTAACCAATTTACCAACAAATTGATTTAACAAAGATCTATAACGATTATCTAATTAAAAGACTATAGGGTGAAACTAATTCCTAAAAATCTATAACTTTTACGTATTAAAGTCTTTTAAACTATCATATGAATTCGTGTTAAACTAATAAGCATGCATTCTAATTAATATAACGTGAATATCATAAACAATAAATACTAATCGAAATAGAATCATGAATAAAACTCAACTAGACAATAAAGAATAAAACTTGTTCCAAAATAATTAATTTAGCATAGTTTCAAATAGATTATACTAAATACAAGGGAATTACTTACTCATATTAAAAATGAAATCACAATAATTCACCAAAGTTTCCATGTTTAACTTTAAACTAAAGAAAAAACCAAAATAAAATAAAATAAAATGATAAAAATAGCATAGAACAATGTTACTTTGGACATGAAGTGGATGGTGATATGTGGTGATGAAGATGATTGTGATGTTGATGGTGTGATGATGGATCTTGATGATGGTGAAGGTGGTGAGGATATTTGGTGAGTGGATTAGTGATATTAGGGGGGTTGCATGAAGGGGATTCTGAGGGGTAAAGGGCTGATGGTAATTGAGGGCTGATAGTCAGGGAGAGAGTTAAGCATGAGGGGTTCGAGGGTGGCGTGAGAGATTGCTAGGGTTTTTGGTGTGTGGTTTTAGAGGAGAAGAGATAAGTTTTTGGAGTATCATTCTACTAAGGTTTTCTTCTCTGGGCTCCTTCTCTTCCAAGTCTTCCAATCTCTCTTCAACTAGAAGTAGTACTCCAAGCCCAAATAAATCCTTATAAAAATATTATTTTTCATAATTCTTTTTTTTTTGCCCGACTTGATAAATTTCCTTGTAAAATCTTTCAGTAAATAAAACCCGAACTTCAACGTCTTCTCTTCTCCTCTTTATTTTATTAATGCTTAACCTGAAAAATATATAAAATAAAGTAAATTAGACAAAATAATATATATAATATAATCAAAATTATTATTAAAGCAATGCATAAATTATGACTTAACAAATTCCCCACACTTAGACTTTGGACGTTCTTGTGCAAAGAAATCTGGGACTCGACCTAAAAATGACCCCCTTGTTCTTATAAAGTCATGCATCAATATGATATTTATACTAGGCATTCGCTTACTTTAAAAACAGTTTCATTGAAAATTAATTAGTTTTCCTTCCAACAAGTTAATAACTACTAAACGTCTGACTACCATCAAAGAGTTCCTTCATCAACCTCACAACATGTCTTTAATGAAATAACAAGAACAATAACTATCCATATCTTTTAAGCATGCATACACCGATCAAGAGCTTTAAAAAAAATTTACAATAGAAAAATTGAAGTACAGTATGGCTATAATGACAATTAAAGTAGAAGGAATAACTCATTGAAATTGATTCTAACTTGCCTTGCAACTTTTTTCTTTTTTTTTTCCAAACACCACGTGTGCACATATTCGAGGCCCATATAGGGTCTTAGAAGTTAAACACTCCCTGTCTCACACTCACCCGAATAGAGGTGTTGGAGCAAACAATTCAATCTTATCATTATTTCTTTTCGACTGTTAGTTTGGTACGAGTCATTGATCGGCCCAAAAAAAGGGGCATGACTCTCCCAATCATTGGTTACTCCATACATAAGGCTCAACTTAAGACCTAAACTTAAGGGGAAAAGGTGTCGAGCCAACTATTCCTACCAATGTTGGTAATCTAACACTTTTTTCCACCTTTTTTTCTTTTTTTTAAACAAGAAAAGTCACAATTTTAATGAGTTATTCTACTAATTCAATAGTCTAGGAAATGGGCTAGGTTACTTTATTTCCTCTGGAGCGGATATAATACATGAACAAATAAGATGAATAATCATGACAGTTACTCATTAAAGAGATATATGAGAATCAACTCAAACCTCTTTGAATGACAGCTAACATGCTCAGAAGTGTTCACTCATAGAACAATAATTTATAAATAGCTAAGAAAAAAAAAATTAAGCAAGCAAGCCTAGTATAAACTCATATCATGCATTATTTGTAAGAATTTGTTTTTCTTTTTTTTCTTTTTTTTTCAAGAATAAATACTGCAGGAAATAAATGCACGATGCACCCAAGAACACTTAATTCATGCATTGTCCCTAATGCATGCTAATTAATAAAAGAACAGAACATGCTGAAAGCGAATTAAGAACTTCCCTAAAAAATGTTGGGCTGCCTCCCAACCAGCGCCTTTGTTTACAATCGTTGGCTCGACGTCATGAAGCTCGTGGATCCTCTAGAGTGATTTCCTCAATAAAATTCACAGAGTCTCCATCCCTGAAATGTTTCAACCTATGTCCATTCACTTTAAAAATTTTGTTAGTGGATAAGCTTTGAATCTCAATAGCACCGTGAGGGTGGACACTGGTTACTACAAAAGGTCCTAACCATCTAGAGTTAAACTTGCCTGGAAAGAGTCTCAATTTAGAATTGAATAGCAGAACTTTTTCACCCACTTGAAATTCTTTCCTAGACAACTTAGCATCATGGAATGCCTTGGCCTTACACATATAGATAGCAAAATTGTCATAGGCCTCTAATCTCAATTCTTCTAATTCTTGTAACTGTAATTTTCTTTCCTTATCTGCCAAGTCATATGCTAGGTTGCATTGCTTAACAGCCTAATTAGATTTACGCTCTAATTCAACAGGTAGATGACAAGGCTTCTCGAAAACTAATCGGTAAGGTGACATGCCTATAATTGTCTAGTATGCAATTCGGTAAGCCCAAAGAGCTTCCTCTAACCTAAGGCTCCAATCTTTTCTATCTGGGTTGACCACTTTCTCTAAAATCTTTTAATCTCCCTATTTGAAATCTCAACTTGGCCATTTGTTTGGGGGTGATAACTAATAGAAACCTTATGAGTGACGTGATACTTAGTAAACAGGGCGCCAAAGATTTTGTTGTAGAAATGTGTCCCCTTATCACTAATGAGTGCTTTAGGTACTCTATATCTATGTAGAATAAGAGATTTGACATTTTTAACCATAGTCTTAGCATCATCAGTTCTAGTAGCCAGAACTTCAATCCATTTAGAAGCATAATCCACAAACAAGAGAATGTAAGTATAACCATATGAAGGGGGAAAGGGTCCCATAAAATCAACACCCCACACATTAAAAAGTTCACAAACATAAATGCTATGTAAGGGCATTTGATTTTTCTCAGATAGCTTACCTGCTTTCTAACAAGGTTCACATTGCCTGCAGAATTAATAAGCGTCTTTGAAGATCGAAGGTCAGTAAAGACCACACTCTAAGACTTTGTGAGTTGTTCTCTTGGGACCAAAGTGTCACCCACTCTAAGACTTTGTGCAGGGATGTACTGACAGTTTTGACCTTTAGAATTTGTTTATGCCTTTGACGGTCCAAATGATGTCCAATTTGAGTGATTCTTGATTCCTTGGAAAGAGGAAACCTTGAACTTTGTGTTGGAATCAATTTTCAACAACCTACACTTTCCCCCCTTCTTGTTGCAGGCCATTAAAAATTGAACCTGATGTGCTGCTGGACTGACCTGTAGAACCTTGAACTTCTAAAAGCTGTAACTTTCTGTTTACTTGCTCAAAATGGATTATTCAAAATTCCCACTAAACATTGGGATGTTTATTTATTCTCCAATTTGAATCAAATCAAAATCCCTTGTGAGGAGAGAGAACCGGCTGCTTGAATTGAGGTGCTCGTTTCTGGTGCTGAAACTGGCAGCATAAGAACAATGGTCTTTTCCTCCTACCAAATCTTGGCTTGTATTGAATTTAATTATATGACCATAAAATAGACTTCCTAAGCTTTCATATGACTACCCATACACCCAAAATGAAGCATCCAAGCTAAGGAAATAATTACCACAAAAGTGAGCAAATAAACTGGACGTTCTGCCTACACTGGCACTTTGGCTTCTATGCCTTATTTTGATAACCACGACTTGATTTGGCTTGAAATAAATTACATGAACCAAAAGTAGACTTTATTAGATTTCTAAAAAGCTAAATTCTAGCATTCTACATGCATGAAAATCTTGGAATACCTGCTGCACAAAACCGGACAGAAAATAGAACTAGCTTGAGTTGTGTTTAAGCTTGGTTCTTTCCCTTTGAAATACATGGTACTCTTGTTCCCCATTTGGTAAAACCCTTTGGTAAAGG
Source organism: Selenicereus undatus (assembly GCA_017589665.1). Taxonomy (NCBI): domain Eukaryota; kingdom Viridiplantae; phylum Streptophyta; class Magnoliopsida; order Caryophyllales; family Cactaceae; genus Selenicereus; species Selenicereus undatus. The sequence continues at coordinate 52,912,651 of JACYFF010031958.1, forward strand.
AAATTTGAAGTTCAAACAAAATTCCATAAAGTATTTTTTGTCATGAAATTCAAAGAGTGAGACCAAAGAAAAACCTTGCCATGCATGAATTTGAATGGAGCTTACCTCCCATGTAGTTGAGTTGAAAGAATAAAAATGATGCCCTTGGAAATATACATCAAATCCTGTTTCTTCAAAAAGAATTGTCCTCAATTCTTGTTGTGAATGGGGGCATTCTTCTTGACTCAAGAGCTCCTTAATTCCTTCAACAACCCCACATTGCTCCAAATCGGACACTTGGAGTTCTTCAATTTCAAGCTCATCAAATCTTGGAGGTAGGTCACAATTTACCTCATGATCTTCATGACATCTTTCTTTAAAGATCAAGGGTTCCCCTAGTTTTCCTTCCTTATCAAGGATGAGAGATTGAAGTTTGAGACCCCATTGTTGGATGCCTAACTCAAGGTTATCAAGCTCATGTTTCAACTTGAGTAACTTCCTAAGGGATATAGCATTCCAGATCATTGTGGGCTCAATTTTGTGTTTCAGGACAAGGTTTGTGTTTGAAAGGTTGGGAGCAAGGCCAAGGAGAGTAGCCTAAGCTCTGATACCAAATGATGTACATTTTTTGGAGTATAAACTCACAAAAACAAACACAATGGGTTAGCAATTTGATTCTATATATTCAAGCCTCACCAACCCTCAAATCACTCAAAGGAAACCAAGAACACAAACTGTGCAGAATGTAAGTTTTGGATAGAATGTGAGTAAACCAATCTAAATGGGATAGACAAGTGGGTTTGCAAGAGATAATCCGAGGAGCCACTCTTAAAACACACTTGGGCAATCTCTTTAGATCATTTAGATTACAAAAATTCATCACCTTTTAATTGAGATAAAGAGACCTAGAGACCCACTTGAGTTGCCAAGTTCAAGATACAACACTAGGATTTAAGAGAGAGTGTTTTCAAAATCAACTTTTGCATTCATTCAAATTTGGTTACAAAAGGGATTTGTGGCTAGCTTATAAAGGAGAGAACTCAGCCATTCAAACCTTCAAAATCAGCTAAGGAAACGATGGGTACACTTAGGGAAGAGGAGCACATCAAATCATTTCCCTAAGTACACTAATACATCTATTCTAGCTTTGGCCACCACATTAGGGTTAATGATTCCACCAAATGAGATGTCAAGGTTACAAAGCATCCTAATACATCATTAAAAGTCAAAATGCAACAAGAAGTACAAGTGAAACCTAAGAAACAAGACCCTTGTACCAGCTAGCTCTTAACAAGGTAAAAGGATGCTTTCCTGGTCCTTTTGGCTAGATAAAGCTAGCATAAGGGGGTGCTTTGGAGGGGCTTTGGGGATGTGACTTGATAAATATTTATGTCTTCTTTCATGCCCTAAAGTTTCAAAAATGTTGCACTTCATTAAGTAAACTTAATCGGCCCATATTCTGTCGTGTCAGAAATGCCGTCAGAAATGCACTGTCTGAAAGATCTTCCTGGTCGGCAGACCAAATGGTGTCCAAAAGCCTTGAGACTCATTTTATTGGAAATCTAACTCCTTAAAATTAAATCTAGGATAGAAAACCCTTGGATAAATCATGGTGATCATGGATAAAAGTCACCTGAAAGTCGGACCTTGTGCACTAGAATTCTGCCCAGTTTGCAGGCTTGATTTGTCTTGCTAATTTGAAAGACCAAATGACATCCAATCCACTTGCAACTCGATTTATATGAAAGATATCTTCCTAACATTAAAGGTAGGCTAGAAAAACCTTGGCTAAAGCATGTAGATCGTAGATGAAAGCTGCCTTAAAGTTACACTAGCTGACTGCTCTAAATTGCCGATTTGATTGAACTTGAATATTCTGCCCATACTTAGTTTTCCCTATGCATTTATCCTCAAAATGACTCAAGGGCCCTTTAGAGAACATCTTGGGCCTCTCAGATGATGAAATAAATAGGTCCTAAATGCATTGGATGAACCTTTAACTTGTTGTTCAAAATCACCCCCGAATCTGATGCTTGAGATCAAACTATATATACATTGCTATCCATACACATTCTTGCACTTCCACCTTCTTAGGGACTAATGAGGTTGAAATAGCACAAGGACTAAGTGATTCCCTAACCAACCCTTTGGTCATTAGTTCATATGCTTTCCTTTGAATCTTCATGGTCTTGGTAGGATTCATCCTGTATGCTGGCTTGTTTGGGAGTAAAGCTTCGAGATTAAGGTCAATGTGGTATTGTATGGATATTTTGGGGCGGGGGGAAACTTATAGGTATCCTATCAAGGAAGACATGGCTAAAATGCTCAAGTGAAGATATAGCAAAGGGATGGCTTGGAGCTGAACCTTTTGGTTCATCAAGGGCAGTGAGTATCAACTCTTAAAGGCCTTAAACTCATGATAAGAAGCCTTAAGCAATGGTTCACTACAAGTAAGAAATAGGTTAGCTTGCTCGAGGTTCTTTTGTGATTTGCTTTTATAGATTTGGGAAGGACTTAAAGGGGCAAGGGTGATCTTTTTCGCATTCTTAAAAAAGAAGTAGGTGTTCAAATAACCATTATGCTTGAACTTCCTCTCAAACAACCAAGACTTCCCTAACAGAATGTGACAAGCATCCTCTGAGAAGACATCACACCAGAGCTAATCTTGGTAATCTTTATATAATAAATGCTAGGATGGTTAAAGTGCTGAGATTTCAGAATTCCATGTCTGCTACTCTCCTGTGTACTCCCGCCCAAACAGTAACCAAACTGTTATTTTTTATTTGTTAAACCAAGCAGTTACACTGAAATTATGGAGTGGGCAGCTGATATCCACAAATAGGAGGCTCATGGTTACACCCACTAACACCACATCCATAAACAACAAAACTGAAAACCTCAATTAGAAAACCAACCACACTGCAAAGTTCTGTATTTGAAAACTCTCTGCTGGTCGACTGGCATTGCAATTTGTTTTGCCACTCAGCGAATCTATCTTTGCACTCAACGATTCTGTCTGTGAAGACAAATTGGGATCGACAACTGCACGTTGGGAAACTACTGGGTACGATCTTATGAGTTATACAGCTCATTGAAATCAAAGTATATGAAAAGGTAACACTGCTACACGTTTAAACACTACCATATTTTGAAACGATGAATCTGGCAGCATTCTTATTTGTGACTCCCAACATTCTTATTTGTGACTCTTTATATGACATATTGGAATCAACATATGCAAGTTTGGGGAATACCAGGTACAACCATTTCACTTATACATCAATTGTAGTCAACGTTTAAACACGTAAATTTTGCCCTTACGGTCATTATTGTTTCCCTTTTCAGAATAGTTTGAGCAATAAACGCACGCTGAGGGAACTTTGGACAAGACCACAATCACTTTATAGTGAAGAGGTATGACAGTGGCCCTCCAACCGACTTAGATTTTTACCGCGTATTATAGACACTCACTGTGGTATGAATTGATGGCGCAGACTACGGGGACAACACAGACACCCCCTTTTGTGTGTTGTATAACAAATCACAACATCAAGCGACACTGAAATTGGTCCAACTTTAGGTATGTCCAACCTTCCATACCTCCACAAACCATATATGTGTGTTCCAATAAATAGGTAGGACATGATATGTAAAATTATATATGAATGTGTATACATACACACACACACACACACACACACATATATATATATATATACATATATATATATATATATATATACACACACACACACACAAACATATGTGTACATATATATATACACACACACACACACACACATGTGTACATACATATCTTTATATACACAATAATATATGCACATCCCTCATAGACTACAGATATATATTCCTTAAATCAAGGCTACTAGATTTCCATATATGAAAATGTTGGGTTAGAAACATTTCTCTACCATCACATCCGCAACAGAGGGGTGGCGTGTGCTCAACATGCGCCGCCGACGAAGGAGCCTACTCACTGCCTTCTTCCTCCTTCGTCCTTCCAAACCTCCGAACCCAACCCATTCCAGAAAGTACAACACCAGGGCAACAAATGCACCTACACCAACGCGCCTCCACCTTAGTGCGGCGTTGGCTGCGTGGGAGGCACCGCTTTGTGGTGTTTTATTTCCTAGGGGCATATGCGAAGGTGGTGGACGACCGGGTTACATCACTTGGTCACAGAGATATCACATACATGGAAGCTTTAAATAAGTGCCATAACCAAATCAGAATCATGCATAACAAGATATATTGAGCCACTCTATCACAAATTACATATTACTAACACATGCACATACATCCATATATATATATATATATATATATATATAT
>JACYFF010031958.1:52926982-53024634 GCA_017589665.1 Selenicereus undatus
TTATCAACTTATTCTTTTGATCAGATAGTTATCACATGTTTATTTAAACATTCTCCGTACTTTTACACGGGCCTATACTAGTTTTTACAAATGGAAAAGGAAATAAAGCATCTTGAGTTAACTTCTAAGCCTTTACCTTGATTGACCCACTAAATGTTGCAAGGGTGAGGATGAGCCTAGGCATGGAGATTGAGTTTCTTTACCATGTTAAGTAAAACAACATTAGCACAACTCCCACGATCAATGATCATAGAGTAGATCTTACCTAGGACAGTACACTGAGAGTGAAAGATACTCTCTCGTTGTTCTTCCTTGGTTTTAAGCCCACTCGAGGCTCTTCTCAAACCAGCATCTCATCTTCATCAACTTCCTCCACATCTCTTCTTGATTCTCATCTTGTTCCTCCATCAAATGTACCTTCTTTTCCTCCTCAATCTCTTCCTCCTTTACTGCTTCCCACTCGGCCAAGGTGATGACCTTTCTATTTGGATAGTCCAAGGCAATATGACCAAGTCCTTGGCATTTAAAACACCTCTTGGTGCTCATGGGGCTAGGATTAGCTCTATTTTGTGGGGCCATGCCTTTTGGTGTAGCTTGGGTTTTTTGTGGGGTGGAAAGGGGTATTGCCGTGGGTTTAGGTGGTAGAAAAGAGCTCTCCTTGTTAAAAGGTTGGCTCTTAGGTGGAGATTTTGGAAAGTCTCTTTTGTAGGTTCTAGTCTTTCTCTACTGTTCAACTTTATGAGCTAAGACTCACTCTTCTTCAAAAGTTTAGTATTGCTACAACTCAACAACATTAGCATACCTATGATCAAGTCCTCCTAAGTATCTTACAATAGTTTGATCTTCTACTTCTTACAAATCACATGTAATCAATAGTTTTTCAAACTCTCTAGTATACTCCTCTACACTCATGGTTCCTTGGGTCAAATTGTGTAGTTAGGAGTAACTATCTTTAAGGTAAGAAGGGGGTAGGAAATGAGATTTAAGTTTGGATTTCATTTTGTCCCATGTTATGATTTTCTCCTTTCTTTGTCTAACTCTTTTAGCATATAAGTTAGTCCACCAAAGAGCATCCTTCTTGAGTTTGAGAACAGCAGGTTTGACCTTTCTTTCATCTGGAATCTCTCTGAAATCAAAGATCATCTCTACAGTGTGCATCTGCTCTAGGAGATCATCCGAGTCTAATTTGCCTTAAAACTCCGAGATGTCAACTTTAAAATCATTAACGTCAGGCTGAGGTCTTCTTTCCCTTCTTCTTGGTCTCCTTTAAGACTCTTCCTCACCAAAAGAAACCAAAAGATGGATGAATCTCTCATCTTCTTCTTCTTGGGCAAGACAAGGTGAACTAGAAGAGCTCACAAGGGCTTTTCTCTTCTGTTTCATTGAGTCACCAAGTTGGCACCTCTAATAGGCATTTTGGTTCTTGAGTTATTCATTATTGGTTGTCACAGCCTCATAATTCTTCGTGAGACCTTCAAACTTTTCTTCCAAAGTGATGCTAGCACCCATGACTGAAATTGGATCAATCAGGGGTAATGTGTTTGGGGGCAGTGAATGCATTTGGAGTAGTGGTTCAAAGCCAAGGAGAAACCTTATCTCTTATAGCAAAAATGATGTATTCAAGTAAGGAATACACTCACGTTCAAAACTAAATGCAAGCAAAACCCAAAACAAAGTAAACTGAAGTTGGATTCAAGGGAACCCAGAATAGATGGAGAAGGATAGATAGAATCTAAACTTGCTTTTGGATATAGGTTGCACCACCAAAATTTAGTTTAGGTCTCTTAATATTCCTTTGGATACAAAAACACCACCAAAAAGAAGCATTAAGACTCACTAGGTCACCACTTACTCGACCTAAGTAAGGATAAGCTAGTTTGAGTGTTTAAATGTTCATGGTTTTAAGGAGCAAAGCTCAACTATTCTCATTCAAAGTCATAAACTGATTGCAAAGGATAAGCTAGCAAGCATAAATACAAGCTTCTATCTTACTGCCTAGTTGCTAAGGAGTTTCCTTAGTCATTAGGAAACCTCTAATATAGCTTGAACACATCAGATTACAAAGTGTGCTTAATGCTAACAAGGCAAAGTCAAAAGGTTGGTTGCTTGCCTTCCACTTCACTTAGACCTGATTTCAAGGCATGAATGTCTTCATTAGGATGCTAATAGTCACCCCAAGTAAAGAATCAACCCTAGATTAGGTTTGGGGAAGTAAACCAAGTAGAAACTCAAAACAAGTTAGTTTGGAGCCAAAACTACAACGGCTGACTTGCGGCTACCAAAACTCCATACAACACTTGACTTAAGCTGAATTACTCTTTATGGATGAATATTTGAGGATGTTAGGAATCATCCTAAACAAAAGGATCATTCTAAACCCCATGGAGGTTTAGGAAATCAAATGAACAAAACCAGGCTTGTGCATGGAATCAAACCCAGGTAGTTAGCGAAGTCTGGATTAACAATTGAACCTTGGTGTTATTTCTTGGACTTACTGGCTTGGTTTACGACCTCAATCATGCTCCATGGATGGAACTCCATCAGATACCTTACTTCGACTTAAAAAATTTGTATTATACAATCAATTATATAAGAATTTTATAATCGGATTTCAAATTACCAAAAATACTGTATAGCTCGCTGAAATATGCTACTACGCACTCGGTTTCGCTCATTAAAAATAATGTATAGCTCACGAAATATTGTAGTGAACTATGATACATTTTGAGTGAACAACATTACTGATACTATAGTAACCTACATAGACCCCTTTAGTGAGTATTTCATAGTACATTTATTGAGCATTACAACATTATATATAAAAGTGTATGATTCTCATTTTAAACTTCTGAGCTCATTTTTTAAAAATATTATACAAACACGAAAAAATACTTCATATACTTTAGTGAGCTAGTAGATACTTCTAATGACATGGGATTGACCTTATAAATATTAGCCAACGAATTGAATGATGATGTAAGTTATCGCTAAAAACAATTCATTTATTTAGTGAGCTAACACTCAATTTTAGTGAGTTGTTTGCATTTTCAGTGAGAAACCTAACTAACTTTAGCGAGTTAATAGGTACTTTTAGTGAACTAATTGGACTTAAACTAATGTGTGATAGGCTTGGTGAATATTAGTTATGTGACTGATAAATCATGTTAGTTAAAACTAAAAGTAGTTCATATATTTTAGTGAGCTAACATGATGGAGGTCCATCCACGAGTCCATCCCAAGTCCAAATGGTCCAAAATAATCCCACAATCAAGTCCATCTTCACGGCCAAGGAGAATTTTGAAATGGATGCACATGGTTTTGCATCCAGAAATTTACCCGGTTTTTGTTACTTAATTACTTAAGCTTAATCCAAGCTTAGGTGATTAAATTTTGGTGATTATGTAAGCTTAAGGTGTTAGCTTTCATTTCCATTTTGAATCATAGGATTTGGAGCTCATTTGCTATAGGAACGAAGCTGTTTTTTGAAGACGTGCTGAATTGAACCCGGTATTGCACGGTTTGGGCATTTCAACCTTTTCAGGGGGCAAACGACGTCCAAATGCTCTAATTCCAAATGGAGGGTATTCTAGACATCTTGAGGTTTTCAGCAATATAAAAAAATCTCAGATTACTCACCATTTGGGTTGTCAACCATGCAGCACAAGTGAAGACAGAAACCGGCACCTATAGTGCCCGGTTGTCAAGCTAAGGAGGTTTCCTCCCTAGGTGGGTTTTGTGACATGTGGACGTGCTTACTCATCAAAATTGATCTGCTTGGTAAGCACCACTCAGCCAAGCAAGAGACAACCATGTGGAGCAAGTGGAGAGGAGCCATTTGGCAAGCATGTACTTGACCACACTAGCAACACATGTCAAGCAAGGATTTCTCAGCTATTTTGAGGTGTGGCTGTGAGAAGCATTCCTTCCCAGCAAGGAACTTGACTCATCTACCTTCCTTAGTGTTTAGGAAAGGTTTATAATCATGCTAAGATGTAATTAAGACCTTAAGCTTTGGGTTTGTATTAGATTAGTGCCTAACCATGTCCTAGGTAGCATTAGGTGTTTAATGACTTTCCTATCTTGTAAGGAAAGCTTACTTCATGTGAGTAGAAGGCCATATAAAAGCCTCACTTGTTTATTCTGAATGTGATGTTATGACTTTGATTCAAAGAGAAGAGACTTTGTGTCTTTGAGTTTCCCTAAACACTTTTCTTGCTTATCTTAGTTCTTGGCCGAGCTAAGTGGTGTTCAAGAGAGTCTTAATCCTTTGGTTTGGTGGTGTATCTTATCCTAACCAAAGATTAAGGGCCCTAAGCTAGAGATTAGTGGTGTATCTTATCTAATCCCTTAGCTTAGTACTATCCAAAACACTAGAAGATCATTAAGAGTGCTTGGTTTCTCCTAAACCGTGACTCTTCTAATCTCTCTTGTGTTCTTTTCTTCCTTTCTCACTTCCTAAACACACTCCCATCTTTTCTCCCTCAAAATAAGTCTTCCACCATTCCATTCCCACTCTTTTTCAAGGTTTAGACTATCTCTTTTAGTCTAATCCCAAGCCAAACACACAAACACCTCCCACCGTGCAAGTAGAGGCTCACGGTTTTCCCAAAACAGAACATTGGCACGGTCTGCCCGTGCCTATAAGCACGACCGTGCCACTCTCCCTTCGTGGGTTTTCCCTCTTTTGCTTCGTGTTCTTGGAAGTTCATAGCTAGGGTCCTTCTTCCCTTGCAGACTTCCATCATAACACCTAATTCTAGTGACTTTGGATGCATTTATAATGATGCGGACCAAACCATGAAGCCTAACCTCCTAATTAATATCAAGGTTTGTGTTCAATTTGGGCCCTTAGTCACTTGTGAGGGGGGTACCCAAGTACTTGGCTCGTAAGTCCTTGTTTGTTTGGAAGCCTTGAGTGGCCCCAAAGTAAGCTTAGGAAAGGTGGCATGGCACTTAGTAGCCTAAATAAGGAGCCTAGCTATTTTTTCTCCAAGTCATACTATTTTATTTTAGTTCCTCGTTCTGAGTAGAACATATGACCTGACTTCTAGCTCATTTTTGGGTGAGCAAATGAGATCCTTTTTGGGTAAATTTTGCATGGATGGATAGTCCTGGATGTCTATTTTCCAACAAGCCCAAGAGTATCATCAAATTCCAAGAATTGAGCAAGTTATAGCATTTTAACCAAGCCATGGTTCGTGCAGGGTCTGGAGGTGCATGTTTTTACTTAAGGATTTCTTTGGGAGAATTAAGAGTTCAAACTTGGTGGGTAGCTGATAGACTCTTCTAGAAGGCTCCCATAAAAATCTCCACCTTAATCTCCCCCATTTGGACAGGTGAATGACATTACCAATGGGAAGGAATGTGTAGCTAAATTCTAGTACACCAATATCCCCTAGTGATTCCCCTTTAATTGTATAATTAGCTTGAATCTCATTGGAAAAAATCCTTTGCAATGGAATTGCATTGTACTAAGCTTGGGGAACGGGGTATCTTGCTATTTAATTCTGCATCCCTTGTATTGCATTCAAGTTTGATGATTATGAATGAATGAAAAGGCTAGAAGCCATTTTCTCTCTCAAAATCTCTTAATCTTTATCTCTTATTAGAGTGGTGATTTAGAGTCATCCCTTTATATTAATCCTTGGTGCTTAGGCTTTAGGGGATTAATATGGTGTGTTGCTTCTCTTGGTGTTCTTTCAAGAATCAAAGAGTTTCCTGTTGATTTGGGTTTTCCTCCATTTAGGTGTTCTTGAGGTGTATATCTTATTGGGTCTTCATTTGGATGACTAAGCCTTTATTTGGCCAAATGAAATTCTTCTTCTAGATCCGCTTCCGTTGGTATTAGAGCGTCAGGATCCTTCAAGGGTAAGCATCAAATCCTCACACTTTATGATTGGAATTTGTTGTTTGAGTTTTTTCTTTGTTATTTTGGGATTTGGGTAATTTCTACTCTGCCTTGTTCTCCTATTCTCCTCAACAAGCCCAAGCACTCTTCCATGCTTTCTTTTCAATCTAAACCCCCAAAAACCCACATTTGATTTCGCCACAAAACTCCTCTTTTAGTCCACAAAGAACCCGCAAAATAGCTTAAATACAATCCCTAACAAAAACACAACCCAAAAACTCCACTAGAAGCCAAAACACTCGCTCGTGCCAAACTAGAAATTCGGCACGATCGTACCACTCTTGCCCAGGAAAAAAATTGTCCAGTATTTTGGCACGGCCACCCCGTGTTGCAACGCACAACCTTGGCCCCCCATTTTGGCCCGTGCTTCCTCTGGCACGATCGTGCCACCTTTTCTCAAACACTTAATCTTCTTCCTTCTCTTGTCTACCTTCAACTATGTATAATGATGTAGAACCTTCTCAACCTAGAGGCATCTCTCTAGAGTTAGCCCATGAAATGAGAAGAGACAAGGCCATAATTTATCTTTAAGAACAAGTAAGAAAACTCACCATGGAGCTAGAGTGAGTTAAGGGATCTGAATGATGAGTTCCCCAACCTAGGGAGCTTGACGTCAACTCCATTGACATTGCCTATTAATCTTCTCATGAGGACCATCAAGATTGAGGTTTTAGAGGTAGGGGTTATCCTAAAGATGATCTTAGTGACCTCAAAGTTGAGGCACCAAAGTTTGATGGCAACCTCAAATCGGAAAACTACATTGATTAGGTACAAGCTATTAAGAAGATCATTGAACTGAAGGAGTATAGTGATGAAAAGGCCTTCAAGTTGGTCATTCTGAAGTTAAAGGGGTATGCCTCCTTGTGGTATGAGACCTTGAAGAATAATAGAGCTAGGGAAACTAAGTCTAAGATCAAGACTTGGTCCAAGCTCAAGAAACACATGGAGAAGAGGTTCTTACCTCCCTCATACAAGCAAGAGCTCTATCTCGAGATTACCACCCTTAGCCAAGAGAATCTCCAGGTGCAGGAATACATTCGAGAATTTGAGCAACTCCATATGAGTTAGCTTCAATGAAGACAATGAGCTTACTATTGCTAGGTTGATCAAAGGACTTTCTCTTAGCATAGCTCACAAGTTGGAGCTTCAACCCTACCTATCCTTCAATAACGTCTTCTACCTAGCCATCAAGATCGAGAAATAACTTAAGGGTCGAAAGCCCCTCGTAACTCCTTCCCCTCATCGACCCCAATTCACACCTTAGAGTGTCCCTTCCTACAACAAGGGTGAAACTACCCCTACACCCATCAAGGCCATTGATAAGGGTAAAGGAATTGCTAGTGAAAGCCCCTCGTAACTCCTTCCCCTCATCGACCCCAAAGCACACCTTAGAGTGTCCCTTCCTACAACAAAGGTGAAACTACCCCTACACCCATCAAGGCCATTGATAAGGGTAAAGGAATTGCTAATGAACCTCTAAAAAGGTTGGAGGGAAAGAACTGCTTCAAATGCCATAGTTGTGGACACTTCTAAGCGAATTGTATAAATCGAAGAACCCCCTTTATTAGAAAGCTGGAAGAGATCCAAGCACTAGAGGAAGAAACTAGTGAAGAAAAGTATGAAGAGGAGGATCACACCGTAGTCACTCCGGATATTGGAAAGCTGTTGGTGATCCGAAGAGCCCTCTGTGCCAAAGAGGTTGCCCTTGAACCTACTCAAACGGAGCAAATCTTCCACAGTTGATGTACCATTGGAGGCAAAGTGTGTGAGCTTATTATCTGTAATGTCCCCAAATATACATAAATCACTGTTTGCGTGCCTTTCATTAGTTTCCCCAATTAGAAATAATAAGCCAAATTATTAGGTGTTACCGCTGTCCAACAAGAACAAGGCTTTGCTTGTACATGATAACTGAGCTGTAATAATCAATGTTTACCATCAAAGGGCATTCACACCATCGCAACTCATCATACTATTTAGATAAATATAGAAACTGTTCTAACATCAAAACCATTGAACCATCTCAAGGATTACACCAAAATATAGAATTTTGATAAAATATACAGTTTCAATACCAAAATATATCACAATACGGGGGTTATAAACATCTCAACGCTAATACACCACCATTCCATATAGACATCCTGGCTCACTTATCATCTTCAGTCGTCCTGCCCGCCTAAGGGCGATTCACTGAACACTTTCCTAAAACAAAACATGAAAACATTTCGAACTGTGAGCCAAAGCTCAGTACATGCATTCCTGTATTGTTAAACGTTATGGAAAAATTGGTTGGGCTCGTATTGCAATTCATTTTTAATTAAAAACAAGGAATGAGATAAATATGAAACTGCGTTGTCAATTATTATCTAATAGTGAACCCCTAGTAACTGTTACGATTTGAAGATAGGAGTACACCTACCAAGTCGATTGGGACCTTGCCTAAAGTCGCGTGGGTAACTAAAGGGCTATGCCCTATAACTAATAACTGATGGGGTCACTAATTATGTGATAAATCACTTATTAAACTTATTCATTGATGTACTTACCAAAACATTATAATTTTGATAAATACGTGCTGATTTCTAAAGATACAAACAATGAACGTGCCTAGAATTTTTAAATGTAAGTTCACTGAATAATATTATGCACAAAAGTGGAAGAAATGATAGATTAGGCCCTGATTCCATATAAAATTATCATTGTAGGAACATACGGTTAGCAAAAATATTTATTTCATAGCTAATAATTTAGTAAAAGAAAGGTAAAAGCATAACAGGGGCTTAGAAAGAATAACTCATAACTTAGTCATATCACCTCGGATTGAGACTCAAAACCCCAATATAGAAAGCTTAGGAATTCCCAAAAATCTTTCATTTATAACACCAAGCTTCATTCCCACAATAGAATTCCCAAAATGAGGCTAGAACACAAACATGTCAGTTTTGGTCCATTCTGCACAGTTTTGGTAAAACGACCATAACATTTTCCACAGACCTCGAATTCAGGCAATTCAAAACGAATTTAAAATTTAACACACTGAAATATCTATCCACCAAAAATCATAATTTTCCAACGGGCCGATCATTACTAGTTTAATCCCGAAGTCTATCCTATTTTCTTGAAATTTTCAGCCCTCACTGTTTTAGCTTTTCCCTCTCTTTTTTACACAAATTCTCAACTTAAACCATTCCTTAAAAGCATGTAAACAAGCTTTGGTCCATCCCAACATCATAAAAATCACCACACTCAAATTCACTTCATCATCATATCCAATAAAGATCAATTTTCAATTAAATACACACAAAAACCAAGCTTAATGCTAGTTTAATCCAAACCATACATTACTTGCCGAAACCCTAGTTTATGGCAACTTGGACTCACTCTAACTCATTTGAAATCACTAAAAACATCATAATAAACACCAATGGGTTAGAATATGACCAAATCAAAGATAAAACAATCAAAATCCAACACTTTATCATCAAGCTTGCATGATTAAGGATTAACCCTAACCCTAGCATGATCCAACCTCAACTCCACCATGATCAACACCAAAATAACTCTTATTTCTTGTCAAAACATCATGATAAAAGATCACGAACATCAAAACAAGAATCAAAACTAAAGTAAAAAGCAAAACCAACAAGATCAAGTTCAAGATTTCACTTTGCTTGAAGATAAGTAGAGATGGATGACATGTTTAGTGGTTTTGATGATGGAAGATGGTGGCTAGTGGTACTAGGATGTCGGGGGGTGGGTCAGAGGTCACCAGGGCTAGCCGAAAAACTGGCCGGAAACACCCAAACAGTAGCTGCTGGGCTGCTGACGTAAAGGAGAGAGAAAATGGGTTTTTGTGGTTGAGTTGTGTTTTTTTGACTAATCCAACTCTTGGCTGAGTTTTGTACTAGAAAAGTAACTTTTCTGGCTAACCATAGTTAAGCTTAATCCTAGTAATTAGTTAGGTTAATAAGCAAACTTGTCAGGCTTCAAATCGACCAAAATAAGTTGGGTTCCGGAATAAAGCGCTTCGTAACGATAACGTTTTTACGAAACTCAAAATTAAATTTTTGTAATGTTATGGAAAACAAAATAAATTACTTAGATTAAACTTATTATGGTCTACTATCAATTCTTCCAAAGTTTTCGTTAATCAACTAAATAAACAAATAAAATCCGAATTGCCAAGTGATGGCCCAAATAAATTTTTCCCTACCGAGTGAATAAATACGATAAATAATTATGAGAAAAAAAATCATGAGCATGAGGTAATTAAATAAATAAACATAATTAAATAATTTAGGGTAGGGCTATTACATTATCGATGGAGGTAGTTGCACCAATGTGGCTTCTATGACTCTCATTGACAAGCTACAAGCTCCCACCAAGGTGCACCCCACTCCTTACAATCCTCAATGGCTCAAGCAAGGAAGTGAGGTAACCATTTCTAAATAAGCTCTTATCTCTTTTTTGATTAGTCCTTATTGTGGTGAGATCCTTTGTGATATTCTTCCTATGGATACTTGTCATATATTGCTTGGTCGACCTTGGTTATTTGACAATCATGTGATGTATGATGGGCATGCCAACACCTATGCCCTTAAGTTCAAGGGACGTAACCTCAGTTTGACCCCCCTACCACCACCCAAACCTCTTAAAATTAAACCGAGGAAGGGAAGTGAGAAAAGTCTCTACATGAGTGAGACATAGGTGGAGAGAGCCATTAGTAAGAGCAAGCCTTTATTTGCCTTACTTATGGTTGAATCAAACACTAATGAGGAAGTGAAGCCCTTACACTCTCTTGCTCAATCACTCTTGAGAGAGTTTGAGGATGTTTTTCCCAATGATCTACCATCGGGACTCCCTCCTATAAGAGGAATTGAGCACCAAATTGATTTCCTACTAAGCACTTCTTTGGCCAACAAGCCGGCTTATAGGTGTAATCCTAATGAGTTAAAAGAGCTCCAAAGACAAGTCTAAGAGTTGCTTTATCATGGATACATTAGGGAAAGTTTGAGTCCTTGCTCATTCCCTACTCTTTTGGTACCTAATTAGGATGGTACATGCCGTATGTGTGTGGATTCTAGGGTGATCAGCAATATCACCATCAAGTACCATCTTCCTATTCCACGATTGGATGACATGGTTGATGAGTTGCATGGGTCCAAGGTCTTTTCCAAGATTGACCTTCGGAGTGGTTATCATCAAATCCGAATGAAAGAAGGAGATGAGTGGAAAACGGCCTTTAAGACCAAATATGGGTTATATGAATAGCTACTAATGCCCTTTGGTCTTTCTAATACCCGGAGTACCTTCATACGGCTCATGAATGAAGTCTTTAGGTCATTCATTGGGAAGTTTGTTGTGGTATACTTTGATGATATCATGGTGTATAGCCAAGATGAGACATCTCATATGGAACACCTCATTCAAGTGTTCCAAGTCTTGAGGCAACAAGCTCTATATGCTAAACTTGAGAAGTGTGAGCTCCTTACTCCTCAAGCTGTCTTCCTTGGGCATGTTGTCTCCGGTGGGGGATTCCAAGTTGATGAAACCAAGGTTGAGGCTATCAAGTGTTGGTCCATTCCTCAAGAGTCCAAAGTGAGCTTTGAAGCTGAGGAAAGGGGTAAAGCTAGGAAGAAACTATATGAGCAAGTGAGAGCTCAAATTGAAAAGGTAAATGAGCAATGTAAGGCCAAGGCCAACAAGAACCGAACTCATTTTGAGTTTAAAGCTGGAGATCTTATATGGCTGCATTTAAGGAAGGAGAGTTTCCCTTCAAGGAGGAAAACCAAGCTTATGGCAAGGGGAGATGGCACCTACAAGATCAAGTACAAAGTGTGAGACAATGCCTACAAGGTAGAGTTTCCGGGTAACATGAACATCTCTGCCACTTTTAATTTTGGAGACCTCACCCTCTACATTAAGGATGAAGATGGTGACATTGGATTTTTAAGGGCAAATCCTCTTCAAGGAGGGGAAGTTAATGTGGAGCAAACCATGAAAACCAACCTCCTAATCAATATCAAGGCTTGGGTTCAATTTGGGCCTTTAGTCACCTATGAGGGTGGTACCCAAGTACTTGGCTCCCCTGAGTCCTTGTTGGTTTGGGAGCCTTGAGGGGCCCCAACATACGCTTAGGAAAGGTGGCATCACACTTAGTAACCTAAATAAGGAGCCTAGCTATTTTATCTCCAAGTCACCCTATTTTATTTTACTTCCTTGTTCTGGGCAGAACATATGACCTACCTTCCAACTTGTTTTTAGCCAGGCAAATGGAATCCTTTTTGAGTAAATTTTGTAGGGATGGATCGCCCCAGATGTCTATTTTTGAAAAATCCCAAAAGGATCATCCAATTCCAAGAATCAAGCAAGTTATAGGGTTTTAACCGAGCCATGGTCTATGCAGGGTTTAAAGGTGCACGTTTTTACTCAAGGATTTATTTGGATCATCAAATGGGAGAATCAAGGGTCTAAACTTGGTGGGTAGCTGATTGACTCTTCTAGAAGGCTCCCATAAATATCTCCACCTCAATCACCCCTATTTGGATAGGTGAATGACATCACCAATGGGAAGGAATGTGCAGCCAAATTCTAGCACACCAATATCCCCTAGTGGTCCCCCTTTAATTGTACAATTATTTTGAATCTCACTGGATAAAATTCTTGTAATGCTATTGATTAGTACTAAGCTTAGGGGAGGGGATATCGTCCTTTTTAATTCCTCATCCCTTGTATTACATTCAGCTTTGATGATTATGAGTGAATGAAAAGGCTAGAAGCCATTTTCTCTCTCAAAATCTCTTGATCTTTATCCCTTATTAGAGTGATGATTGAGAGTTTTCTCTTTATATTAATCCTTAGTGCTTAGGCCATAGGTGATTAATTGGTGGGTTTCTTATCTTCTTTCAAGAATCAAAGAGTTTCCTCTTGATTTGGGATTTCTTCCTTTTGGGTGTCCTTGAGGTGTTCATCTTATTGGGTCGTCATTTGGATGATTCAGCCTTTATTTGGCTAAATGGATTTCTTCTTCTAGATCTGCTTCATATAGTGATCATGATTGCTAACACCAAAAACCATTTCCATACTTTGTTGAGTTAATAGGTATTTCCAGTGAGTTGGGATGCATTTTTTTGTAAGCAATATGAATAGCACTTTAATAAGCAGATAGATGCAAACCAACATGTATAGTCAATTGGGTGGAAAAGAAATAATCTTTAATCGAATATAATAATATTAAAAACTTAAAACTGTTATCTCAAAAATTCTAAAAAGTAACAATCTTTGTTATAAGGAAAAAAAAAATTAAAAATTTTACGACAAATAAACAATTATAAAGAAAACAGTTGGACCTAAGGAAACCATTTTAATAGACAAGAATTTAAAAAGAAATAAAAAATTAAAAAATAGAAACATTGTGTTTCAGTAAGACCCGGACTGTTGATATCAAGTATTTAAACGTCAAAGCATATGCAACGGTGATCCATGCTTTTGGATCACAAGTGGGAGCCTACACCCTCCACATCATCCTACAACCTATCTTTTTCTCTGTTCTCTACATTCCATGGATCATCAACTTGGATCACCAAATAAAATAATATGTTATCGAGCCCACCACTAACACATTATTTTGTTTTAGACTTTTATTTTGTGTATTTGTGTGAATAATTGTGGATTAATTATTCGTATATTTTCCCAAAAATTGAATAATTAATCCACAATAATGAAATTTTTGTTAAAGTGTAATAGCAAACTTAATAATATAAAAAGACCATGCATGAATATATTATTACAATAGTTCGACTTTTATAAAATTACAATAGCTTGATTAAAAAAAATACATGAGTTTAAAATTAAAAAACAACTACATGAGTTTAAATTAAAATTAAGAATACAATAGAACAGTTCAACTTAAAAAATAAATTACAAGATGTCATTTACGACCTATGTATATATCGCTTCCATATTTCTTCAACCAAGTTTTCCTGGAGACGTGCATGTGTTTCAGGGTCTCGAACTTGTATTCTTTTGCGTAAGTGAGTCGCATAACACGGTGAACATCACCTCAAATATTAGGCTTCGAGGTAGTACTCTCCACTTGCTCGTAATCGAAAGCAAGGTCGTATGAATCTCGCTTATCCTCAAAAATCATGATCTGAAGTGTTACCCATGCTTTCATCATAAGTGTCATGACTTTCTCCTTCATGTATCAAACAAGGTTGCAAACTATGACAAAACGAGCTTATAGCACACCAAAGGCCTGCTTGACATCCTTCCTCACTACCTCTTGACGTTGAGCGAATAATTTTGTCTTTGGACCTTACGGAAGGGGAATAGTTTTCAAAAATGTCATCCATTTTGGATAAATGTCATTCGATAGAAAGCAACCGGTTTTATACTCATGAGCATTGATGACATACCCGCATTTGGAGCACGATCTTGATACAACTCATCGAGCACTGAGGAACAATCAAGGACGTTTATGTCATTAATACTTCTAGGTATTCCGAAGAAGGCATGCCATATCCACATATCATGTGACGCAACTGCCTCAAGAATGATTGTTGGAACCTGGTAGACCCTTTTAGTAAATGATGCTTTCTAAGCTATTGGACAATTCTTTCACTTCCAATGCATACAATTAATGCTTCCCAACATACGAGAGAATCACGCTCGTTCCCTACTACCAACATACGATCAACAACGGCTTTGGTTGGTATCCTTAAATACTCTCCTCTAAATATTGTAATGACACCTTCAGCAAACTTCTTCAAGCACTATAGTGATGTGCTTTCGTCTTCAAGTATTCATCGACACAATCAACAAATATACCATAGGTAAGCATCCATAAGGCTGTGGTGTACTTGGTAAGTGGCCACAACCCACGAGTCCCAATTATAACATACCTCAACCAAAAGTACTCAGAATGATTATATGGATGAATAAGTGCTTCCGCATTCTAAATCTATGGCGAAAATGTTGTTAATTGCAAATTGAATCCTTTAGGAAGTAGTCTCTAAATAAGCACTCATAAGCTTCTTGGCGATCTCTCCTATAAATCTTCTCTTTGTTCGAGGCATGGAGGACGAGGGCTTCATATCTTGTGCAGTTTGCCAAACCTTTAGAAGGAATGCTATATCTTGGTCATCAGTGTCATCATAAGGTAAATCTTACACAATGGGCATAATATCATTATTGAAATCTTCTAATATGAAGCTCAAACCATCTGATGACGATGAAGAAGACAAGTACGAGGAAGGTAAGGAAGAAGAATCTTATATAAGGGGGTGTAAAATTAGCATTGTGATTCTCCATTGTTGAGCACCTGTGTGGCATAATCATTAATTTTAAAAACCCTAATATAAGTAAAATATAATTTAAGCAACTAAACTTCTCATTTCGTAAGTAAAATTTAAATGGATACAAGTAACAAAACATAAACTTTCCATTTTATAACTTAATAGCATGGCAACATAAAGCTTTAATACAAGTAGTTAAAACATAAGTCTCTTTATTTCATAACTGATTGTCATTACAAATGTAAAATTGAAATGGATACAAGTAACAAAACATAAACTAGAGGGGAGTAGACTAATTAACCAAGGTTCATCTAAATTACTAAATGATGATAGATTACTAATTTGGGGAAGGTCTCCCATTCTTTTCTTACTAATTTCTTCCTTCATCATTCTGAATAAGCAGTATCTTCTAGAGACATGGTTGCAAGGTTCATCATCATTATCTGGTTATCATACTACCTCTCCTTAAATGTTTACTTCCCTAAGTCCAACTCTACCTTCCCGAACTCCTACTCCACCCTCATCCCCTTGTATTTTTTAACCTCATCTCTAACGCGTACTGCTTCTTTAGCTGGAGTTTCCTTCTTATCTACTATAGTTACCAAGTTGTGAAAGATTTTGACCTTCTCAGTAGCTGTGGTACCCATTGTAGAAAAGTGATTAGTCACTAAATCAACTATGGTGTTGTTTGGCTTTTGCTTGAGTTTTCTCTTTGCAGCTTTCCTCCCATTGTAGTGGATAACCCCTTCAACTTCAAACTCTTCTTCAGTGGGGGTAAAGGGCCTAGAATACCTTCCCATCTCATTTGTTTTAGGTCATTTTGACAGTCCTCCATCTAGAGTATCACGAAATATCCTTCATTTTGGCAAATCTTTAAGCAAATAGTACTAATGTTCTAAATCAAATTTTTTTCCCCACCCTTTTAAGAAATGTCTCATTAGCATGGTTCACAGTATCTTCCATACTTGACCCACTTACATTATTACGTTCCATTTCATCCATGATTCTGACCCACTTGTTCACTAATGGGTAGCACCGATTCCAATAGGTAGTGAAAGTCTTCCCCGTTCTCTGCATACCTCCTTTTGGGGCATGTGTGTTAAATTTGGTGGCCACCTTACCCTAAAAAGATGTTTGGTCGGCCCCAGTAACAGGTTCAGTGCTTGTGTTAATCCAATAGGTAGTGAAAGTCTTCCCCATTCTCTGTATAGCTCCTTTTAGGGCATGTGTGTTAAAGTTAGTGGCCACCTTATCCTAAAAAGATGTTTTCTTTTGGTCGGCCCCAATAATGGGTTCAGTGCTTGTGTTAATCCAAGCAGTGATCAACCATTTATCCTTTTCCACAGACCAGTTTTTGACCCCTAAGTTACACCTCTTTACAACATCCCGTTCCAACTCATCATTAGTCGAATTATTATCAGTTCGAGAAGGCCTTAAGTTTGTAATTGATTCGGTTGATATTGATAAGGGTGTAGAGCTACTTGCCCCTGAGGTGTAATTAAGTAGAGGCGGGGGGTAATAATGTGGGGTGTAAGGTGAGGCATTTTGGCTTGAGCTACTCCCGCTAGTTGACACACTCGGGTAATATGGGGGGGACGGGTAGTTTGGTTGTGCATGATATAGTGGGTATTGCAGGTGGGTATTAGCAGGCAAATTTGTGTTATTGTGCTCAACATTTTCTGTTTCATCATCTTCATCAAGTAAACTCATATATGAATGTGGGGTATTCGGATCAATGTAGCAATAAATGATACCTACATACATGGAACATTTTTTTTTTTGTCCACTTGCATCATTTTCTAACATTTATTTGCATACGTTACATATATCAATTTCAATTAATTTACATAATTTCATAACAAATTATGCATATAATAGTCCTAACTAATACACCAAGTGAAGTATTTTGGATATCAATCTTTTAATTCTTTCCAACATATTAAACTTAATGAAAATAACTCATACATCATGTCAAAAATTTAAGCTTGATATTATTAGACACTGAAGTTCCTAACATGTGACTAATAAATTTTTTAGGCATACAAGAATTCAACATTACATGTAACACTTAATTTACTTAATTTCATAACAAATTATGTATATAATTTCCTAACTAATACACCAAATGAAGTATTTTGGATATCATTCTTTTAATTCTTTCCTAACATATTAAACTTAATGAAAATAACTCATACATCATATTAAAAATTTAAGCATGATATTATTAGACATCAAAGATCCTAACATTTGACTAATAAATTTTTTTGGCATGTAATAAATGAACACTATATCTAACTATTTGTAACTTAACAATTCAGATATAAATTACAATAGTAACATAATTAATTTGCTTGAACATATGTATTAGCTAAAGTTAATTACAATTAGCCCTAAATTAATTTACGTGAACACATATATGAGTTAGACATAGCAAACAAATGTATCCACAAACATTAACAACGAATTAATTAAATTAAATTATTATTGATGGAAAAAATAAAAATTTAGAAAACAAACATATGAATGTGAAAAAAAAATGAAAATTTTTAATTAATAGAATTACTTACAAAATCCCAAACTTCTTTCTTCTCTTCTTATCTCTCGCTAAAAACACAACCTTTTTAACAAATTAATTAAAATAAATCATTGTCAATGGCACAAATAAAAATTTAAAAAACAAACATATGAATATAAAAAAATGAAAATTTTCAATTAATAGAACTACTTACAAAATCCTAAACTTTTTTCTTCTCTTGTTATCTCCTTCTAAAAACTCAACCTTTTTACCCACTTCAAAACTTTTGTAGAAAATATGAGAGATAGAGTTTTTTGTTTGTTGAGTGTGAATTTACACAAAGTAGGTGCGGGTATTTATAGAAATAAATATCAAACAATTAAAAAAAATTAAACAAACTAGCCGTTGTGCACAACTCTTTACAATAGCACCATTTCCAGGATTTTTCCTTTTTCTCCAACACTCCAATGGCTCTTTTCAAAAAACGCCCTCGCCGCCGTGAAAATGGCGTTGTTTAAGGGTGTACCAGGCAAAAAAGGGAAAAAGGGGGTGAGCTGATGAGGCCCACGAGTTGGACTGCGATGCGGGCTGGAAGGCTCAGTCTTGCACGCCATTTTCTAGACTGCGGGCCGAAAATTTAGACCATGGTCCAAGCATTGGAAATGCTCTCAAATCACTATCGCTGCAATCCCATGCCTCATCTATAACTACATCCTATTGATTACATTTTAAAAAAAGAACCAGGCATAATTTGCACGAAATACACTTGTGCACAACATAATTTACGCTTCCTCTTGCTCCTTTATCCACGTGTTTAAAGGAAATTATGTAGTACAATATCCACTATTATAATACTTTTGATCCCTCTCCCTTTATTCTTGCATCTAAAAGAAATTATACCCTAAAAAATATTAATAACTGTAACACATACCGCCAACTCACCTCCTAGTTAAAAATAATATTAATAATTATCATTTGTTCAGAAATTTAGCTACTAAAATTTTTTAATTATATATGTAGAAGTCTTTTTCCTTATACTATGAATATAACTGAATATAATTGATTGACATGGTGTTACCTTTCTCTCAATTGTTTTTTTTTCTTTTTTTCTACAAGGTAATGCAAACACTAAAGGAGTAGGTACTACAAAAACTACTAATTAGGTGCCTATGACAAAAGAGTCATTATCTTCCCACATTGACCTAGAAAACATAATGGAAACATAACTAGCAATATTCTCATCCTTGTGGCTTCCCATCTAGCTAACGAGATGCTTCTTGATGGTTAATTTTACAGCATTACAATCTAGGACCTCGGACTTTCATTTTAAAAAATGAGTCCCATTCACATGGTTTTGTTGAATGTGGCTACCCTTTGAATGTCATATTTGCATAAGATTTCATGAGTGTTTGTGAGTCATCTTATGGCATTAGTGTGCTTAATTGTGTGACTTATGCCCTTGTTTCTACTATTACGCTTGGTTTTGCTTGTTTTGAGAATGTTTGAAGATGTTCACTTTATGAGCCAAGTAATGTGAGTAAAATGTTGATTTTGAGGCCTTATGGATCAAAAGGTGACAAAAAAGGTCCAAAGACACCCAACACGGACAAACCGTGGCAGGTACCACAGTCTAGGAGGATCTAGGAGACATAACTAGATGAATAAAGAATTGTTTTGATCTTGATTTGTGCAAATACTTGTTAATTTTTCCAATCTTGTATTGATCCCCTTGGTATTTTGGAATCTACTGACTTGTTTTATTGAATCCTAGGTGCTTATTGTCTTGAGAGAAATCTGATCACTTTTTCGCATGTTTTGGGTATTGAATGAAGAACTAAAAAGTGAAGTTCGGTATACTTGAACCCTAGGATTTGACTTGATTGTGTGGAGTCTTGAGAAAGTCACAGCAATTGAGAAACCACGAATTTGATAATCGCATGCTTAATGAACCTAAACAAATCAGGAGTCCTCAGAAAGGGTAATTGGTTAGATTGAAGTATTTCACTTCACCTAGAGATAGGGTTGTGATATTTCGATTGTCGGGTTTTAAAAGAACCCATTGAGGCAGAAGTACTTGATTGATACATGAATTGAGAGATTGCTTGTTTTGTATAATGCCTTGATTATTTATCTACTAGGTTAGATAGTAGATTAATCTAACTTCAATCTCCAATTTCCATCTGCTTAGCCTATCTTGAGGGAATAAAGCTGAGTAGATTGACCTAGTTTTTGTGGAAGATGACCTTGATTTGCTACAATGCCACCGTGCACTTGCAACCCTATCAAGTTTTTTGTGTCATTTCCATGGACTAGTGTCAAATTAGGTTTTTATCAATAGGTTTGACTAAGCATTGTGTTTTTCTTTGAAACCAAAGCCAAAAAAAAAAAATTAAAAATCAAAAAGTTCAAAAATTTTGAGAAGAAAACAATGGCGGTTTTTCATTTACCCTAATTCGACCGTGAATTATTCTAGAGGCATTTCAAGCATTTGCATGCTTCTCTTGCTCAAAGTGGTTATTATGTGGGTAAATGGAAAATTCTGACATTGTTGATGAGGGTGTAAATAGTAAAAGTCGTGCTCTTTTACAGAATTGGGGTTTCATTGGTAAAAGTGTTGATGAGACATGGTATTTGCTTGAGTGGATTGCTTAGGATTCATTTGAGTTTGAGTAGGCTAGGCTTGTTGCTGGATATTCATTCCCTAATCCTTGTACACTCTATGCTAGATCATATTATGCCCCTTTTTGGTGTGACTTACGTAATTCTTCTGACCATAACTTTAATTCATGTCCTTATTATGTATGCTATGCTCAACCTCACTTTGCATCACCAAGGGACAATACTAATGTTGTTCTGATGTTACCTGATTCATCATTCCCTATAGCTCAATGCATGGGGCCCGAGAAGAGTGAGCCTTTTGAGGGAGTTTCTAAGTTCAGTCCCCTTGGTTTTAGTTTGCATTCTTATTAAAGCATCTAGTTTTAGGTTTCTTTTTATTTGCATTAGTATGTTGCATTTAGTTGACATTTAGGTTTGCGTATAGGATTGCTTGTAAGGATGGTGTGGATTGGTTTTAGATGACCTCCCAGGATGATTCTTTAGGCAAGATAGATTTCATGAGCTTGAGCAACTTTTGATGTCTAATCCCTTTTGGTGCTAGCTTTTTGTGAATGTTTTATAAATATTTCATGTTTTGACCCTTGTCTTGATGGAGAACTATGTTGCCCCATTGGAGTACTTAGCACTAGTGTTGGTACATGAGAGTCATTTTATGGGTTACATGAGACTTTGGTGGATATTTCGTGAGACTTTGAGCTTTTGTTGGACTAATTCATCATCTTCAGTCTCATGTTCTTGCATGTGTGTAACTCTTCCATATTGCATCTGTAGAACCTGCCTTGACTCTTGTTCAAAATCACACTAGCATGTGCATAGTTAATGACATGACAGAGGCATTCTTCTTTAGTCAGTTTAGTCGCATAGCCAAATAGCCTACAATGAGTTACATTTTAATCCATTTGCTAGGCCCATTGAGCTTATGATCCTTTTCTTGTTGTGATCCCTTTAGTTTTAGCCCTTGGTCTCACTCATGTTCCTATCCTAAGTTAATTCTATAGAGCATCACTTCAATTTTGTTTATGGAAAGCTTATGGGGCTAGTTGAGGTTATGGTTTCCTGGTATGTTGGCTTGATAAGGGGTTTGTGGATTATGGATTTAGAGTGTTCCCCTTGTATTGATGGGGGTTGTGTATATATGTATTAAGTTGATAGTTGACAGTTAGTTGTCCTATGCCTTTTATAGTTGAATTCTCTTTCATCCTCCCAAAACAAGAAGAAAAAAGGGAAAAGGGAAAAATTTTGTTGAAAAATAGAAGAATGATAAAATAAAAAAAAACAAAAACGAGAAAAGAATGAATAAGTGATTGGCATCAGATACGTAACTAACTTGAGCTCCTATCTTTGTGACTCACCTTCTATTTGACTTGCGGAGGATATTCATTATATTGTTGGGGTTTCAAGTGTTGGTGAATTGTCATGGTTAATTGTTGCCCTGTTGATTGCTCCCTAGTCACTTTGCTAAATAGCTCCACATTGCCTAAATTCGTCAATCCACTCCTTTCCCTTAACCCTTTTAGCCTATGTTATAACCAAAGTAAAG
Source organism: Selenicereus undatus (assembly GCA_017589665.1). Lineage (NCBI taxonomy): Eukaryota > Viridiplantae > Streptophyta > Magnoliopsida > Caryophyllales > Cactaceae > Selenicereus > Selenicereus undatus. Next base: position 52,948,864 of record JACYFF010031958.1, read on the forward strand.
TCTTATTGATTGTTATGTACACAGTGCATTTTTTATGGTGAAGAATTTAGGAGTCTTGGCAAGCATATGGTAGTTTACATATTTGGAATGAATCTTGAGTAAACATAAGCTATAATTTAAACACATACGTGGGAGTGATTAACATTTTACAAAAGTGTGGTTTTACTGGCCCATTTAGCTCTAATCAATTCCATGTCTTACATCATGTGTTTTATGATTCTTTGGGGGTGATCCAATTTGATATCTGGGTTGTGGTCTATTTCTTTTTCCAAGACATCCACCTTCTCCTGATTTTGAAATGTATAGTGCATTATTTAAGGTTGTCATTGATTGATATTCTTCCTTGTGATGTATTTTGAGCCACCTAGTTTGAGGAGGTTGTTATGTTTTTTAGTGATAGATGCATCTCCCCTTGTCATGGATCTAAGAAAGTGCAAAAGAGGCCCAAAGACACCCAACTCGGACAAACTTTGGCTAGTACCATAGTGTAGGAGGATCCAGGAGATAGAGCTAGAGGAACAAAGAGTGGGCATCGGACCAGCAGCTAGCACGATTTGACCATGGTGGGGGCCACGGTCCTTGGTGGGTCCCACTATCAGGCCATGGTGGTTGCTCTTCCTCGAGCCGGCTCGAGTTCCTCGTGGCTTTTCGTGTTTTAAGCATTTTAGGATGTGTGCCACCTTCATTTCCGCGATAAAAGATGCTTTTGACTACTTCCTTAGTGTCCCCATTCCATCCACTTCCGCATTCACCGTCTGGATTAGGATTTGGATTAGATTAGATTGGAAGGAAATAGAGTGAGTTGAAGTGGAGATTCTGCAAGGATTCCACGTTGGGTTTGCAATCAACGAATTCAATCGCATTCTTTGGCTGAGCATTTCTCCTCTTCTCTTTCCTTCTCTTCTTTTTCCTTCTCTTTTCTCATTATAGGGTTTATGTTTTGTGTTTTGCATTAGGATTTGTTGTTTTAACCTTGGATTTGTGCAACTACTTAATCATTTTCCCAATCATGTATTAATCCCATTGGTGTTTTGGAATCTATTGACTTGTTTTATTAAATCCTAGATGTTTATTGCATTGTGAGAAATCTGATCACTTTCTTGAATATTTTGGGTATTGAGTGAAGAATTGAAAGATGAACTTTGATATACTTGAACCCTAGGATTTGACTTGATTGTGTGTAGTCTTGAGAAAGTCATACCAATTTAGAGACCATGGATTTGATAACCACATGCTTAATGAACCTAGACAAATCGAGAACCCTCGAAAAGGGTCATTAATTAGATTTAGGTATTTCACTTTACCCTGGGAGAGGGATGTGATACTTCGATTGTCGGGTTTTAAAAGAACCCATTAAGGAAGAAGTACTTGATTGATACATGAATTGAGAGATTTCTTATTTTGTATAATTCCTTGATTATTTATCCACTAGATTAGATATTATATTAATCTAATGTCAATATCAAACTTTAATCCGCTTAGCCTATCTTGAGTGAATCAAGCACAGTAGATTGACGTAGTCCTTGTGGGAGACAACCTTGATCTGCTACAATGCCACGGTGCGCTTGTGACACTATTAAGTTTTTAGCGCTATTGTCGGATACCAGTGTCGAATATTGGGTTTTTCTCAATAGGTTTAACTAAGCATTTTGTTTTACCAAAAAAATTAAAAACTAAAAAGTTAAAATTTGGAAAAAAAACAATGGTAATTTTTTATTTTCCTTAAGTCGAGCATGAAGTATTCTGTAGGTATTTCAAGTGGTTATTATGTGGGTAAATTAGAAATTTTGGATATTATTAATGAGGGTGTGAGTACTGAAACATGTGCTCTTTTAGAGTACTGGGGTTTTCTGGGTACAAGTGTTAACGAGGCATGGTATTTGCCTCATTAGATTGCTTATCATTCATTTGAGTTTGAACAGGCTAGTCGTGTTTCTGGATATTCATTCTTTGATCCTTGTGCATTCTATGCTAAATCTTAATATGCCCTGTTATGGTGTTACTTATGTAATTCTTCTTACCATGATATTAATTCAAGTCCTTATTATGCATTCTACGCTCAACTTGACTTTGCGTTATCTAGGGACAATACTGATGTTATTCTTACCTTACCTGATTCATCCTTCACTTTAGCTCAGTGCACATGGCTCAAGGCAGGGTGAGCCTTTTGAGGGAGTTTCCAGGTTTGTTGATGCATGTTTTGAGTTGGAAGATACTTTTGATAAGGTGTATGATCTAGCCGAGACTCCTCTGGAGGGGTCATGTGATGTGTTTATGAATGAGGAGTCTCCTAGCCTTGGTTTTGATGATAGTGTTCTACCACCTTCTTAATTTGTGAATGAGGTGTCACATGCATCCCCTCTTAATTTGTTCACCACCTTCTCAGTCCCCTGAGTATTACATTTATGTACGCATTGATAATCCTATGATTTGTGATGCTAATGTTGATTAGAGCTATAAGGACAACATGTTTGATGTGCTTGGTAGGAATGTTGATATTTTTTGTCACTATGTTACTTTAGTGGGTATAATGCCTTCCTTGACCCATATTATATATACCTAGTGGGTGAGCGTAGAAAAATCATGTGGAATACTTTCTTCAATTTCTCTTTCGATTTTTCTATGACATTTTGTTTGCTGAAGAGAGTGCTTACTTTCTCTATTGTAATTATCTTGATACTCTCTTACTGCCATACTTGTGAATCTTATGTTGCGGTATTTTGCAAGCTTTTGTGTGCATTGACAACAAGTGCTATGATGAGCTAAGTCTTGAAGTTGCGATGGAGTGGTTGATGCTCCATTTTCCATATGTGTAAGGAGCCCTTTCCTTAGGTGCACTCAGCACCTAACCTGGTGAGAATATTATGCTTTGTTTCGTTTCCTTTCTCTTAGTTTCATTACTTTGAATAATAATGCTTTATTTAAGCATGGGGAATTGGTAGTTTCATGTTTTTCATTTTGTTTTGTTTTTTAGTTTGCATACTTGTTAAAGCATGTAGTTTTAGGTTTCTTTTTTGTTTGAGCTAGTGTTGTATTGAGTTGCATTTTAGGTTTGCATGTAGAATTGCATGTAAGGATGGTGCGGATTGGTTTGAGATGACCTCCTTCGATGATTCTTTAGGCAAGATAGCTTTCATGAGCTTCAGTAACTTTTGATGTGTAATCCCTTTCGGTGATCATTTTTGTGAATGTTTTGTAAATATTTCATGTTTTCACCCTTGTCTTGATGGAGAACAATCTTGCCCCCTTGGAGTACTTAGCACTAGTGTTGGTATATAAATGTCATTTTATGAGGTAGATGAGACTTTGGTGGATATTTCGTGAGACTTTAAGCCTTCCTTGACTAATTCATCATCTTTAGTCTTATGTTCTTGCATGTGTGTAACTCTTTCATGTTGTATCTCTAGAACTTGCCTTGAATATTTTTCAAAACCACATTAGCATGTGCATAGTTGATGATATGACAGAGGCATTCTTCTTTAGTCATTTTATCCGCATAGCCAAATAGCCTAACATGAAGTCACATGTTAATCCATTTGCTAGCCCCATTAACCTTGTGACCTTTTCTTGTTGTGATCCCTTCCATTTTACCTCTTAGTTGTCCTCATATTCCTATCCTTAAGCTAATTCTGTGGAGCATCACTTCAAGTTTATTTATGGAAAGCTTATGGGGCCAATCAAGGTTCTGGTTGCTTGGTATGCTGGCTTCATGAGGGGATGGTGTTATTATAGATTTGGAGTGTTCCCCTTATATGAATAAGGGTTGTGTATCTATGTATTAAGTAGTGAGTTGGCAATTGGTGGTCCTATGCCTTTCATCTTTAAATTCTCTTTCAACTTCCCAAAACAAGAAAGGGAAAAAAGGGGGAAAAAAGTTATGTTGAAAAATAAAAGAACTAACCAGGACAAAGAGAGAAAAGAATGAATGAGTGATTGGCATTAGATACGTAACTAACTTCAACTCCTGTCTCTCTGACTCACTCCCTATTTGACTCATGGAGGATATTCGTTGTATTGTTGGGGTATAGAGTGTTGGTGAATGTCATAGTTAATTAATGCTTTGTTGATTGCTCTTTAATCACTGGGCTAAATAGCTCCACATTGCCCAATTTCATTAATTCGCTCCTTTCCCTTAACCCTTTTAGCTTATGTTACAACCTAAGTGAAGTCATGTTAATTCTGATATGCACATTGCATTTTTTGTGGTGTAAAATTTGAGAGTCTTGGCAAGCATATGGTAGTTTGCATCTTTAGAATGAGTCTTGAGTGAACCTATGCCATAATTGCAACATATGAGTGGGAGTGATTAACATTTTTCAAAGGTGAGGTTCTGACCACTGCCGCAAGCGCACGAGTAGTTGTAGTATAGATAAAAATATCGTCCTCAGGGACCAATATAATCTATCGAGTTGTATCTATCAAAATATGCTAAGTAAAATTCGAATTCAAGGGGTTTCAATTCAACAATTTCTAATTCACTAATTTTAAATGAATTAAGCAAAAATGCCTAAGAATTCATGTAGTTATGAAAGGTGATTGGATCAAAATGATAAGCATGTGCTTTTCTCTAATCGCTTAATCTCGAGGAATTGAAATCTCTACAAAAATTTAGTCTATTCTTTCAAAATCAACCAAATTTGCGTAAACTAAGCAAACGTCGTTCTTTCAAACTAATTTGTCTCAATCCAAGTTGTATATCTTCGATTACACTCTAGTCACCCTAACATGCAAATCTCTCGTTCGAGATAACGCTATGTCAGGCTTTATCAAGGCATCTAACAATCAAATGTCACCTTTTAGCTTTTCACTCAATTGTTTCAAGTGTGCAACCAAACTTTGGCCAAAAATCCACTCACAACGTGATAATCACTTGATAGAATGAAATCAAACCAATCATGAAATAAAAACAATTCTATAGATTAAAACATGATCCAACTACACTTTCATAAACTACTAAATCCCTCGACAAAATAAACTACTCACACATGATTAAAGATTAAACAACTAACCAACGTTTAAGCGAAATCTGAGAGAAATGGCTTGACTGAGATAGCCTTTCATCCAAGGCCTTCAAACCGCCTCAAAATCAAACACACACACACCAGATTTCTTAATAAAACAATAATCAAACAAAAGATCTCAACTAAAAAGAACAAAATTTGAGAAAGAAAATGGACTATGCTATGCTTCCTCTTTCCTCCATTGCTGCTGAACGACGCCTATTTATAGAAGAGTTTGGATCATTTCAGCCACACAGTCGATGGAAGACGAAGAGGCAGCAATTTCACAGCTCACCCTGGTCCGTGGCAGATACCACAGTCCGACTGTGGTCTTGACATGGGTATCCGTGGGGGAGGTCAAAATACATCCAATAAGGGTCAAATGCTGGGTAAAAAGGTCTAAAATCCTACAAAACACATCAAATAACAGTACCCAAGTATAAATCAAGAATAGGAGTATAGATTACGACTTGAAGCACATAATTCTCCTAAAAATGTGGCAAAATAGCCCTAAAATGATGTATACATTAAGCACTTATCAAACTCCCCTATGCTTAAACTGTTGCTTGTCGCTAAAATAGAAAATATACACAACCTCCTTATGATAGATTTAGGTAACATTCAAATGGCAAAGCTGGTCCATAGGTAGCCCAAAATGATGCAAAAATCATTAGCAAACAGGTTACAGAATGAAATTTTTGAAAACCACTTGATAGACCACTATGTAAAACTTGAATCAATCCCCCCCCCCCCAAATCGTCAAGTACAGCCATTCACATATGAAACAAGTGAGGCTAGCAAGGCTGGTAGAACCCTGCTATAGTTATGTGGTACTCATCACTCATGTGTTTGAAAATATATACAAATATATAAAGGCTCCCTTAATTCTCATGCCTTAGACTCATATCCACCATAAGCTTGACAAGACTCACAAATTCACCATCACCAAAATGCAAACACACTAGACAATCATGAGGACTTTCATGGGGTAGTAATGGGGTCATGGGTAAAGGTAAGAGGGGAACAAATGTTTTGGAAATGAGAAGCTAGAAGCCATAGACTAAAAGCTAAACAATTCCAATGCATCATACTACATCCTTCTTAGACCATTACAATTTATCAACAAAATACATCCCCAATTGAAGAGAGAAAGAGTCAACAATCACAAGAATTTATAATTCCAAGAAGGCTAACACTTTCTTCCTTTTTTTTCACTTTTCTTTTTTTATCTTTCTTTTTTTTGGTTCTTTTTCCTTTTTCATTTTGTGCTTTTTTTCTCTTTTTTTTTTTCAAATGAGTAAGCCAATGGAAATCCATAACGAACTTTAAATTCCATCTCTTCTCTAAATTTGTACAATTTGACAAGGGATTTATCAAGATCTCACAACCATTCACCAAACAACCAAAACCCACTAAAAGGGAACAATCCACCTTAGTAGTGCCTTATCAAACTTGATGCAAAAGAATGAATTTTTGCTCTAGTCTTGGTTTAAAGGTAAGATAATCATTTGGCAATAGGCTATAATAGGAAGTTTAAATCAACAAAAACGGACATAGACTCAAATGGGCTAGCAAGAGATATAATGTACAACAAAGGTGGCTATTTGGCCGTTGGGTTTAACAAATCAAAGAAAAATGCCTCAATCATATTGCCTAATTGCACATGCAAAATGTGATCTTGAATGAGAATCAAAGCAAGTTCTAGGGAAATGATTTCAAGGAAGAGTCATACATGAAAGAAATACAAGACTTGATTGATAAATAGTCTCTAAAAGCTCAAAGCCTCATAGGACATCTACCAAGGTCATAACTAGCACATTAGTAAACACATGCAAAAATTCATGTAAAGACTCATAAGGTAATCAACTTGCATTCAACATGTGGTCAAAACATGGATCTCGTTTTGGCAAACTCATTCTCAAACATTTTGTGCACAATTTGGGCAAATCAAAGGATCAAACTAAACCAAAGAAGTCTACCAAATCTAAAAAGATCATGATCGAAGGAATTTTTTTTTGCTTTCTCTTTTTTTTCATTTTTTTTCATTTTTTTTTTTTGCATGCTCCTAATAACAATGCAAACTAAAATGCAAAGGTACTAATAAAAGAAAAAACTAAAATGCAACCTAGAATGAGAAGAAAACTAAATGCACTACTAAAATATGCTAAACATAACTAAAACCTAAAACAAAAACTCCAAAAACTATAACAAACAACAGATACAAAGCACAAGCACACCAAACCAAATCAGGCATTAGACGCCAAATATAATGACTGACTCCCCCATACTTGAATCACACACTGTCCTCAATGTGGGCACATAATACAAAAAGGGAAGGGGAGTAGCACAAAGCAATCAAAAAGGAGGTGGTGGAGGGGGATGAGGTGGTTGGCCATAAGACATATGCCAATCCCGCCAGGTCTCTAAACATGCCCTATAGACCTGAAAATATAGAGTCTAGGTAGCAAGCATCCCACGAAGCTCATCGTGGCTCTCTCGGACAAAGTCCCCAAGAGCGGCGTTATCAGAAGCAACAAAAGCTCGAAGGGAAACTTGCTCCGCTTGAATGGATCTAAGGGTGTCTTGGAGGTCGATATAGTTAGGAGGGGATGGTTGAGGGGAAGAACTAGGTCTGGCTTTACTAGAATGAGCGGCAGGATGATTGGGTATGGGTTTAACAACATCGTCATAACCAGGTACCCAATAAAGGTTAGCCCAGTGAAGTAAGGTAGTTCGATCGACATTGGGCAGCAGCAAAAGCCGGTCCCCAGGATAAATCCAACATAAACGGCCAGCCTCAAGTTTACAAAAGTTCATAATTTCAAAAGCAGCTTGATTAGGCCGCTTGGACTCAAAAACTCTATCCTTAGGGTTGGGTTTAATACCCAAAAATCTTGCAACAGTAGTCACAATACCACCTATGACTATCCCCAGGGTAAGTCCAACATAAATGACCAGCCTCAACTTTACAAAAGTTCATAATTTCATACGTAACTTGATCAAGCCGCTCGGACCCGCAAACTCTATTCTCAGGGTCGGACTCAATACCCCAAAATCTAGCAATTGTAGCCGCAATGCCACCTATGACTAACCTACCTTTAGTGCTAACAGCAGCACTATTTAATTGCTTGGCCAAAAACAAACCGGGGTCAAGCTGAACGCCATCAAGTCTACAGGACAAGAAGTACAACTCAGATAATCTCGGGATATTCAGACTATTGTCCTGAGTAAAGAAACAACAAGCCAAGAGACGCTGAGCTGCTCTAACGCAAGGGTTCCTAACATATGTGCACTTTGGTGAACTAGTGTTGTACCTAACGCTCCCCAAAAGTTCGCCCCAAAACGCATTTGAATTAAATTCGCATAGGACTTGGTAGTTCGGTAAACCCATACTAGGTGGAAAACTGAATATGCCATTAAAGGTACCTAAGTTCAACTCGTATAATTATCCCTGCAAATAAAATCATATGTACCCGGCTTGACATAAATATCGCTCAAAGATCTTTCTTGTGTCATGTCTTGCAATTCAAGTTTAGGCCTGAGTTCAGGTTCAGATTCCATGTCAAGGTTGGTTCACTCCTCACAAGCCTTTTGCTCTCAGGGTCTCTAACCCAACTAATCATGCAAATCCAACACCCTCACAAAAGTATTTTTTGCCTTTTTCTATTTTTGCTTTTTTAAATTTTGATTTTTTTTTAGTTTTTGGACATTTTTTTTTCTCTCTTTGCACACAAAACAAAAACAAAAGTAACCTAAACCTAAAAATAAAACAAAAATAGAAACCACAAAATAAAATAAAATTAAATAAAAAAATTAAACTAAAACCTAAACAAGCAAAATCTAAAAATAAATTAAAATATAAAATCAAACTCCAAAATTAGAACACTATACACGAAAAATTTAGCACAATCACCAAGAAGATGAATATATTTTTTTCAATTTTTTCTGTCTCAAAACAATGCAGAAAATTCAAACCAGGAAAGTATTTCTAAATATCATAGAAAATTCCAAAAATTCCTAAATATTCCACAAAAATTCATCTAGACTCTAAAGATTCCTAAGAACCCACTAAAAATATCAAAGTAGCAAAATAAGCACCAAAGCTGCCCAGAAAAATCGAAACAAAAAGTAAAAATAGAGAAAAACCTGCACTATGTATTTTCTATTCTTTGTTCCACGCAGCAGTTCAAGGCTAAATTGTTAGTTCTATTTTATTTTCTTTTTCAACAGAAAAAATAGTCACTAAAAACATAATAAAATGGAAGAAAATAAAAATCAAAATGCAAACTCTAATCGAAAAACAAAGGAAATCTAAACTAAACGAAAACAACGCAAATGACTAGGTATGACTCGATTCACAACCTAATTTCACGGTAATTCATTGTTATTTTCACAAGTGTACGGTTTGTCATCGTAACACTTTGGGGTCGATCCTCAGAGATGAATTATAAATTAAATTGCAACTATGTTAACTTGCAATTTACTCAAATTAAGGTAAAACAAAGGGTAATAAACTAACATTTGCTAAATTGAACCGACACTAATGCGAAATCAAAACTAACCATCTATCCAAGCATAAACTGTCCAAGTTTCCATTAGTGAATAAGTTCATGTTTCAGGAGCAGCAACCACAAGCTCAAACAATATCATAAAATCAAAACCAATAAAGAAACATGTTCTAGCAAGCCTAGAAGAGCATGAGCACCTAGATTAAATCAGATTGAATCGAACAAGTTAGGGACTTGAACAAAACGAAACCACTACCCTGTCTATCAAGCTCTGTTAATGGTGAATCTTATAATTGAAATAGGGTAGAAACAAACTAATTAATAAAGGAAACAGAACCCAACAACCTTTAGTCTCAGAATTCAACACTAATTCCAATCAAACTAACAGACCAAATCTCAAATTTCACCAATTTTTGTGAGACTAAAATCTAATCTTAAATCTAAAAACTGGGTACATGAAACTAAATAAAAAAAAAGTGAAGAATCCGAAAAATAAGACCCTCTACTCTTTACTCTCTGCTATCTTCCTCCACCTTGAATAGATTAAATCCAAAAAAAAGCAGCAACGTCCCCAACCGCCATTAATCTTCAAGAGAATATGTACCCATTCTTTTAATCACCCTCAATGCTTGCATCATTGCCCACTAGATGAGAGAAACAAAATGATGGTGGTGGAACGGTTATACAAATTGATGTAAGAAAATGAGAAACTAAGAAAGAAGGAAGTTGGTATGGATGAATGAAGAAGAGGAAGGTGAAATAACAGGTGTGGGGGCTCGGGTTCTAGTCAATGAGGAAGAAGAAAGGAAGAAGTTGGGGGGGACTTTAGGGTCACAAGCTTGGCACGTGCTCATTTAAGTGAAACTGTGGAAGGGATGGGCTGGGGGAACTGCTAGGCTTCCCGTGAGGAATTAGACTCAATCATTGAGAGAGTGAAAGAGAGTTGAGGTCTCGTCCAGGGAAGACCAAAATGGGCTGTAGAAGAGGGAAGAGAAAGAAGATCCAATTCTCGAAGAGAGAGAAAAGGAAAGGAGAGGGAAATGCCTGAGCTTGCTTCTAGGATACGAGTAGATGAGAAAATAGGCCCATGAAGATAGGGGGAATGGAAAGGCTGTGGACTGGGATCGAATGGGCCGAGGCTTCGGGGTCTACTCCTGCAACTTGCTTTGCCTTTTTTTCTCTTGTTTTTATGGCCCAACACTTCTTTTTCCATCTCCATTTGCAAGAATTTTGGAATTCTTATTTATTTTATTCAAATTTTTATAATTCCTGCAAAATAGATAAAAATATATTTAAATTGTAGTTTAATCATTTATTTTGAGCAAACATTAGATAATCAAACGGTATAAAACACCATAATTTTAGGTTGAACAAACCTTTAGCTTTAAAAAATAGTTGTATAGTACCTTAACTTATGAAATAACTAATAGAAAGGACCCTCAAAATTTCTGCGAACTATTTTTTACGTCCAATTCTACTAGTTTAATTTATGTGTAATGCCCATAATTTTTCATATTTGCATATTTTACACTAACCCAAAAATTTACCTTCAAAACTGTTAATTTTGTACATGTTATTTTATGTTCATAAGTATTGCTAGAAGCCCTCTTTTATCGGTTAAAAACTTACTTTCGCATGTGATTTTATGTTCACAAGTATTAATAGAATCTCTCTTTTATTTGGTATCCAAGCCACATGAGAGAACATAATTAGTATAATTAACTTAATTAATGGTTAATTATGATAATTAATTATAGTTAATGCTTGAGTCACCATCTACTTGTCTTGCTCCTAATTATTCCCATATTGTGCATTTACTAGAAGGAACCACTTCAGTAGCACCATAATCAATGTTGTTAGAATCGGGATCCTAGTTAGGATCGATGGGGGGGTTCTTCAAATCGGAATTGTAGAATCCAAATGAGGATTGTAAGATTTTAATATTTGTTGAAATACTGAAAATCGTTGTTGTAGGAACAAAAATCTTAATAAACCTCCACAAAGATTGTAGAAATTTAATTAAACTATGTTTCATGGGCAACATTGATGCAAACTATATATGGTTAGAATAATTTCTCGATTATAATTAAGTATGAGCACTTTGTGAAATTTATTTATGATCATAGATAAGACCGCAGGATCGTAGAATCATACTATAATCATGCCATACATTTTTGTAACTCAATTAGGATTGCAAGATCCTAATAACTTTAAGACTCTAGAGGGAGTTGGATCGATGGAGGGTTTTTGGATCGTAAAATCAGAGGATCATTAGATCTAGATCAGGAGTTTAATAACAATGGCTGTAATTAAACTACATCACCCATATAGTTTTAGAATTGAAAACGGAATTAGCAAACGTTAATATTGAAGCTAAGGAGACAAATAAGCAATTATCTATATTCTATCTTTCTTTGATTAACAAAATTAGACATAGTAGAAAATCTCATTTAACTATTAGTACTCCATTTCAACATAAATATCCTTTGCAAAACCTTAAAAAAATCTATTTCCTTTGCAAGATAAAAAAAAAATAGAAAAAGAGGTAGTAGGGAAATTAATTGAAAAATCTTTTGAAAAGGAAGAAAAAGAAGAGGAGGATGGAATATGAGCAGTGTAATCTCGAAGAATTACAAATTATGTTTGATAAAGAACAAAACCTAGAAGAATTAAACAAAATCATGGATGCAATAGTAGAAAAAAATAAAAAGTCTTATATAATGACAATGAAGAAACATATAATTTGCAGTTGGAAGAAGAAATATAGCAACACATGAACCTATTAAACTAAAGGATCTTAATACTGTTCCTCTAGAGAAATTAGGAGAAAACTGGATAAAAAATATGGAGAAAGGATAGCTGAAGGTGAATCAATGAGATTGGAGAAGAATTCAACATAGATGAAATCAAATCTAATCTAGCTAATAATGTTATTCCTAAACCTGAAGAATTTGGTGAATCTTCCAATAGCACTTAAAACTAACTCTTCCTTTTCATCTATCTCATGGAAAGCCATATCACTCAAAGAGATTAGCCTCACCCTTATTAGTCAAATAGGTCACATTCTAAACATCGATGGAGCTCGCAATGAAGAAAAGATATTTGAACATTGGAAAAGGGTTATTAATAGTCTCTTGAATTTGAATACGACATTTACAGCTGAAAATTTCCTAAATTATATGGAGCATAGTTTTTCTGGCACTGAAACTGATCAGTATGACTTATTAAATGAGTAAGGTAAAAATGTATTAAGAACAATGGAAACACCAGCTGCTATGTTCAAAAAGTTAGAAATTGAAACTGAATTTACTGGAGCTAAACTTGATTCCGTAGAAAAGGATAGAGATTAACAAATAAAGATTAATAACAAAGAGCTTTGGGACAAGAGATATTTGGAAATTTTATTACTAAATTTAGTCATTATTAGTACAAAATTGGGCATAATGAAACCAATCCTGGGATGTTTTATGACAAATTACCTCATTCGATAAATTTCATAATCAATGAAAAAATATATTACATGGCTTGGAAAGGCGAATGTCATTGATACCCTTGGTCCAAAAAATCTCTTATTTAAGAAAATGGGTCAATGGTCAATGTCTTGATCTATTAAAACAAAATAAAATTAAGAAATAATTTCTAGCCTATTAAGATAATCCTCATCAATAGGGAAATGAATCTAACGAGAGAAAAAAAGGGAAAGTTCTATAAGAAAAATAGATTTAACAAGCAAAGGGGAGAGAACTATTCCTAAAAGGTGTAGATATTTTTAGAAAAGCTTCTTATTGTCTAGCAGGAAAAAAAAACAACTATAAGTGTTGGGCATGCGGAGAAGTAAGACGTTATGCAAACAAATGTAAAAATAGGAGGAACAACAAGTTTCTTGAAACATTGGGTAGTCTAGACTATTTTAAGCTTGGCGAAAAAGAAGCAATAGACTTTGCCATGAAAAACAACAATTGAATTTGTTGAAATAGTAATGGAAGATAAATATGAAGAAAATGAATACGAAGACACTAGTCATAAGATGGAAAGTAACGCAATTAGTCTTGGCGACCTTCAAGGAGAAGAATTTATTTGAGAATGAAGATATCGAAGAAGATTGGGTCCTTCATATAATTTAGAAAGACACGATATATAAAAAATTCATCTTTCAATTAAAGAGTAAGTATGCACGTGAAATGAAGGAAGGGGACTTAGAGACAAAAGGTTGTGAATATGATGTTGGAGAAGTGATAGGCCATGGATATCTAGCTTTGCCAATCCCGCAAAAATCAATACGAAAAATGTAATAAAAAATCGATGAGCATCAAATCTCAATTATTAAGAAACATGAGTACAATATTAGAATAAGGACAAGGATCTTCAACAACTAAAGAAAAACTTAAAGAAGATGATACAGTTAGTATACAGTGAAATAAATAGAATGAGCTTTGAACCCAAAGATATAGTGTGGATCAAAGCATGAGTTAGGATAGAAAAGTCATTGGGCAGAAAATAAGAAAACCACGAGTGGGCTAATTAATGAGGATGAATTAGTAAAAAAAATGACTGTGGAGATATGTTATGAAGCCACCAATACTAATCCTAACAGCATTTATATCCTAATAAATATGTTTAGAGAAATATAAATATGAACTATGCGCTTACATCAATAGTCGTTGTTCTGTCTGTTTTGGGAAAAAGGTCTTCATTTCCAGAATTTATGAGGGGAAAAAAAAAAACCAAGAATCCGTTATAAGTGAAAATAGCTTATAATAGCGCAATGAGCCACAACGACGCCATAGAGGGGTTATCCATAGAAATAAGATGAGCCAATGCATTATACCAGTTATATGGGCTCTAATCAACCCTCCTATGATATGATTGTTGGAAGTAATTTTCAAATTTTGAAGCAATTTTCAAAGGCTATATTCTCCATGCACGCAAACCATAAATCAAATCACATTCAATATAAATGGTCAGTCGATCCCAATTGATAAGTTAAACAAAGCATACATGCATTAGAAGATTCAGTTTATACGCAGGCAGTGTAGTGAGAAGGTAATCCCTACACAACGTTGATTAGCACTGACAATCTCACTACTAGAGTTATCTATTAAAGAGCAGATTGTTGAACAACACAAGCAATTATGTAAAGAACTCCACTGTGATAATCCTCTCAAATTTTGGGATAAAAATAAGACATTTGCCAATACTACTTTACTAAATCTCAACATTATTATCCAAGTTAAACAAATTGTGTATATAGACTAGGATATTCAAGAATGTAATAAACAAATCAAAGAACTTTTGGACAAAGGTTTAGCAGAAATAGTAAGATACATCACACTAGTCCCACTTTCATGATAAGAAATTATGCTTAAGAAAAAATAGAAAAAGCTAAAGTAGTAATCAATTACAAAAGCTTAATGATAATACTATCTTTGATGTTTATTTTATTCCTAATGAAACAGTTCCTTTCAATAGAATTCAAGGACTCTCTTAGTTCTCAAAAATGGATTACAAAAGTGCATATGAGCAAATAAAAATGGAAGAAGAAAGCATTCCTTTGACTGCTTTTGGTTCCCCATAAGGACATTATCAATGGATAGTAACGTCATTTGGTCTTAAAAATGCACCTCAAATGTTTCAAAGAAGATCAGGTAACATCTTCAGAGATCTTAATAATTGTTGTCTAGTTTACATTAATGATATTCTTATCATTTCCAAGGTCAAAGACCAGCATAAGCATGACGTCTTGCTATCATCCAAAGATGTAGTGATTATGATATTATCACTTAGTAAAAACAAATGTATTTATGCCAAACAAGAAATAGAGTTTTTAGGTTTAGAAATAAAATTAAAAAGGTATTATAGGAAAATAAAAAATTTCCCTCAGAAGATCGAAGATAGATAACAATTAGAAAGGTTCCCTGGATGTCTCACCCATGCTTTAGATTTTATTAAGGATTTAGTTAAACTGAGAAAACCATTACAACAAAAGCTCAAGAAAGAAATAAGTTGGACATGGACCTATATTGATTTAAAGATTGTTCAAAACTTCAAAAAGATGTGTAAAACTTTTCTTCTACTTAATTTGCCCAATGAAGGAGATGATTTCATTCTTGAGATAGATGCTAGCAATGATTACTAGAGTGCAGTACTCAAGATCAAAGAAGGAGAAAAACTCTGCAAATACTAAAGTGAAAATTTTAATAGGTAGAATGCAACTACCCCACGATGGAAAATGAAATCCTTGCAGTCATCAGGAGAATTGAAAAGTTCTTAATCTTTTTAGCACAAAACCTTTTCTAATTCGTACTAGTTCCAAAGGAATACTTGGTTTTATGAAAAAAAAAATTATTAAACATGCAAGCATAAGAACAACTCTTGTGCTGGCAATTATGACTTAACTAGTTTTATTTCTATATAGAACATATCCAAAGATCGAAGAATTCTCTTGCATATAGTTTAACTCATGAGCTTGCCAATATTGATCATCGGAGCAAAACTCCTGCTAGAAAAGGAGGAAATTCAAAATGAAATCTCATTATTGCTAGAATGAGTTTCTCCTTCTCACAGAGTCCTTATGCATATGTTGGAATTTCATACAAAAATTAGTTCAAGCTTTGATTTGTTATTTTATACCTATCTAATAGTACAAAGATTCAACCTTTTAGAGTTACAGATGAATTATTTAAGGATTCCTTATGATGTTTAAGAAAAACCAAGTTCCTATGTTTAAGAAAAACGATTCAATGACTGATATGCAACTTGCATCAACTACTATCATAATTATTCCTATGATATTTAGTACTCATGGAGTACTACAATCTTCTTTCTTGATAGTTCTGGCGTTGATGTGTATTAGATTCCCCCAAAATTCAATTCCCCTGGATGACTACATCATGAAAGCTTGGGAACATAGGATAGTAGCTTACCTTATGAAAATCTCGGGTCCAAAGTATCCATTTTTCTCAAAATTACCTAAGTTTCAAAAGTGTATGTTTAAAAGGATCCCTTAGAATCTCACATCTTCTAATGGTTAAATACAATTTCTATACAATAGAAGTCTGTAAGTTGAGGTACATTTCTCAGTAACTGAGTATGAAAATGAAAAGACCAAACTAGCCCATTATCTTATTCAATTAATTGATCTACAAGATCCTAATGATCAATGACTAGAATGGCTTCCATAATGACAAGTCGTTAGTTCTCCTGCTTCAGAAAGAACCATTGGACTTTACAACATTTATCATCAAATGTGGACATTGATTGAACGAGGAGGAATATGAATGCATTGTGGTAACACTACTTTGATTTATGGTAATGAGTTCAACAAATCTATGGATGTAGAAGGAGCTACTTCAAAAGATATGATTAATTATCTCTTTGATATTGGAGTTGAAACATTCTTATCAGAAAAAGGAAAGAAATATCTATATGAACTATTTGAGAAATAGGATCAAAAGCATCTTGAACTTGTTGAAGATAATCTTGATAATGATGGTTAAAACATTATTGGAGATGAAGGCATGTAGAATCTCAAATATGGATGACTAGTCTTATCAGCATTAAGTGCTTTTAAAAATGTTAAATCAGAAAAATAATGCAGTCTACTGTAGCTATGTTAAAGCATAACAATGTGTATACTATAGCCACCTATATATTTCATCCCATCTATAAATGGAGAGGTTGAGTGTTGTGAATGGACATGATTATTTGAGCATACTTGAGCAAAAGAAAAGTCAGGATTTCCATTTCTCCATGAGCAAACATCTCTAATGATCTTAATAACTCAAGTCCTTCTTTAATCTTTCCATTTTAATCTTTTCACTTTCAAGCTTTCAATAAAAGAAGTTTCCCAGTAGGGAAAACTATTCAATAGATTCTTATGTCTTATATATTATAATTTCTTGATTAAAGTCTAACTACCTTCAAAATATAAAAAAATGATTAGTGACTACTATTTGAGGTAGAAAACGAAACAAATCTATGTATGTCTGATCTAAGGGGGACATGGTTGAGATTAGCAATCTCTGTAAACTGGAAGCTAAAGGAATGCTAGGGTCCAGTGTCAACTAAGTTTAGGTAGTGGTCAAAATCTCCAACTAAACTTTATTATTTTGCTAAGCATGGTGGACCTATAATTATGGAAAATATAGTATTTATGACAAAAGTAGTAGATTGTGGCAACTAGTATCAGTAAATTCATTACAACAACAACAACAACACCTCCCAGTGTGGGTCCCGCTTTTGTGGGGTCTGGGGATAGTATCAGTAAAGTCATTATAGAAGCTAAATCATTTAAAATAAGCATATTTTCTGAAAAAGCCCAAAAAATAACAAAATCACTAGCAATGCCCCATTTGGGTCAAAGTTTTTAAAAAAAAATTGAAAGTTTTGGACCAAAATAATAAGAAAAAGGACCTAGGAATCGATTCTCCAACAACATGAGATATCCCAATGTTATTTTCGAACAGTTAGGCCTACAAAGAGTTGTCCTAAAACTCAAGGCTCCGAAGAGTTACTAATTCCCCCACCCCTTCCTTCGTAGTTTTATTTCTCCTCCTTCCTTCTTATTGTTAAATTATACATCAACCCAAACCTCGATTGCCTCTTTATTTTTCTTCGTCCCGTCATTTCCTTCACCATGATCATTTCTTATCTTCAATACTCTCATCAATTTACCCCATGTTCATCATCATCATCATCTTTCAATCTATCCTTAATGTTTGCAATTAAAAGCTTTAATCAATCATATCGGCAATTATAAGATGTGGCCAAGAGTTTTATTCTTAATTAATGGTGTTCAAGGGCTAAGATTGTTTGGATATAAATTGATGTCCTAAGATCAATTCAAGAGAAGTAGCGAGTAGGTTAGTGATAGTTTTGTTTTATTGTAGTTCTCATTTCCTTTCATATAGTTTTTTAGGCTCACAAATTTATGTAATCGGATTTTGCTTGTTTAATTTGAGAAAAAGTTTGGATTTTTTGAATTGAAATTCCAAGTGTTTAGTTCAATTTGGCATTCTTTTTCTTTTGCTATTTTGATTGATTTTACCATATTTTTCAAAATTTGACTTGTGGTTCGAATTTGTTTATGCCACAGCTAGCGTTTCTGTATCTAGGAAACCCTAAAGTGACTACCCAAGTTAGCCTCAAGGATAGTGTTTCTGCATCACTTGAAAATCACTTGAAAATCCAACTCTATCTTATCAGTTTCATTATGTTGAGTTCAATTCTTCTTGCTGTCTTGAGGAAGGGTGAGGCTAGGTCCATCAGATGCAAAAAAAAAATTGAGAAAATTTAAAGAAGTATGTTCCATGATGTATTTTCCTGACATATTCGTTGATGTGGTGAGAATAAAATTAATTCCTTTTACTTTAAAAGATGTTGCAAAAAGATGGATGCACAACATAGCTGCTAATTCTGTTTCCACTTGGGATGATTTTGTTAAGTTATTCTTAAGAAAATATTTTCCTAATGCCCAGACTGTAAAGTTAAGGAATGAAATTAATCCATTTGCTCAACCAGAAAGGGACTCATTTTGAAAATACTTAGGTCGGTTTAGAGTTTGTTGGCCTGGTGTTCCCATCATGGTTTAAAACAAGTGTGTCTTTGTCAAATTATTTGTGAAGGACTTCACCAACAAACTAGAACCATATTAGAGTCCACGTGTAATGGTGTCTTTTTTTCTAAGAGTGCCATTATTGCTTGGGAATTGCTAGAGCAATTAGCTAGGAGGACTATGCAATTGGAAATCGATAAGGATGATAGTCTAAATTCTAGGTTAGCTAGGGGTGGAATACATTCTGTTTCTGATGTGAGTCACCTATAGTCTAAGACAGCACTCCTAGAAAACAAGTTGAAGTAGTTATTTGTTTAGAGTTTGAGATTGCAGTCTTAGAAAACTTTACAAATATTGCAGTGAAAATTTTAATAAATCAGAATGCAACTAGCCCATGATGGAAAAAGAAATCCTCTCAATCATAAAGTTCTTAATCTTTTTAGTGCTAACATGTTTTCTAATTCGAACTAATTACAAACGGATACTTGATTTTGTGAAAACAGAATTTATCACATATGCAAGTGCGAGGTCAACTCCTGCATTAGTAATTATGGCTTAACTAGTTTTCTTTCTCTATTTTACATATACATGGGTCAAAGAATTCTCTACAAATACCTTAACTCATGACCTCACCAATGATGATCATCAAAGTATAACTCTTGCCGACAAAGGGGGAAATCCAAAGTGAAATGTCATTACTACTAGAATGTGTTTCACCTTATACTAGAGTCCTTATGGATATTTTGAAATTCCATACAAAAAGTAGATCACGCTTTGGTCTACTATCTTTTGCCTATCTAATAGTATAGAGGTTCAACTTTTTAGTGTTATAAATGAATTACTTAAGGTGTCCTTATGACGTTCAAGAAAAAATAAGTTTCTATGTTCAAGAAAAAAGGGTTCAATGACTGCTATGCAGCCTACATCGACTATTAACATAATTATTCTTATGATATTTTTCACTTATGGAGTAGGGATATGAAGTTGGTGGTGTAAGATTCCCAACAAATTGAATCTCTCTAGATGAACACATCATGAAGGCATGCGAATATAGAATGGTATAGTAGCTTACCTCATAGAAATGCCATATCAAAAGTACCCATTCTTCTCAAGACTAATTAAGTGTCATCAGTGTGTGTTTAAAAGGATCCATTGAATTCTCACATCTCCTGATGTTCTAACAAAAATTCCATACAGTATAAGTTTGTATGTCAAGTTAAATTGCATAATATCTGAGCACGAAAATGGAAATGCCAAAGTAGCCCATTATCTTGTTCAATTAGTTAATTTAGATGATCCCAATGATTAATGACAAAAAATGGTTTCCAAAATGACAAAAAGTAGTTAGTGATCTTGTTTCATCAAGAGTCATTGGTTTTTACAATATTTATCATCAAATGTGGGCATTGATCGAACAAGGACAAATGTTAATGCATTGCGAAATTACTGCTTTTGCTCATTATAATGAGTTCAACAAATGTATGATGGTAGAAGGAGCTACTTCGAAATATGTCTTTGATTATCTCTTTAATATTGGAGCTTAAAAATTCTTATCAGAAAAAGGAATGAAATATCTTCATGAATTATTTGAAAAATGGGATCCAAAGCATCTTCAACTTGATGAAGATTTTGATGATTATCTAGATAATGATGGATTAAAAGACATTATTGGAGATTAAGGCATGCGGAATCTCAAAATGGATGACTAGTCTTGCCAACATTAAGTGCTCTAAAAAGTTGTTTGCAACATTATTGTGTACTTTGGTCAAGTGTCAAGTTAGTCAAATAATGTAGTCTACTGTAGGCATATGAAGGTAGATGTAGTCATGTGAAGAATTAGTGTGTATTGTACCCATTAGGGTATCCTATGTAGTTCACCTCCTCTATAAAGGAAAAGGCTGAATGCTTAGAGGGACGCGGTCATTAGAACATACTTGAGTAAAAAAGAAGTCGGAAATATTATTCGATCGAACCCTATGTGTTAAATATTGCAATGTCTTGATTAAAGTATCACTATCCTTTCAATTATAAAACTTGATTAGTGACTATGATATGAGTTAGGAAACAAAATAGATCTGTGT
This sequence comes from Selenicereus undatus, assembly GCA_017589665.1. NCBI lineage: Eukaryota > Viridiplantae > Streptophyta > Magnoliopsida > Caryophyllales > Cactaceae > Selenicereus > Selenicereus undatus. The sequence continues at coordinate 52,970,006 of JACYFF010031958.1, forward strand.
TGTGCTTAATCTAAAAGAAATGCGGTGAGATTAGAAATCTTCACAAACTGGAAGCTAAAGCAACGCCAAGATCCATCACCAACTAGGTTTAGGGAATGGTCAAAACTTTTGACTAAACATTATTATTTTGCTAAGCACGGCGGACCTATAACCACAGAAAATATAATATTCGTGATATAAGTCGTAGATTACAATAACTAGTACCATTAAAGTCATTACAAAAAGTTAAATCATTTAAACCAAGCATATTTTCTGAAAAAGCCCAAAAAATAGTAAAATTCCTAAAAGTACCCCATTTGGGTCAAAGTGGGAATTTTTGAAAGTTTCAAGCCAAAATAATAAGAAAAAGGACTTAAAAATCTATTGTCCAAAAGCATATGATTTCCCAAAATTAGTTTAAAAAAGTCAGGGGCCTATTGATAGTTACCTTAAAACTCAAGATACCTAAGAGTCGCTGATTATGGAAAAGCGTTTGAGATGAATTAGGCAAGCACAGTAGACAAAGAGATTTTGGATATCAGGAGGATTGTAAAGAATAAAAACATTTTTTGAATTCATAATTAGAATTACTATTCACAAAGTTTATTAAAGAAATCATATAATTGATAGGCTTCTTATTAATGAGATTTGTCCAAAATTCTCCCAGTTATTGTAATTAACACGTGTTCAATGTGAAGAGAACCAGTTTTGGAGAGTAATTCAAAGGCTTCTTAGTACACATTTGTCACATGCTTTTAGGCCTTGAAACTAAGCTAAAATATTATCAAATGAGCTCCTAAAAGATGACAATTAGTTCCCTCAAGGCTTGCTTTTATCCAATTCAAGATTGAAGAAAACAACCCAATAACCAATTGTTGTACTTACGATCTGGGATGACTACAAGTGCATGGGTGTTGTAGTTAGAAGAAAGTATCGTCCACAGAGACCAAAAGCAAAATTACCAAGTTCTTTCTATAAGAAAATGCTAAGCAATATCTTAATCAAGGATTTTGATTCGGCTATTTCTAATTAACAGTTTCTAATTCAATCAAGGAAAAACATCAAGGGATTTATTTAGTTAAGAAAGGCGTTGGATCATACGATTTAACATGTGCATTTCTTTAAATTGGATAATTTCAAGGAATTGCAATCGATTCGAAATTTAGTCTATTCTTTCAAAATCGACCAAATTGCCTAAACTAAACCAAAGTTGTTCTTTCAAACTAATTTGTCTTAGTCTAGGTTCAGTATGTTTTATTACTCATTCATCCTCCCAACGTGCAAATGTCTCTTTTAAACCATTGCTACGTTATGTCCTATTAAGCGGTCTAACAATTGAATTTCACCTTTCAGTTCTTCACTCAATTGTCTCAAGGGTGCAAGCAAATTTGACTAATTCCACTTACAACATGATAATTACTTGATAAAATGAAATCAAACCAACATGAAAGAAAACACAATTCTATTGAATTAAAATTATCCAACTAGACTTCCATTAACAAACAAATCCCTAGACAAGATAAACTACTCACTCATGATTAAAAATTAAACAACTAACCAAATGATTCAGCGAGATCCGGGAGGGAAAATCTTAGCAATGACAGCTTCTAACAAAGTCCTCAAACCACCAACAAAACCGAATTCCACGCTCAAGATTCTCACTTGCACACAAAATCAAACTAAAATTCTAACTATAAAAGATAAAAATTGAGAAAGGAAATGACTATGAAAGATGAAGGAATCCTCCCCATTGCTGCCGAGGGATGTCCCTTTAAGCGAAAATTCGCGCTCTCTCAGCCACACAACCTAAGAGAGATGAGATGCCATAGTTACAAAGGCACCACGGTTCGTGGTGGTCACCACGGTCGAACCATGGCGCCTGCTAGACCGATCTTTCTTGTGTTTCTTCTTGCTCCACGGGCATAGTGACATTAGGGGGGTATCGTGGTGACCTAAAAGATGCTCCCACCAATTCAAATGCTGGGTCAATTAGTCTGAAAACCTACAACAATCACCAAAGAACCATAACCAAGCGTATATCGAGAAAAAGAGTATAAAATATAACAACAGACTCTTAAAACCCCGAAAAGTGCCATAAAACTACCCCAAAAATGAAGTAATCAAAGGCACTTATCAAACTCCCCCATGCTTGAACTGCTGCTTGTCTCTAAACAAAACTAAGACCCAAAATTATTCAAAACCTCCTCAGGATAGACATTGGTAGCATCTCAATGGTGAAGTTGATCCAAAGTTAGCCCAAAAGGTGCAAAAATCATTTAATAAACAAACTAGAAAATGAAGTTTTCAAAATCACTTGATATACTACGATATCAAATTTGAATCAATCCCCCCCCCCCCAAAAAACATCAAATACAATCACATTATCATATGAAACAAATGAAGCTATTAATGCTAGCAAAACCTCGTTATAGTCATGTAGCACTCATCACACATGTGTTTGAAAGTGGAAGAAGGTTCCCTCAATTCTCATTCCATAGACTCAAATCTACCATAAGCTTGACAAGACTCTCTAATTCGCCATCACTAGAATGTAATACACATTAGACGATCATGAGAACTTTTATAAGGTTGTAACAGGGCCATGGGTAAAGGTAAGAGGGGAACGAATGTTTTGGAAATGTGAAGGTAGAATGATGGAGATCCCTCCATGCCCCTTAATTTTGAACATCAAATCAGTAAGGGTAATCTTATTTTGCTACCCAAAGGATGAATAAATCATCCTCATTTTGTCTAAGAAGCAAAACAGCAGGTGACGGGTTGATTCCAGCAGCAAACCCAATTTTTGAGAGCTTAATTACTTAGGCCTCTTTGAGGTTTAAGTCTAATATTTTGCATTGAGATTGAAGTTCAAGAAGTCAGTTTTCTAGCAAAACACGTTTCGTCTCATTTGGACTTCATTTTCCCATTCAAATCAGCCATTAAATCCAAGCTATACAATCTGCCCAGTTCAACCAGAATGTACCCGGTTTTGGTTATATGATTTCTTAACCTTGATGGTGGTTTAAGTCTTGGATTTTTACCTTTTTGGAACCCTTAATATGTCAGCTGCAAGTACATATAAAGAATTCTAGGTTAGGTATCTAGGAAATAAGTGAATTGGAGCCTTTTTCTAGAAGTTGCAGAAACTATCCTAGTCTGCATATGTTGTACCTTTTGCCCCATATCTCACAAACGGAAACTCCCAATGGCATGAAACTTGAGGCCCGTGAAAGCTGACTTCTAGAGCTTTCTATCAAGACCTATTTCACCCAATTTGAGTGAGAATCCTAGGAGTTATAGCTATTTGAAATTGACCCTTGTGCACTGAAAAGTTGCTGACAGAAAGTAAAAAGCACTTTTCAGCTTTTGTCTTTTGCTTTTTGGTCTCCCCTTGCTTTTGGACGTGTAAGAGCCTGTTGTTCCCCTTTCTTGCAGCTTGTTAAAGCTTCCCCACTATATAAGGGAGGCCTTGGGTTATCAAGAGAAGGATGGATGAATATACACTTATGCTTTGAGTTGTGAAAACTCTCTCCATTTCTCTTCAAATTCCTAGTGTTATATCTTGGGTGTTGGGCAACCTCAAGTGGGTCTCTAGGTCTTCTTAATTCAACTAAGAAGTTGATTAATTTCTGTAACTTAGTTGAAGGAAGAAGATTGTCCAAGTGTGCAAACCAAGGTGGATTATCATCACCCTTGCTAGTCCACTTGTTCTATCTTGGTTCTTGTTTTTCATTTTCATTCTTCTACCCAAATGCATTCTTGATTCACTTTTGCAAATTCTTGCCTTAGTGAAGCTTGAATATATCAAGTGGTATCAGAGCTTAGGCTACCCTCTTGGCTAAGCTTCCATCATTCAAACACACCCCAAACACAAAAACCCACAAAAACAGCCCAAACACTTTCCCCACAAACTTCCAACCGTGCCAAAATAGAAACTTTGCACGGCCACCCCATGCCACCTTGGCACGATCGTGCCACTCTCATTCTGTGTCATTTCACTTGTTTAAAACCACCTAGCTACTAATATCATGAGTACTAGTGTGAGTTTGAATTAGAGATTTGATGCACTCATGAGGCAACATCAGTTGATGTTTAGGAAAAGCCTAGTCCCTCCATGCCACCCTAACCTTTCCCCTATGAGCATTAAAAGGTACAGCATATGCAGACTGGGATAGTTTTTGCAGCTTCTAGAAAAAGGCTCCAATTGACTTATTTCCTAAATACCTAACCTAGAACTCTTTATATGTACTTAAATTTGACATATTAAGGGTTCCAAAAAGGTAAAAATCCAAGACTTAAACCACCATTAAGGTTAAGAAATCATATAACCAAAACTAGGTACATTCTGGTTGAACTGGGCAGATTGTATAGCTTGGATTTAATGGCTTATTTGAATGGGCAAATGAAGTCCAAATGAGATGAAACTTGTTTTGCTGGAAAGCTGACTTCTTGAACTTCAATCCCAATGCAAAATATTAGACTTAAACCTCAAAGAGGCCTAAGTAATTAAGCTCTCAAAAATCGAGTTTGCTGCTAGAATTAACTCGTCACCTGCTGCTTTGCTTCTTAGACAAAATGAGGATGATTTATTCATCCTTTGGGCAGCAAAATAAGATTACTCTTACTGATTTGATGTTCCAAATTAAGGGGCATGGAGGGATCTCCACCATAGAAGCCATAGACTAAGAGCTAAATGTTTCCAATGCACTCATACAACATTCTCCTTAGACCAATACAATTCATCTATAAAATACATCCCAATTGGAAGAGATGGGGAGTTGAAAGTCATAAATACTTTTTACAATCCAAAGGAGGCCAACACTCTTTCTATTATTTCTCTTTTATTTATTTATATATATATATATATATATATATATATATATATTCTCTTGTTTTTTTTTTCCAAAAGAGTTAGCCAAGGGAAATCCACAGCAAACTTTGAATTTCAATTCTTCCTTAATCTTTGTACAACAAGACAAGAGATTTCTTATATAACATAAGAACACAAATCCCTTCACCAAACAACCAAATCCATCAAAAAGATCTAAATACATCTTACTAGTTCATTATTAAACTCGATGCACAAGGATGAAATGCTCCTCTAGTCTTGGCTTAAGGGTTAGATAATTGCTTAGCCAAAGGCTATGGTAGGAGGGTCAAATCAATAAAAACGTATATAAGCTCAAAGGGGCTAGCAAGGGATAGAATGCATAACAAGGGTGGCTATTTGGTCATTTGGTTAACAATTCAAAGAATGTCTTAATCATATTGCCTCAATGCATATGAGAAATGTGATCTTGAATAAAAATCAAAGCAAGTTCCGAAGAAATGATGTCAAGGAAGAGTCCCACAAAGGGGCTTAAGGGTTAGATAATTGCTTGGCCAAAGGCTATGGGATGAGGTTCAAATCAATAAAAATATATATAAGCTCAAAGGGGCTAGCAAGGGACAGAATGCGTAACAAGGGTGGCTATTTGGTCTTTTGGGTTAACAATTCAAAGAATGCCTCAATCATGTTGCCTCAATGCATATGAGAAATGTGATCTTGAATGAGAATCAAAGCAAGTTCCAGAGAAATGATGTCAAGGAAGAGTCGCTCACAAATTAACAAAAGACTAAATTAATAAATTAGTCTTTACAAGCTCAAAGCCTCACGGGACATCTACCAAGGTCATAACTAGCTCATCAATAGACATATACCAAAATTCATGTAAAGAGTCCTGGGGTGATCAACTCGCACTCAACATATATCAAAACATGAAACTCATTTTCCAAACTCATTCTTAAACATTTTTATGCACAATTGGGCAAATCAAAGGATCAATCTAAACTAAAGAAGTCTACCTAGTCTATAATGATCATCATCAGAGGATTTTTTTCGCTTTTTTCATTTTTCTATTTCAAAGATGCATGCTCCTGATAACAGTACCAAGAAAAATGCAAAAATTACGAAAAGAAACTATAAAAGCCTAAAATGCAACCTAAAATGAAAAGAAACCTTAATGTACTTCTAACATGCTTCTAACCGCATAAGATTAAAACCAACAATGTAACTCCAAATGCAATCATGAGCAATATATACAATACATACATAAGCACACACCAGACCAAATCAGGCATCAGACGCCATCAAATACTGACTATCTCCCATATGCTTGAACAAAACATTGTCCTCAATGTGTGTATAGAGTAGAAAAGGGAAGGGGGAGTAGCAAGAAGCAATCAGAAAGGAGGTGGGGAGGGAGGATGGGGTGGTTGACCATAAGAGATATGTCAATCTCGCCAGGTCTCTAAACAAGCCTTATAATCCTGAAAGTATTGAGTTTGGGTAGCAAGCATCCCACAGAACTCGTCGTGGTGCTCTTAGACAAAGTCACAAAGAGCGGCCTTCTTAGAAGCCACATAGGCTTGAAGGGATACTTGCTCCTCCTGGATGGACCTAAGGGTGGCTTTGAGGTCGGCATAGTTAGTGGGGGTTGGTTGGGAAGAAGAACTAGGTTTGGCTTGACTAGTGAGTGGGGTGGAGGGGGTGCAGGTTGAACAACCCCGGCATTTCCAAGTACCCAATAAAGGTTAGCTCAGTGAAGTAAGGTGATTCGATCAACATTTGGAAGCGACAGAAGCTTATTCCTGGGATAAATCCAGCACAAACGTCTAGCCTCTACTTTGCAAAAGTTCACTAGCTCAAAAGAGGCTTGATCAAGCCGCTTGGACCTAGATACTCGATCCTTAGGGTTGGGCTCAACACCCAAAAATCTAGTAATGGTAGTGACGATACCACCAATGGCTATCCCACCCTTAGTGCTAACAACAGCATAATACAATTGTCTGGCCAAGAATTCCCCAAGGTCAAGTTGAACACCATCAAGCATACAAGACAAAAAATATAACTCAAACAATCTCGGGATATTAAAACTATCATCCCAAGCAAAGAAACAACAAGCAAGGATACGCTAAGTTACCTGAATGCAAGGGTTTTGAATATAGGTGCATTTGGGAGAACTATTACGATACCTAACACTCCCCGAAAGCTCGCCTCAAAATGCATTCGGGTGGAATTCTTGGGGCACTTGACAGTTTGATAAATCCATGTTATGTGGAAAACCAAATATCCTATTGAAGATACCTAAGTTCAACTCATAAAATTGCCCTTGCAAATAAAAGAAAATATACCCCGATTGATATTGAGGCCGTCAAGTGACCTTAACATGGAGAGTACTCAGGAATTCTAAGGTAAGGTCCCGATATGTACGCTCGTTAATCTCAATAAAATGTTCCATACCCCCACCCCCCGTGCAAACAACCATCGTATATCATCTAACAATCCTAAATGGCCTAATAATTCCTCATCATATTAACGAGCAGCCACAACCATTCGTTCATTCAAGGAAGTATATCTAACAACATGGCTGGGATTAGTTAAACCAAGAGGATGAGGAATGTTACCACGGGCTCGTGCTTTGGTAGAAGTTCGGGAGGTCCGTTGAGGTCGGGATAGTGCTTGGCCAGATGTTCCTGCCTCCTTAATACTCCTTTGTCTCTTGGTGGGTGCCGTGATTGCAAAATGGAAGAAAAATTGAAACAAAAACCCAAAAAAATAAGATGTGAGAAAGAAAAATGAAGAATTTAAGTGAAAAAGAAGAAGAATTAGAGAGGGAAGAAGATAGTTATGGAAGACGAGTGAAGGTGAGATGAGGTTGAAGAAGAAATGGTGTGAAGAGATGAAACTTGTGGGAGAAAAAGAAATATTAAGTGAAAAGGGAAGATTTTGAGTGAAAATAAGAAGAAATGAGGGACAAATTGAAGGTATAACAATGTGGGTTTAGAGGAGAATAGGGAGCTGGAGAGAGAGTGTGTGTGTCAAAGAAGAAGAAGAAGAAGATAGGGGAAAGTAGACGATCACCACGATCAAAACCCTTGACCGTGACCTGTAGCACCTCACCACAGTTCGTGGGGGTCACCACGGTCGGACCATGGTGTCTTCTGGACACCTTTTTTTTTGGCTGGTTGGGCACCCTACCGGCTGTATTGAGGTGTTGTGATCCGTGGTGCCCATAAATTGTTTTTCTTTTTTTTTCTCTTGTGATCCCTTCTTCTCTTTTTTTTATCTATTTTTTTTTACTATGAAAAACTACCAAAAAAATGAAAACTAAAGCTATAAAAGGGGTTGGGGTTGTGTCCCAAGAAGCGCTCTTGTAAGGTCAAAAGCTTGACCATGCTTCTATGTTCGGTCTAACTCAATGAGTGTGTGGACATCATTTTTATTACGAACCACAAAATTAAACTTCTTCCAACAAAGGTACCACCTTAAAAGCTCAGGTCGGAGGTCCTTTATCATCATCAATTGATGCCATAGCGTATTGCCAGTATACAAGACAAGTCGAGTACGTGGTCCATCATACTGGCCACTATCACCTTGTTCAATCCCCAAATCAAAGTCGGCATCAACTCCTTGTATAGGAGGAAAAGAGAGAACCACTTGGGAAAACCTACAATAATCACTCATAGTAGACCCATTATAAGCATGGGCCTTAACCTTGGGTATGCTAGGCGGCGTAGGAGCAGCAAACTCCACCTTAACATACCGTCGGTTGGGATCCTCGGTGGAAATCTAATCAAAATCAGGAGGACCATGACAACTCAAAACATCCTCCATGTCAATCTCAGAAAAAAGGGGAAATGCATCTAATAGGAAAGAATTAGGAGAAACCACTTTCTCCTCCATAGGGCATAACATAGCATGACACCCTTGTACTTCAAATGTTATCCGCCCCTTTTACATAATATGGCAACCTATTGTAGCTAGGAAGGGCCTACCAAGAATAATTTGGCCATCATTAGTCTCAATCATGTCGACAATGATAAAGTCTTCCAACACCCAAATATCTCCTATTTTAACTGGCACATCCTCTAATTTGCCTAAAGTTTACCTTTCAGAACTATCTGCTAGTTGTAGTGAAAAGGGAGCAAGTTGTAATGGCCCTACATGAAGCCTATGAAACAAAGAGTACGGTATTAAACTGACACTTGCACTTAGGTCACATAAGGCTCTTTCAACTTCCACCTTTCCACAACACAGGGGATAGAAAAGCTACCTGAGTCAAGAAGCTTAAGTGGAAAAAATGTAGGGATCTTTAAACTTTCGTTCTCTATGAATGTCACGGCCTTGCCACCATCATTTCTCTCCTTACTCTCAACCATGATTATTTCTCTACCCTCTTCAAATGGTTTGTCCTCGGGGCAATAGGATTCTTACACCTTCCTCCAAGGTAACACAATTACAATGCTCACGGGGGTTAGATTTTGGTTTACTGAGGAGTCTATCCAGGGTTGTCAATGAAGAGCTAGCTTGTTGAACAATATGACCTTCCAACATCTTATTGTGAGTTGTAAATACATCAACCTCTGAGGCTAATTGGTTCATATACTCATCTTGCTTTTGTTGCACCAAAAGCATACTCGCAGTAATGGCCTCTAAATTGGACTTTTGGGGAGCTTGTGGAGGGCAAGGTGGTCTTTGAAAATCGGGGAGTGGCTTAGCATTTAATGGGGGCATATTCAGAGGGTTTGGATTAGAAATATATGAGAAATTAAGATGATTCCTTCAACCCAGATTATAGGTACTGGAGTAAAGGTCATTGGTCGGTCTTAGGTTGAAGTTTTGGACATAATTGACTTCACTAGAGTCTTGGGAAAAAGGACTCCCAACTTGACAATTCAAAGTCACTTGTTCAATAGAACCACAAATTTCACATGGAGAGGGGCATTAGAATTCACAGCATTTATATTTATACGGTCCAACCTTTGAGTTATAGCATTAACTTTAGCAAAAAGCAAAGTGCATCAACTTCAAGCTTCACTCCAACCCGCTTGGGTTGGCCTCCTTTGATGAAGCATTGGAAATCATTTAGTGCCATCTCCTCTATCAAATTAAAGGCTTCATTCTCCATCTTGTTCGTCAAAGTGTCTTCCGTTGTTGCATTTATGGTGGACCGCACTGCTTGAGTAACTCCATTATAAAAGGTTTGGATGATCATCCACTTTTGGAGTCCATGATGAGGGCATAACCTTAGCAAGTCCTTGAATTGTTCCGAAGCTTCATAGAGCGATTCGTCTTCCCTTTGAGTGAAGGTAGTGATTTGATTCCTCAGACTTGTCATCTTTGATGGTGGGAAGAATTTGCCAAGAAAGGCTTTAGTTAGCTCATCCCTAAGTGGTGATGGAATCCAGTGGCAAGGAATGTAGCCAAGCACGCGCCTTGTCCTTGAGATAAAATGGGAATAGGCAAAGGCAGATTGCGATAATGGAGACCCCGTTTAACTTCAATGTATCGCACACCTCTAAAAAGATTGATAGGTGAAGATTGGGGTCCTCCATTGGTGATCCTCCAAACAGCGTTTGTTGAACCATTGAGACTAGTGTTGGCCGCAACTCAAAGTTGTTCACCTCCAGCGTGGGTCTAGCTATCCTAGAGGTGATACCTTGGACACCCGGAGTGATGAAATCCCAAAGTGTCCTTCTGTCAAGTTCCCCTCTTGGTGGTTCCGTCTTTGACGAAGTTTCTCGAGCCTTGTGCCTTTGTCTTTCTACCCTTTGCTTCTTTCTCTTTTGATGAAAAGTCCTCTCAATTTCAGGATTGCATTCGTAAATGAATGGACTTTGCATCAAAGGAAGAATCTTCCTGCAAGCTAAATCACCAACACTACCAAAGCAATCAAAAGTGGAAGAAAAAAAATGAAAGAAAAATAATTAGTCACCCTCACAAGATCGACTCGATATTTAGAAAACTGGTCCTTGACAATGGCTCCAAAAACCTAATACTACCGTAAGTGCACGGGGTGTTGTAGTTAAAAGAAAGTATCGTCCACAAAGACCAAAAGCAAAATTACCAAGTTCTTTCTATTAGAAAATGCAAAGCAATATCTTAATCAAGGATTTTGATTCGGCTATTTCTAATTAACAGTTCTAAATTCAATCAAGGAAAAACATATATGGATTTATTTAGTTAAGAAAGGTGTTGGATCATACGATTTAACATGTGCATTTCTTTAAATTGGATAATTTTAAGGAATTGCAATCGATTCGGAATTTAGTCTATTCTTTTGAAATTAACCAAATTGCCTAAACCAAATCAAAGTTGTTCTTTTAAACTAATTTGTCTTAGTTTAGGTTCAGTATTTTTGATCACTCATTCATCCTCCCAATGTGCAAATTTCTCTTTCAAGCCATTGCTACGTTAACTCATTAAGTCCTATCAAGCGGTCTAACAATCAAATTTCACCTTTCAGTTCTTCACTCAGTTGTTTCGAGGATGCAAGCAAATTTGGCCAAGTCCACTCACAACATGATAATTACTTGATAAAATGAAATCAAACCAACATGAAAGAAAGCAAAATTTGATTGAATTAAAATAATCCAACTACACTTCCATTAACAAACAAATCCCTAGACAAGATAAACTACTCACTCATGATTAAAAATTAAACAACTAACCTAATGATTTAGCAAGATCTGAGATGGAAAAGCTTGACAATGACAGCTTCTAGCAAAGTCTTCAAACTGCCAACAAAGGCGAATTCCTCGCTCAAAATTCTCACTTGCAACAAAATCAAACTAAAATTCTAACCATAAAAGATAAAAACTAAGAAAAGGAATGACTGTGGAAGATGAGGGAATCCTCCCCATTGCTGCCGAGGGACGTCCCTTTAAGCAAAACTTCGAGCTCTCTTAGCCACGCACCTTAAGGGAGATGAAGAGGCCACAGTTACAAAGGCACCACGGTCGGACCGTAGTGCCTGCTAGACTGATGATCTCTCTTGTTTTTCTTCTTGCTCTACGGGCATGGTAACATTGGGGGGTATCATGGTGAGCCAAAACATGCTCCCACCAAGTCAAATGTTGGGTCAATCAACCTACAAACCTGTAACAATCACCAAAGAACCAAACCCAAGCATAAATCGGGAAAAAGAGTATAAAATATAACATTAGGCTCTTAAAACCCCGAAAAGTGCCATAAAACTACCCCAAAAATGAAGTAATCAAAGGCACTTATCAAATGATCATTAGCTAATCTAATCAAGCTGCAGGTTCCTTTTCAGCCTAATTAAGGGCTATTTGAGAGTTTAAACCTAGCCATTTATGCTAAGCTGAGTGACACCCCATTTGATTATTTGAATGACCTGAGTAGGTGTCATTAGCTTCATGGTTTAGTTTCAAATCCATTGGTAACTCCCTAGGTTGATGTGAATAGCATCTAGTTTCTTACTTTTGCATCTTAGTCGTTAGCTTTGTAAGAGATAAGGTCATATAAAACCTCTCTCCATTGGTATTCTATTAAAATAATATTAATTGAATTCAGAATTGACTCAAATTCCTAGTGATTGTATCTTGGGTTGGTAGCTCAAGTGGTGATACACTGGATGACGTTAGTTCTTCTTGGTGGTATTTTTGTATGTGGGAAACCCTAAAGTGACTATCCAAGTGAGCCTCAAGTGTGGTGCTTCTGTATCACTTAAAGATCACTTGATTTTCTAACTCTATCTTATCAGTTTCATTACGTTGAGCTGAATTCTTCTTGTTGTCTTAAGGAAGGGAAAGGCTAGGTACATCATATGCAAATTTGTTTTTTAGGAAATTTAAAGAACTATGTTCCATGATGCATTTTTCTGATATATTTGTTGACATGGTGAGAATGAAATTAATTCCTTTTGTTTGAAAAGATGTAGCTAAAAGATGGATGTACATCTTAGCTGCTAATTCTGTTTCCGCTTGGGATGATTTTGTTAAGTTATTCTTAAGAAAATATTTTCCTAATGCCAAGACTATATACTTAAGGAACAAAATTAATAAATTTGTTCAACTAGAAAGGTAATCATTTTGAAAATACATAGATAGATTTAAGAGTTTGTTGGTCTAGTGTTCCCATCATGGTTTGAAACTAGCACATCTTTCTCAAATTGTCTGTGAAGCACTTCATCAATAAACCAGAACAATGTTAAAGTCCATGTGTCATGGTGTCTTTCTTTCCAAGAGTGTCACTATTGCTTGGGAATTTCTAGAGGAATTAGCTATGAAGACTATGTAGTTGGAAACCACTAGGGATGATAGTCTATGTTACAGGTTTGCTAGGGATGGAATACATTCTGTTTCTGATGTAAGTCACCTGGAATCTAAGATTATAGTCTTAGAAAACATGTTGAAGGGGTTATCTGTTTAGAGTCTAAGACTGCAATCTTAGAAAACTTTGCAAATATTACAGTTGAGGTTTTAACAAAGTAGAATGTAACTATTCTACGATGGAAAAAGAAATCCTTGTCGTCATAATGTAATAGCCCGACCATAAATCATGTTTATTTATTTGGTTAAATTCTGTTGTTAGTTTTTTCCTCTAATATTTAATTATCGTATTTAATCATCCCGAGTGAGAAAATTTCATTTGGGTCCCACTTTGCAATTCAGATTTTAATTATCATAAAATTTTGAGTGAATAGTAGGCCCTGATAAGCATGGCTTATAAGGTTAAATTACTTTTCATAGCATCACAAAAATTTCATTGCGAGCTCCGAAAAGTTTCAATCGCATAAAGTGTATTTTTCGGGATAAAACTCATTTAGGCCCAATTCCGGCCCAACAAGCTATTAGTTCATTTTACTTCACTAAGCACCATTGAATGTGTTTAATTTTCATTGGCTCAAGCTACTTTTGCTAGATATGAACTCAACCAAGTAAAACTTAGATCATTTTTCATCCAAGTAAAAACTCAAAATATCCAACAAGCAAGCAACACTCCTCTTTCTCTCTCCTCCTTTTTCTAGTTTAAAGTGAGTAAACCCTAACACTATCTTGTTGATTTTTCATTTTGATTCTTGTTTGTATTGGTTTTGGTTGCTGATCATGTTGTATTGGTAGAATCAAGGGTTATTTACTTGTTTTTAATTGATTGGATAAGCTTGGAGCATGTTAGGTTTGAGGGGTGTCCATGATCATGTAAGCTTAAGTTAAGGTGTTGGATTTTAATTGCTTTATCTTTCATTTGGTAATATTTAAACCTATTGATGATGATGATGGTGTGTTTGGTGATCTTGAGATTAGATACCGATGTTTTATGTTGGACATAAGCTAGGGTTTGCTGATCATGGATGGTTTGGATTATTATTCGCATCAAGCATGTTGTTTATATAAACATTGGTGTCAAATGAACCTTGGATGTGTTTTAAATTGAAAAAAAAAAAAAGGCTTAGTGGGAATTTTGCACAAAGGGGTGAATTATGGAAATTCCCTAATTGATTTAAAAGTGGTTCATTTGCTCATTTATGCAAGCAAAGGTGATTATGGGTGTGTTTGGAGTGATTTTGTAAAGAGAGGAATTGAAGGACACATGTAAAGATAATTATGAATTATTTTAAGGTAAAATGGTTATGTAAGATGATGAGAAGAACCAAGTACTATTTACTGATCTTAAGAACTAATTTTAGAGGAAAACCATGTAGAAAACAAAGGGTGAAAACATAGACAGTAGGCTGTGAATAGATCGAAAAAGGGGTCTGGTTACGAGCAAACTGGTACTGTTTGGGGAGTTAAAAAATTATGATTTTTGGTGGGTAGATAGATCAATTAGTTAACTTCAAAATTCCTTTTGAATCACCTCATTCCAAGTTCTATGGAAAACGTTATGGTTGTTTTACTAAGACTGCGCAAGATAGACCCGAGTTGTGCACAGTTGCAATTAAGCCCAATTTTAAGAACCGTGTTGTAGTAGTTGGGTTTTGCACTACAAATGAAAGTGTTACAGGATTTCTTAAGCTTTTCATATTGGGATTTTAGGTCTCAATTTGAGGTCAAGAGTGAAAGATATGAATTTTCTAAGGTGAACCTTGAAAGGGTATTAAAATATCGCAAGATGGTAAACTAGTAATGTGGGAGCTTAATCAAAAGCTTCCAAATAATTATGGTTATTGCAAAGAAAATGCAAATCTTAGAGAGTTCAACGAGTTGAACGGGTATGAGAATGAAATTTGAGAAATGGGGAGAATTAAGACTCAAGAACAGTGGTTATCGAGCATAGTTGGTGCGATTCATTACATTCCTCTCAGCCTTACGCCTTCATTATCTATCCTAGAAATATCAAAAAACCCATATTCCATTTGTAACTATCAAAGCCTTCCATTTATAATCCCAATTATTCTATTTTGATCAATTTTGCTCAACACTATTTTACCTTGAGTTAAATTGCCTTAATCTATTTGGTTTTCGAATCATGTTGGTGTAACTCATCTTATACTAAAGTACTTGTGTTACAAATGCCTTTTGATTATCAAATTTCTACTAAAGTTACAAATTACGGGAACGAATGCAATTTACTAACTCCATATATTTACAATTACATTTTTCAAGCAGAACAGGGTTTAGTCTATCGTTTCCAATTGTGCATAAGTATTATCAAATGAGATTGCATTTTAAAGCCTTCAGGTACGTTCATTGCCTGTATCTTTAGAAATCAACACATATTTATCAAAATTATAATGTTTTGGTAAGTACATTAATGCATCAGTTACACAGTGACTTATCACTTAATCAGCGACCCAGTCAGTTATCGTTTATAGGGCATTTGCCCTCTAGTTACCCGCTCGACTTCATGTCAGGTCCTCGATCGGCTTGGCAGGTGTACACCTATCCATAGATGGTAACAGTATCAAGGGGTTCACTATTAGATAATAATTAGCAATGTAGTTTACATTCATCTCATTCACTGTTTTAACTTAAAATGAATTGCAACGCGGGCGCCCAACCAATTTATGCAGTGATCATTTAACAATATAGGAATGCATTTGCTGAGCTTTAGTTCACAATTCAAAATGCTTTCATGTTTTGTTTTAGGCAAGCGATCAGTGAATCGCCCTCATGCTTGCAAGTCAGCCGCAGAGCATGCTAGCGAGTCAGCCAAAGAGAATAATGAACAGTGATATAGACCATGCATATTTTGGAACTGTATTTGTAATCCTCAGTGTATGGAGGTTTAAGCCTTATGGTGAATTACTTTACTATGGTATATAAACCTTATGCTGGTTAATGAGTAAATGCATATGGTTGAAGCTATGCCTAACGATGTTAACTCTAGTACACTTGCAGCAAGCCTTGTCCTATTGGGATGGCAGTAATGCCCGAGTCATTGGGTTTATCAGTTGTAATTGAGAGAATCAGAATAATGATTGCAAACAGTGAAACATGCTTAATTAGGGGGCGTTACGGATTTGGTATCCAAGCCATGTTTGATCTTCCTTAATGGACTATGGAGTACGGAGAGTGAGAAAGTTGGTTAGCGAGGGTTGTTGTGATATCGTTGGAGATTTGTGATATTACAGACTTATGACTTATGACAGTAGAAATGCCTATTTATCTCTCCCATGTTCTTCACTTATGTTCCTCCTTGTTAGATGGATCCATATGCAGTGAATATGATGTCAGGTACTTTTGTGGCCATTCACATCTCTTTACTTTATGCTAGTATGGTAGCCCATGTGCAGACCCCATTTCTGAGTTTCATAGTGTTATGGTTCATAGACATAGGCTATTGTGGACCTTATCTATAATTAGCCCTTGGGTTGAGTTTAGGACCTGATATCATGACTTTATGATGACTCAAGCCTTGGATGGGATGAACCTAGATTTCAGTTTCACGAGGCCTAGGCTAACATTATCATCGAGTTGTTATTAAGGGAGGAGTTTGAGCTGAGATGGAATAACATGGATATTCTACAATATATATTTTCATTACACATTATGTCTCCCTCACCATCACCACGTATACTAAGCACTCCTCAACTGCCAGACAACCCAAAGTCATTGGGAACTAGAGTAGGGATCCCTATATATGAAGGATCAAATGAGGTCCACATTGTTATCGATCTCCCTGATACACCATAGTTTAGCTCTAATTGTGAGTTCATGGGGGAGTCAGAGAAGAACCCAGAAATGGAGGAGCATCATCTTGACCATGATGATGAGAATGCGGAGATTGGTGCTTTAGACAACAGTTTTGACTTGGCTGAGGAGCTTGGGGATGAGTTTGACCAAGACTATGATCCATCTAGAGATCATTAGATTGATTTATATTATACGTTGACATCTCAGATAGATTACTTCATCTCAGATAGAGTTACTTTTTGAGCCCACATGTATATAGTACAGCCAGTTGGATAGATGAATTTTGTGCAGGTTATGACATTGCATATAGGTAGATGGGTCTTTCCAATTGTGTTGACTAGTCTCACCTACTTCTTCGCATGTGGCGGACTTAGTCTATTAAGGCTAAGTAATGTTTTAGTTAGGAGGTATATGTAAAGGTTGGCCTTGGGTGGTCAGTTGGATATGATATTCTTTGTGGAACCATGTATATGTACGTACACGAGCAATTATGGCAATGATATAATGAAGTTTTGTGTTATGTTTTAATAATACTTGAGCCATGCTAGTTGTATCTGTTGTGTATGTGTATCTTATATGTTGGTTGTAGTTGGTTTATTGAATTACTCAGCTCAATGGATAGTCAGAATATCAGAATATGTGTATAATAATGCAGAAACCCTCATAGAAGAAAATTAATATCATGGTCAGGGGTCAGGTGACCAAGTTTTGTTTAATGTGACAATAACCCTTAGTGGAATACCCTCAATTCCCCCTAAGTTGGTTAGCAACATGGGAACTCTAACAATTAACAGACCTTGGTGTCTGAGCTTATGAAATGAATAGCCCCAACACCTTTCGAAATCCCTCATAAAGTCAATAAATTAGCAGATAGGGTGGGCGATGTAACCCTAAAGTATATGATGGAAAGTATGACCTAGTGGAACTAGAAGCATGGATTCGAGGGATAGAAAAGATTTTCACAACAGTGGAAGTTCCAAAGGATAAAAAGGTGAACATTAGAACATTTTACCTGACTGAGGAAGTGGACTGAGCAAGAAGCCCCGAACAACAGCACAAACCAGTAGAAGCCTGCTCCCGCTCCTCCCAAGAGTCATCCTACAAGACTAGCGGAACCCTGTAGGAATGATGGAAGAACCAACCACACCACTCCTCAATGTCGAGTGGGATCTAATAAATGCATGTGGTATGGTAGCCCGGAACACCTCATTGTTGCCTGTCCTAGAAGACTGAAGGTTGTAGACAAGGGCTCCCACCTCTAAGGTGGCAGCTGTAGGAATGGCGTATCTGTTAAGCATGAAGGAAGTTGTCACCTCTAGTATGATAGTTACTGAAACTCTCTTTTTAATTTCAAAGTCATTTTGTGTATCAGTTGATTCAGTTCCCACTCATTTTTTCATAACCACTCGATATGCCATGCAATTGAACCTTGAAAATAAGGAGACAAAAACCAATCATAGAATCAAGTTACCTAATGACTCTAGAGTTTAATGTCTTATCTCTTATAAACTTGCTCCAATTACTATTGGTGGGATAGTATTTCCTGGATTTGTAATTCAATTTGACACGTCAGACTTTGATATCATTCTGGAAATGACCTGGTTGTGTACTTATGGGGTCAAGATAGATTGTGAGAACCTTAAGGCTATTTCAAGTGATGAACGAGGGAGAAAAATATGTTTTATGGGCAAGAGAGGAAACACCTTGTCCTTTAAATTCTGTTATAAAAGCAAGTAATCTCTTATGTCAAGGATATATTCGGTATTGGTGTTGCGTTATTAACACTCAACCACAAGAAGAAGAAGCAAAAGATATCCCTATAGTTTGTGAATTTAGAGATGTTTTCCTAAAGAGTTACTAGGACTATCTGACAAAGATAAATTGATTTTGAGATTGAATTAATCCCTTATGCCCAACGTATCGCTAATGCCCTATATCGTATGGCCCTAACAAAGCTTAGAAAACTGAAGATTCGGTTAGATGAGCTATTACAAAAGGGATTTATCAGACCAAGTGTGTCACCATGGAGTGCCCTAGTTCTATTTGCGAAGAAGAAAGGAGCCTTGAGGATGTGTATCGATTACAAGGAGCTAAACAAGATCACCATCAAGAACAAATATCCATTACCCAGAATAGATGGTTTATTTGCTTAACTATAAGGAGTAGGAGTCTTTTCCAAGAATTATTTGAGATCAGGATACCGTCAACTTAAGATTTTACCTGAAGACATTCCAAAACCGCAATTAGGACCAAGTTTGGTCACTATGAATTCACCGTGATGCCTTTTGACCTGACAAATGTCCCCACGGCCTTTATGGATCTTATGAATAGAGTTTTCAAACCCTATTTGGGCAAGTTTCAGGTGGTATTCATAGACAATATCTTGATTTATTCCAAAGACAGAAACAAACATATTACTCATTTGAGAACGGTGTTGCAAACCTTGAGGGAACATCAATTACATAGAAAATACAAGAAACGTGAGTTCTAGTTAGAAGAAGTGGTATTTTTAGGATATGCGATTTCAAAGAAAGGGATTAAGGTTGATTTAAAGAAGGTGAAAGCAATTCCAGAGTGTGCAAGGCTCACCAATGTTATTGAGATCAAAAACTTTTTTAGTTTAGCAGGCTATTATCAAGTTCGGGAAGGATTTGTCAATGTCAAAGATCGTCTTCCCTGACCAATTTGTTGAACAAAGCTACAAGTTAGCAAGATGATAAAGAAGTGACTTATACCTCCTGACGGTTCAAGCCTTATGAGAGAAAAACACCCTGCCCATGACCCAGAACTAGTGGTTGTGGTTTTTACACTGAGAATTTGAAAGCATTACTTATATGGAGTATCTTGTAAGATTTACACTGATCATCAAAGTTTGAAGTATATCTTCACTAAAAAAGAACTCAATTTAAGACAAAGGCATTGGTCGGAGTTGCTGAAAGATTATGACTTACAGATCCAATATCAAATAGAGAAAGAAAATATTGTGGCAGATGCCCTTAGTATATCATTGGGGGGCTTGAAAACTGGTATTCAATTAGTGTTAGATGGGCAAGCAAATGACCAAATGTCATCACTTAATTTATCCTACAGCCCTTTATAATGGAGGAAATTCGAAATACTTGGGGAGTCAAAAGACTGGCCCAACTGTATGTTATGCAGATAGTTTGATTCCATCGAATTCCAGCCAATATGGTATCAGACAGGGATCAGAGATTTCAAGCCTGTTTTAGCAAGCACTTCAAGAAGCATTTGGAACCAAATTGAATTCTAGCAGTTCTTATCATCTTGACATAGATGGGCACACTGAAAAAAAAGTGAATCAAATTCTAGGAAACATGTTGAGAGTTCGTATACTGGAGTTCCAAGGGATATCGAGAATACGACTTATCATTGATGGAATTTTCTTACAGCAACGATTACTAGTTCCCCATTCAAATGGCCATTAAGGCTTTATGTGGAAGAAAATGTAGCACTCTTTGTACTAGAGTGACTTAGATGAGACATTCACCTAGGACGAACATTTTGCATTTGAAGAAGGCATAAAACCCCTAGCAGTTAATGGTATGGAATTTCTAGCAGAGAAAAATCCACATGAAACATCAGGGCAAAATGACAACAAATATTGTTGACAAAATCATCTTTTGGGTAATGAAGATCATCTTCAGCACTCAATGAGATGACAGTCATCAGGAGACTCTTGAAAACGGACTATTGGAGCCGACAGAAAAGCTATGCTTACAAAAGTAGGAGTCCTCTGGAGTTTCAGGTAGATGATAAGGTTTTTCATAAAGATTCGCCAACTGAGGTTATAAGGAGGTTAAACTACGAGCTAAATTGAGGCTAAGATCTATTAGACCATACAAGTTTATTGAAAGATTGAATCCCATAGCTTATCAACTAGATCTGCTTATATAACTCAAACACGTGTAGAATGTGCTTCTTACCTCACAACTCATGCAGTACATTTCATATCCTGACCATTTTCTCATAACCAAACTCATTGCGGTCACTTAGGGTCTAGTGTTGGAAGAGCACCTAGTCCAGATACTAGATCACAAGATTAAGCAGTTAAGCATCAACCAAATACCTTTAATCAAAGTACTTTGGGCAAATCATACCTCCTCAAAAGCCACTTGGGAAACTGAGGAAGAAATGAAAACCAAGTACCCACACCTATTTGAGGCAATCTTGCATATTTGTGACAAAGTTCAAAAGTTTCGATGACGAAACTCTTTAACAGGGAAAGGCTGTAGTAGCCCGACCATAAATCATGTTTATTTATTTGATTAAGTCGTGTTGTTATTTTTTTTCCTCTCACATTTAATTATCATATTTAATCATCCCAGTTGGGAAAATTTCATTTGGTCCCTCACTTTACAATTCGGATTTTAATTAACGTAAAACTTCAAGTGAATCGATAGTAGGCCCTAATAAATATGGTTTAAGAGGTTAAATTATTTTTCATAGCATCACAAAAATTTAATTTCGAGCTACGAAAAATTTCAATCGCATAAAGTGTATTTTTCGGGCTCAAACTCATTTAGGCCCAGTTCCGGCCTAACAAGCTATTAGTTCATTTTACTTGACTAAGCACCATTGAATGTGTTTAATTTTTATTGGCTTAAGCTACTTTTGCTAGATATAAACTCAACCAAGTAAAACTTATATCATTTTCATCCAAGTAAAAGACTCAAAATATCAAGCAAGCAAACAACACTCCTCTTTCTCTCTCCTCCTTTTTCTAGTTCAAAGTGAGTAAACCATAACTCTATCTTGTTGATTTTTCATTTTGATTCTTGTTTGTGTTGGTTTTGGTTGATAATGATGTTGGATTGGCAGAATCAAGGGTTATTTTGATGTTTTTAGTTGATTGGATAAGCTTGAAGCATGCTAGGGTTGAGGGGTGTCCATGATCATGCAAGCTTAAGTTAAGGTGTTGGATTTTGATTATTTTATCTTTGATTTGGTAATCTTTAAACCTATCAATGATGATGATGGTGTGTTTGGTGATCTTGAGATTAGATACCGATGTTCAATGTTGGACATAAGCTAGGGTTTGGTGATTATGCATGGTTTGGATAATTTTTCGCATCAAGCATGTTATTTGTCTAAACCTTGGTGTAAAATGAGCCTTGGATGTGTTTTAACTTGGAAAAAAAAATGGCTTGGTGGGATTTTTGCATAAAGGGTTAAGTAATAGAAATTCCCCAATTGACGCAAAAGTGATTCATTTGCTCATTTATGCAAGCAAAGAAGATTATGGGCATGTTTGGAGTGATTTTGTAAAGAGAGGAATTGAAGGACATATGTAAAGATAATTATGAATTATTTTAAGGTAAAACGGTTATGTAAGATGATAAGAAAAACCAAGTATTGTTTAGTGATCTTAAGGACTTATTTTAGAGGGAAATCATGTGGAAAACAAGGGGTGAAAACATGGATAGTAGGCTGTGAATAAACTGAAAACATAGGACTGTTTATGAGCAAACTGGTACTGTTTGGGTAGTTAAAAAATTATATTTTTGGTGAGTAGATAAATCAATGAGTTATCTTCCAAATGCTTTTTGAATCACCCCATTCTGAGTTCTATGGAAAAAGTTATGGCTATTTTACCAAGACTCCGCATGATAGACCCTAAGCTGCGCACAATTGCAATTAAGCCCAATTTTAAGAACTGTGTTGTAGTAGTTGGGTTTTGTACTGTAAATGAAAGTGTTACAGGATTTCTTAAGCTTTTCATATTGGGATTTTAGGTCTCAATTTGAGGTCGAGAGTGAAAGATATGAATTTTCTAAAATAAACCTTAAAAGGGTATTAAAATATCGCAAGATGGTAAGCTAGTAATGTGGGAGCTTAATCAAAAGTTTCCAAATAATTATGATTATTGCGAGAAAATGCAAAGTTTAAAGAGTTTAACAAGTTAAATGGGTATGAGAATGAAATTTGAGAAATGGGGAGAATTAAGACTCAAGAATAGTGGTCAGTGAGCCTAGTTTGTGTGATTCATTACATTCCTCTTGGCCTTAAACCTTTATTATCTATCTCAGAAATATCAAAAAACACATATTCCATTTGTAAGCATCAAAGCCTTCCATTTATAATCTCAACAATTCTATTTTGATCAATTTTGCTTCGCACTATTTTACCTTGAGTTAAATTGCCTTAATTTATTTGGTTTTCAAATCATGGTGGTGTAACTCATCTTATATTAAATTACTTGTGTTACAAATGCCTTTTGATTATCAAACTTCTACTAAAGCTACAAATTACGAGAACGAATGAAGTTTACTAACTCCATATATTTACAATTACATTTCTCAAGCAAAACCGAGCCTAATCTATCGTTTCCTATTGTGCATAAGTATTATCAAGTGAGATTGCATTTTAAAGCCTTCAAGTACGTTCATTCCCTGTATCTTTAGAAATTAACACATATTTATCAAAATTATAATGTTTTGATAAGTACATCAATGAATCAATTACACAGTGATTTATCACTTAATTAGCAACCCAACCAGTTATCATCTATAGGGCATTCACCCTCCAGTTACCCACTTGACTTCAGGCCCGGTCCTGGATCGGCTTGGCAAGTGTACACCTATCCATAGATTGTAACAGTATCAAGGGTTCACTGTTAGATAATAATTAGCAATGTAGTTCACATTCATCTCATTCATTATTTTAACTTAACATGAAGTGTAAAGCGGGCGCCCAACCAATTTATGCAGTGATCATTTAACAATACAGGAATGCATGTACTGAGCTTAGGCTCACAGTTCGAAATGCTTTCATGTTTTGTTTTAGGCAAACGCTCAGTGAATCACCATCGTGCTAGCAAGTCAGCTGAAGAGCATGCTAGCAAGTCAATCGAAGAGAATAAGTAAGCAAGAGAAACTTGGATGAATCAACAGTGATATAGACCACACATATTTTGGATCCGTATTTGTATTCCTCAGTGTATGGAGGTGTAAGCTCTATGGTGAATTGCTTTACTGTAGCGTATAAACCTTATGTTGGTTAATGAGTAAATGCATATGGTTGAAGCTACGCCTAACGATGTTAACTCTATTACACTTGCGGCAATCCTTGTCCTGTTGGAAAGGCAGTAACGCCCCCGTCATTGGATTTATCAGTTGTAATTGAGGGAGTCAGAATAATAATTGCAAACTGTGAAACACGCTTAATTAGGGGTCGTTACACATAATGGGAGTTGAAAAGTTCTTTATCCTTTTAGCCCTAACACCTTTTCTAATTCAAACTAGTTGCAAACAAATACTTGATTTTAAAAAGAATTTATCAAATACACACGTGCAAAGGCAACTAGAACTCGTCAATGGTGATCATCAGAGCAGAACTCTTACTAAAAAAGGAGAAAATCCAAAATGAAATGTCATTGCTACTAGAACAAGTTTCACCTTTCAGTAGAGTCCTTACGGATACTTTGAAATTCCATACAAAATGTAGGTGACGCTTTGGTCTACTATCTTTTGCCTATCTAATAGTACAGAGGTTCAACCTTTTGGTGTTACAAATGAATTACTTACGGTATCGTTATGATGTTCAAGAAAAAATAAGTTCCTATGTTCAAGAAAAATGGTTCAATGATTAGTATGCAGCCTGCATCGACTACTAGCATAATTATTCTTATGATATTTGGGACTCATGGAGTACTACGATCTTCTCAATGAGATATATGGAGTTGGTTGTGTAAGATTTCTAGCAAATTCAATCCTTCTCGATTTGAACGCCTGGGAATGTGGAATGGTATGGTAGCTTACCTCATGAAAGGAAGGAAATATGGATGACTAGTGTTGCCAAGATTAAGTTGCTAAAAAGTTCTTTACAACATTACTCTTTACTTTTATCAAGTGTCAAGTCAGTAAAACAATGCAGTCTACTGTAGCCATATAAGGGTAGTTGTAGTCATGTGAAAAATCAATGTGTATTGTAGCCATTAGGGCATCCTATATAGTCAAATTCCTTTATAAAAGAAGATGCTGAATGCTCAGAGGGAACACGGTAATTTGAGCATACTTAAGCAAAAGAGAAGTCTGGTATCTGCATTTCTTTATGAGCAACCATCTTTCTTGATCTTAGTAGGTTAAGTCCCTCTTCAATCTTCCTGCTATAATATTTCCACTTTTAAGCTTTTAACAAAAGAAGCTACCCAGTAGGGAATATTATTCAATCAAACCTTATGCCTTAAATATTACAATTTCTTGATTAAAGTCTCACAATCCTTTAAATTATAAAACTTGAATAACGAGTACGGTCTGAGGTAGGGAATGAAACAGATTTATGATATGCCTTATCTAAGAGAAGTATGGTTGAGATTAGCAATCTTCGTAAACTAGAAGTTAGAAAAACGCCAAGGTCCAGCGCCAACTAAGTTCAGGTAATGGTAAAAACTCTCTAATTAAGCTTTATTATTTTGCCAAGCATGATAGACATATAGCCACAAAAAATTAATATTTATTATATAAATAGTAGATTATGATAATTAGTACCAGTAAAGTCATTACAAGAAGTTAAATCATTTAAAACAAATAAATTTCCTAAAAAAAGCCCAAAAAATAGTAAAATTACTAAAAGTACTCCATTTGGGTTACAGTTGAAAATTTTTGAAAGTTTCAAGCTAAAATAATAAGAAAAAGACTTTAAAATCTACTATCCAAAAACATAGGGTACCCTGGAATTAGTTCAAAAAAGACAGGCGGGCCTAATAATAGTTACCCTAACACTTAGGATACCTAACAGCCGATAATTGCAAAAGAGAGTTATGCAAGCACGAGAGGGAAGGAGATTTTGGATATTAGGAGGACTATAAAGAATAAAAATATTTTCTGAATTCATAATTGGAAATACGTTTCAAAGATTTTATTTAAGAAATCATACAGCTGGAAAATTTTTTATTAATTGGCATTTGTCCATTAATCACCCATTTATCGTAATTAATGCATGTTCAATGTGAAAAGAACATGTTTCAGCATTTTTTGAGCACAGGAGATCAGTTAGCTAAGTCCAAACTCTAGTCAGTGCATTTTGGGCTGGAATCCAGCACAATCCATTTTTTGAGGGAAATTCAAAGGCTTCTTTATATGCATCTATTGTGTTCTTTCAGGCCTTAAAAGTGAGCTAAAATATTTATCAAATGAGCTCCTTAAAGATAACAGTTAGTGCCCTCAAGGCTTACTTTTATCCGGCTGAAGATTGAAGAAAACAACCTAATAACCAATTGCTATACTTACAACTTGGGGTGAGCATTAGCTGATCTAACCAAGCTTCAAGTTGAATTTCAACCTACTTAAGGGTTAGTTTAAGAGTTTAAACCTAGCCATGTATGGTAAGCTGAGTGACACCTCATCTAATTATTGAATTACCAGAATAGGTGTCATTGGCTCCATGGTATAGTTTCAAGTCTGCTTGTAACTCCCTAGGTTGATGTGGCTAGCATTTGATTTCTTGTTTTTGCATCTTAGCCATTGGCTTTGTAAGAAAGAAGGTCATATAAAACCTCTATCCTTTGGTATTGTATTGAGATCATTATCAATCGAATTCAGAATTGAGTTTATACTTAATTTACCCTTAAATTCCTAGTGGCTCTATCTTAAGTTAGAAGTCTACCTTGAGTTGGCAACTCAGGTGGTGATACACTCATCATTTTAGTTCATCTTTGTGAGGTTTCTGTATCTAGGAAGCCCTAAAATGACTACCCAAGTGGGCCTCAAGTGTGGTGTTTCTATATCACTAATGATCACTTAATTTTCCAACTCTATCTTATCAGTTTCATTCTATTGAGTTCAATTCTTCTTGCTGTCCTAAGGAAGGGTAAGGCTACGTACATCATTTGCAAATTTTGGTTTTGAGGAAATCTAAAGAAGTATGTTACATGATGTATTTCCTTGATATATTTGTTGATTTGATAAGAATTAAATCAATTCCTTTTACTTTAAAAGGTGTTGCTAAAAGATTGATGTACAACTTAGCTGCTAATTTTGTTTCAACTTGGGACGATTTTGTTAAGTTATTCTTCGGAAAATATTTTTCTAATGTCAAGACTATAGAGCTGAGGAATGAAATTAATCAATTTATTTAACTAAAAAGCTAATCATTCTGAAAATACTTAGATAAGTTTAAGAGTTTGTTGGCCTAGTGTTCCCATCATGGTTTAAAACAAGCGCTTCTTTGTCATATTGCTTGTAAAGGACTTGGCCTACAAACCAGAGCCATGTTAGAGTCCATGTGTCATGGTGTCTTTCTTTCTAAAAGCGTCACTATTGCTTAAGAATTTCTAGAGGAATTAGCTAAGAAGACTATGCAATGGGAAACTGCTAAGAATGATAGTCTAAGTTCTAAGTTAACTAGTGGTGGAATGCATTCTATTTCTGATGTGGGTCGCTTAGAGTCTTCCATTGCAGTCTTAGAAAATATGTTGAAGGGGTTACCTATTTAGAGTCTAAGATAGCAGTCTTAGAAAACTTTCCGAATATTATAATGGAACTTTTAATAAAGCATAATGCAACCACCCTCGCTAATTCGAACTAATTGCAAATAGATACTTGATTTTATGAAAAAAAAATTATCAAATATGCAAGCGCAAAGGCAACTCCTACATTGACAATTAAGGCTTAACCAATTTTCCTTCTCTATTGAACATCTCCTGATGGTCTAACAAAAATTCCATACAATATAAGTTTGTATGTCGAGGTAAATTGCGCAGTAACTAAGTATGAAAATGGAAAGGCCAAGTCAGGTCATTATCTTGTTCAATTAGTTGATTTAGACAATCTCAATGATTAATGTCAAGAATGGTTTCCAAAACAACAAGAAGTAGTTAGTTATCCTACATTATAAAGAGCCATTGGTTTTTACTACGTTTATCATCAAATGTGGGCATTGATTGAACAAGGAGAAATGATAATGCATTACGAAAATACTACTCTCATTTATCATAACTAGTTTAGCAAATATATGAAGGCAGAAGGAGCTACTTCAGAATATGTCTTTGATTATCTCCTTGATGTTGCAGCTCGAAAATTCTTATCAGAAACAGGAAGGAAATATCTTCATGAATCATTTCAAAAATGGTATGCAAAGCATTTTTCAACTTGATGAAGATTTTGATCATTGTCTGGATAATGATGGACTAGAAGGCATTATTGGCGACAAAGGCACGTAGAATCTCAATATGGATAACTAGTATTGTCAATATTATGTGCTCTCAAAAGTTTTTTCCAACAATAGTGTGTACTTTTGTCAATTATCAAGTTAGTAAAATAATGCAGTCTATTGTAGCTATAAGAGGGTAACTATAGTCATGTAAAAAATCGGTGTGTATTGTAGCAATTAGGGCATCCCATGTAGTTCTCCTTTACAAAAGGAGAGGTTAAATTCTTAAATAGGACACAGGAATTTGAGCATACTTTAGCAAAAGAGAAGTCGGGTATCTCCATTTCTTTATGAGTAAGAAGTCTCTCTTCAATCTTTCCATTGTAATATTTTTACTTTTAAGCTTTCAAAAAAGAAGCTTCCCAGTAGGGAATACTATTCAATCAAACCTTCTAACTTAAATATTATAATTTCTTTATTAAAGTCTAACTATTCTTTAAACTATAAAACTCAATTAATGACTATGGTATGAGGTAGGAACAAAACAGATATGTGTTGTGCCTAATCTAAGGAAAGTATGGCTGAGATTAGCAATCTATGTAAACTGGAAGCTAGAGGAATGCCCGACTCCAATGCCAACTAAGTTCAGGAAATTGTCAAAACTCTCTAATTAAACTTTATTATTTTGCTAACCATGGTAGACCTATAACCACATAAAATATAATATTTATGGTATAAGTAGCATATTGTGATAACTAGTACTACAAACTCATTACAAGAAGTTAAACCATTTAAAACAAGCATATTTTCTGTAAAAGTGCAAAAATAGCAAAATTACTAAAAGTACCCCATTTGGGTCAAAGGTGAAAATTTTTGAAAAATTCAAGCCAAAATAATAAGAAAAAAGACTTAAAAATCTACTGTCTAAAAGCATAGGGTTCCCCAAAATTATTTTTAAAAAGTCAAGGGCCTAATAATAGTTACCCTAAAGCTCAAGGTACGTAAGAGTTGCTAATTGTGGAAGAGAGTTTGAGATGAATTAGGCAAGCATGACAGGAAAAGAGATTTTGGACATCAAGAGGATTATAAAGAATAAAAACATTTTCTAAATTCATAATTGGAAATAATTTTCAAAGACTTTATTTAAGAAATCATATAACAGATCTATTTCTCATTAATTGAGATTTATCTATTAATCACCCAATTATTATAATTAATACGTGTTCAATGTGAAGAAAATAAGTTTCAGCATTTTTAGAGCACAGGTGGTCAATCAGCTAAGTCCAAACTCTAGTCAACGCATTATGCGCTGCAATCTAGCATAATCCAGTTTTGGAGGGAAATTCAAAGGCTTCTTGGTATACATATGTCACAAGCTTTCAGGCATTAAAATTGAGCTAAAATGTTTATCAAATGAGCTTTTAAAAGATGGATGTTAGCTTCCTCAAGGCTTACTATTATCCAGTCGAAGATTGAAGAAAACAACCTAATAACCAACTGTTGTACTCACTGCCTGGGGTGATCATTAGCTGATCCATTCATGCTGCAAGTTTCATTTCCTCCTAGTTAGGTGTTATTTTACGAGTTTAGACCTATCCATTTACGCTAAGCTAAGTGATACCTCATCTAATCATTGGAATGACCAAAATAGGAGTCACTAGATCCACGGATTAGTTTCAAATCTACTGGTGACTCCCTAAGCTGATGTGAATAGCATCTTGTTTCTTGTTTTTGCATCTTAACTATGGGCTTTGTGAGAGAGAAGTTCATATAAAACCTCTCTCCTTTGGTATTGTATTCAGATCATTATCAATGGAATTCATAATTGAGTTTATACTAGGTTTACTCTTAAATTCCTAATCATTGTATCTTGAGTTGGCAGCTCAAGTTGTGATACACTAGGTCATTTTAGTTCTTCTTGATGTTGTTTTTGTATCCAGGAAGCCATAAAAGTGACTACTTAAGTGAGCCCCAAGTGTGGTGTTTCTGTGTCACTTAAAGTTCACTTGATTTTCCAACTCTATCTATCTTATCAATTTCATTTTCTTGAGTTCAATTCTTCTTGTTGTCTTAAGCAAGGATAAGGCTAGGTACATCATATGCAAATTTGTTTTTGAGGAAATTTAAAGAAGTATGTTCCATGGTGCATTTCCCTTATATGTTTGTTAATGTGGTTATAATGAAATTAATTCCTTTTACTTTAAAAGGTGTTGCTACAAGATGGATGTACGGCTTAGCAGCTAAGTTTTTTTCAATTGGGATAATTTTGTTAAGTTGTTCTTAAGAAAATATTTTCCTAATGGCAAAACTATAAAGTTAAGGAATGAAATTAATCAGTTTGGTCAATTAGAAAGGCAATCACTTTGAAAATAGTTAGATAGGTTTAAGAGTTTGTTGGTCCAGTGTTCCAATCGTGGTTTAAAACAATCACGTCTGTATCGAATTGTTTGCAAAGGACTTGGTCAACAAACCAGAACCATTTGTTATAGTCCATGTGTCATGGTATCCTTCTTTTTAAGAGTGCCACTATTACTTAGGAATTTCTAGAGGAATTAGCTACGAAGACTATGCAGTGGGAAATTGCTAGGGATGATAGTCTAAGTTCTAGGTTTGCTAGGGTGGAATGTTGAAGGGGTTATCTGTTTAGAGTTTAAGATTGCAGTCTTAGAAAACATGTTGAAGGGGTTATCTGTTTAGATTTTAAGATTGCAGTCGTAGAAAACTTTGGAAATCCTTGTAGTCATAACTGGAGTTAAAAAGTTGTTAATCTTTTTAACCCTAACGCCTTTTCTAATTTGAACTAATTGCAAATAGATAGTTGGTTTTGTGAAAAAGAGTTTATCAAATATGCAAGCACAAGGACAACTCCTGCGTTGGCAATTAAGGCTTAAAGATGTTTTCTTTCTCTATTAAACACATACATGGCTCGAAGAATTCTCTGGCAGATAGTTTAACTTGTGAACTCACTAATTGTAATAATCAGAGCAGAAGTCGTACCAAAAAAGGAGGAAATCCAAAATTAAATGTCATTACTACTAAAATGGGTTTCATCTTCTAGTAGAGTCCTTATGGATATTTTGAAATTCCATACAAAAAGTAGATCACGCTTTGGTCTGCTATCTCTTATCTGTCTAATAGTACAGCGGTTCAACCTTTTAATGTTACAAATGAATTACTTAAGATGTCCTTATGATGTTCAAGAAAAACTAAGTTCCTATATTTAAGGAAAATGATTCAATGACTAGTATACAGCTTGCATCAACTACTGACATAATTATTATTATGATATTTGAGAGTTATGGAGTACTATGATCTTCTTTATTGAGAGATATGGTGTTGGTGGTGTAAGATGCCTAGCAAATTCAATCCCTCTAGGTGACCCCATCATGAAAGCCTGGGAATATGGGATGGTATGGTAACCTACCTGATGGAAATCACATATCAAAAGTACCCATTCTTCTCAAGTCTAACTAAGTTTCAACAATGTATACTTAAAGGGATCTGTTGAATTCTCACATTTCCTAATGGTCTAATAAAAATTCCAAATAATAGAAGTTTGTATGTCGAGATAAATTGTGCAATAATTGAGTACAAATTGAAAAGGCTGAATCAGCCCATTATCTTGTTCAATTAGTTGATTTAGATAATCTCATTGACTAATGACAAAAATGGTTTTCAAAACAACAAGAAGTAGTAAGTGATCCTACTTTATCAAGATTCATTGGTTTTTACAACATTTATCATCAAATGTGGGTATTAATTGAACAAGAAGAAATGCAAATGCATTGCGAAAATACTACTTTCATTCATCATAATGAGTTCAGCAAATATATGAAGGTAGAAGGAGCTATTGCACCACCCTAGTAACCAAATCACCAAATTGTATACAAACAAAATGTATAATCAAAAGATATATAACTCATAAAAAGCACCCCGACTTCCATTTTTCACCCCACACAACAATATGCAATAATATGTACACCTCAGTGCATGTGCAAATATGCATCAATTCTTATGAATCAAGTTGCCAACATTAATACGATCCTCATTTCCTTGTCTAATTGCCTTATTTGATCTTTTTTCCCCTTGTTGCCTTTTTTTCCAGAATAATAACGCGGCACAACCTAAACTCACTTGACTTACAAGTATTTGGGTCTTCCCTAAAAAGGGGTTTTATTAGAATGTGCAAAGCACTGATTTCATTGCCCAAATAGATGTGTAATCAAGTAAAATATCAAATATTCAAGCCAATTAAAGATATGAATTAAAGATAGTGGCCTTGAATATTAGTGTTCGGGTTTTTATTAACATTTTTAGGCTTTTTGGAATTATTTTTTCTCCTTTTCTTTGTATTTTCAAGAACTTAGACGGCATTTTTGGCATACAATAAGAATTGATGTCAAAGTAAACAAGGTAGGCACAAAATCATACATATAAGATGGGGTTATTATAAAAAATCGAATCGACATCCTCGACTAGACATCCCCTCATGCAAACTCTATCTACATATAACTTAATAACTTAGTAAAATGGGATTAAAACCATCTAAAAAGCACACAAATCCTCAAATAAAAATAAAAATCTTTTTGAATTTTCAAAATTTTCGAAAAATACATACGAATAGGCACCTCGCCTCTACACCAAAACTCCACAATGTCCTTATTGTGGGAATTAAGTTACCAAAAAGCAATCACATAAGCAATCCAATTGCCAAACCAGCAACTCAAATCTGCAAAATATATACAAACCTATGACACCACCAACCACAAACACACATAAACAAATCCCGAATTTTACCTCAAAATCAATCACCCATACAATCATAATCCTAAATATCCAAAATTATGTACGAAAATAAATAAAGAAAAAAAGAAGAAGAGAGAAGAAACATATCAGGTTAGGTGTTGAGTGCACTTAAACTATGCCTCACTAAGATGTGGTACAAGAGGCTCAAGGAGCATGAGCCACTCCTTCAAATCACCAAGTTGCCACTTGTATTAATCCCTACTAAAGCTTGTAGCAACTTATCAAATAAATTTGAGAAATCCTCAAAAAAGTTAAAACCATTAGTAACAAATACGATGTTCCAAAGAAAGCACATCACTTGAATAGAAGTGAGAGCTCTCTTGAGCTTATCAAAGCTCTAGGCCCCATCCTAAGAGTTACACACATGCCCAATATCACTCAATGTAGAGGATAAGGGTATAGAAGTCTTATAAGAAGCATGAATGCACAAACTATGCATGAAACCTAAATCCTCTACCCAATCCTCAAGCCCTATGGCCATATCAAACTCATGAGTCTAGTCTATATTAGGGGCATAAATCATGCAAGTCTTCGGAATCAGGGAAGGTAGACATTGAGGGATCTATGAAAGAGTGAGATGATGGAGTACAAGGGGATAAGACAATGGAAGTTAGAATGTGCTTAGGAGGAAATGCAATGAGGGTTGCATCAACAAGCTCTATATAAGAAGGTGTGACCTCAGCACACCCCTTAACAAAAGGTTCCTCCAAAGAATTCTCCTCAATTGAATACTCATCCTCAACAAAATATTATTGGAAACCACAATCGTGTCATGCTTAAGATCAAAACTAGCTTTAGCCACTAGTTTCTCACTCTTATCATTCTCTCTCAAGAGGGCCAAAAGAAAAGGTGATCATCAAAACAATATCGCCCCTAAGAGCACCCCTAGTCTTGGTTGATCATTAGGAGATGCAACAAAGGATTACTTATGCTCTCAAAGGACATTTGATTAGAAGGGTGAGAGTATAAGCTAACATCATAGTCCAAGATAAAATCATAAGAACAAAGGGGAGAAATGTACTCATGAGGTTAAGATGGTTGAAAAAGAGGAACTTCAAGTTGATGCTCACAATGAAGTTTAGTATCTTCCAAAGTAACAAAGTCATTGGTTAGCTTGCCCTTATTATCCATAAAAATCTTAGATCTAATACTACGAGTTTCCCTCATTATCTCCCACTCATACATCTTATCACTTAAATCCTTAAGAAAGTCACAAGCCTCATCAGCATTCTTACAACTCTCCCCCGTAGATAGATTCAACCATTATCCTAATACTCACATTCAAACCCTCATAAGCCATTTGACATAAATTCCATATCCCTAAACCATGGTGAGGTCATTGGTAATGTAAGACCCACCTTCTTTATTTTATGATTGACCTGGCTGCCTTACCTTCTACGTTATAAAAATCGTATTCTTATTAACTATACGAGTTAAATTATTACTGATGTGTTTATGTGAACGATAATTTTATTAAAAAGAATATTTTCATCGTTATTAATATTATTATTATTAGTATTGAAAATCTTTCGATGATTTTGAGTATGTGTTAATATAGATTATTAACGAACACTAAATCGATTAGGAACCTGAATACGATTAGGTTGTCAACCTTAGAAGTAGTTCGATGTTTAATAAATCGAACCTTTATATATTTGGGAACGAATAGTTGATGGAAGGTCGTATTAACGATTCGGGTTTAGAATTTGGGATACGAACTAAGCTAGCGGTACCGATTCCTAAGCATCTTGGAACAAAAATAAAAAGAAAGAGAGAGGGAGGGGCATATTAGTAAAATCATGGGACACCCGCCCTTTTCCCTTCTCCTTCACGTGGCCCCTCCCCACCCCGACATCCCTCTCTTTGCCCTTAGCATCTCCTTCTTCCTACTCTGTGATCCACCACACGCACGGCCAAAGGAGCCCAAAACCCCCGATTTTCGACTCAACCCAGCTCGAAAATCTTTGAATTTCACTTCCCCAACCTACTACAAAGCAATTGCCACGAATTTTGGGCCGAAATTCAAGCGAATTCACCACAATTTAGGTGGATTTGGCGCTATTTTGGAGTATCAAATGCATACCCATGCTCGACCATACAACCATGCCTCTAGTTGCTTCAAATCTTCTAGAAATTGGATGTAGATTCGCTGCACTAACTGTCCATCTCAAATTCGAGTGAGTGGGCAAAGGGTTAGACGGTTTTGGGGGTTAATTCGTGTGGTCTGGGACACAGCTGCAGCAAGGGTTGAGGAATTGAAGCTTTCAATCACCTAAAGTCAAGCCCAAAGCCCTTCGAACAAGTCTCTAGCTTGAAGTCGAGGTGGGTGTTTCTCGCCTCCTAAGTATTAGTAGATTTGAAAACGTTTTAGCCTAAACGATTATGCATGTCAGCTTCGATTTAGTTAATTTCATGAAATATGTAATGAGAAACTGTGCATGTAAAGTTAGACGGAGAACATGCCTGAAAATTAGCTTCGAAATGAGTTATGCATGTTTAAAATCGATTCAAGTATATTCAGTTTGTACATGCCTGAAAATTAGCTTCGAAATGAGCTATGCATGTTTAGAATCGATTCAAGTATATTCAGTTAGTACATGCCTAAAAATTAGCTTCGAAATGAGTTATGCATGTTTAGAATCGATTCAAGTATATTCAGTTAGTGCATGCCTTAAAATTAGCTTCGAAATAAATTATGCGTGTTTAGAGGCGATTCAAGTATATTTAGTTAATACATGCCTGAAAAATAGTTTCGAAGTAAAATATGAATGCTTAGAATCGACCCGTGTACACTTAGTCAATCCATGCTCATTTAATGGCTTCGAAATGAAATGAGAATGCTTAGAATCGATACTTGTGCGATTAGTTAGTTAATACCTGAATAGTGACTTAGAAATAATAAATGAACACCTCGAATGCGATAAGATTCATGTTTGATTAGTTACGTTGGTTCGTTAAGTGTTATTTCAAGTTAAGGCATTATAGTTATATATGTGGATGTGGTTATATATATTTTTATGCTTGCGGTAACGCACCGCTGGATGGTGCTGCTTGCCTAGGTGAGTGCATAAACCCTATTACACATCTCTTTATAAGCTTGCATGATAATATGTTATGATTATTGAATTAAAAACCGAGATGGTAGTTGGATGGTTTGAGGTAGAACTATGAGTGGTTCGAGGTTCTTTGTGGTACGGTGCTTCTGAGGAGGGAGCCTGGGTTGTGAATTAACCGCAATCATGTGGATTACGAGGCCATGTGTGGCTCATGTTACTAAGTTGAATTATGAAGTGTTTGAATGTGTACATGTGCACCCCTACCCTTTCTATGTCATTAAGTTGGATTATTTGCATAAGGGTGAGTTTTGAAAAAGAAGGATTTCATGTTTTGAAATGATAGTAGCCATAACTATTAGTGCATGATCGCCCATTTTAACTAAATGAATACAGTTTTGGGAGTGAACTCGCTTGAACGGGGGAATCCCTAAAATGTTTTACAAAGGTGTGAGTTGTATGATAAATGATTTTACCAGAAGAAACAACAAAGTTACTAGTCGTCATGACTAGATGCTTTAAATGGCTAAGATAAGTGCTTAGGGACAAAAGATGGGAGTGAACCTGCTTGAACGGGGGAATCCCAAACCTAGGGAGTAATCCCTACAAACCCTGACGAGGGTTAAGGTCCAAAAGTTAGTTTTCGTCCCAGGAGTAAGAGCTCAGTGTAAGTTAATCTCACTGGGATTGAGTGTAGATATCTCCCAACCAGCACTTTGTGATGATCTTATGCCCAGATTACTTTCCTAATGAGTAGGAAAACAGTCGACGTGTGGCCTTTTAAAGTATTTCATGAAGAAAAGAAAGTTTTTAAGGGTCATTGTGAGACCAATATGAAAGAGATTCTTTTAAGAATATGAGTCTCAAGAGGCTAAGAGAATAGTTTTTATGAGCCTTAAGAGGCTAAATGAAGTGTTTTCAGTAAAAGAAATATAGCCTCATGTGCATAACTTGTGCATATCTTGTGAATGAAGTTCTAAGTGAAGTGTAGCCATTTCCTTGTAATGCATCGGGCATATAAGTTTAAATGCGCATGTATGAGCAAGAAAGCTTCTTGCATGATCCTTACTCCATGTGTTTAAGTATCTCGCACAAGCGAATTGGATCGACAAAGCATGATTCACGTAATGTGTCACATAGCCTATAGTTTGAAATTACCAAAACTCTCTGTCATTTAATGCAATGGTAGTAATACTTATATGCATGATATGTGACTAATTCAAGACATTAAGCAATGTGTTTCCTGTAGTAGAAAGATTTTTGTGCATATCCCATGCGCATCTTATAAATAAGACCACATGCATGACTTAGAATAAAAATTACAAGTAAGGCATGACTATACTCTTGAAGCAAATCATACATCTAAGCCTTAAATGAGCATAACCTATGAAAGAAAGTTCAGTACATAGCTTCTGTTGCTTGTTTACGTGCCTAAGTGTTTGCTAGTGAGAACAATTGGTCATTAAGGACCTAGAAATGATTTGAGTAGTTAGAAAGAAGTTAGGGGTAACAACTCGTCCTTCGGGGACTTTGATTGCCTATTATGATAGTAATACATAAAGACGTGATATGTGACTATTAAAGATACTACTGCCTGCAACGGTTTTGGTTTTAAGGGGGTTGCTCATCCCACTCCTCTTTCCCCTTTTTCCCCAAGTTTTCTTTATGACAAGAAGAAGTTAAGTCAGCTATGCCGAAATGGAAGTTACCTTTGCTTAAAGGGAGTCAAGTGTGCCCATAGTCAAGTAGTCTCGCTACTTGATGATGTTATAGAGTGTATTCTTATTTTGTAAACGCATGTAAACCAAACATTCTAGTTCATGTAATGCATCTGGTATAAAGGTTGCTCTGTATGGCCGTATGAACCAACCATCTGATTGGTTAGATGTTTTCTTGGTTAAAGTTAGTTGTAATTTGGGATGTGAACCTCAGTACTCCGGATGTGTGATCCGTTGAGTTATAAATTTGATTTTCTTTTGTATTAATAAACTATTTTTTTTTATGTACTCCGAGCGAGTTGCTCGTTGAGTTATGAACTCCAACGTGTAGCCGTCGAGCTTCTTTTAAAATGTTTTACGCTTCTGTTGATATGTAGGGGTTTATTGTAAGGCTTTTAACCTAGAAACGATAAGTTTTTAGGGGAAATTCTGTCCGTTTCCCCCCGAAATTTAAGTACAAAGTTAGGAAAACGTAACGCACCCGGCCCTAGGGGCTGGGGGTGTTACAGGTAAGTAACTCTATGGACCTATTCATATACTTCCAAAAAGATTCATGTTCAAGTTGGACAAAGGAGAGGATTTCATTCCTAAGTCTAATGGCCTTACTAGTGGGAAAGTATCTCTTAAGGAATATATCAACAAAAGAGTTTCAAGATTTAATAGAACCAACTTTAAAGATTATACATCCATGTCTTAGCATCATTTTTAAGAGCAAAGGAAATGAATTTCATCCTCATAGCATCAATTGATACCCTAGGCATGTGAATTAATGAACACACTTCTCAAACTCACGAATAAGCAAATAAGGATCCTCATAGCCGATAAATTTGGTAAGCGTGCCAATATAATCCATGTTAAGCTCAAATGTTACATCCTTAGGGACACGAGGAAGGTCAAAACATGATTGTGGGGAGCTCGAGGAGGATAGAAGTAATCCCTCAATGAGCATGGTGGGTCAGGTTTCACTCTTTCAAGAATGGGCTCATCAAGTTTAGTAGACATGAGCTCAACATTAACCACATTTGTTTCCTCAAAATTCCCAAGCCATCATTAACATCCAATGAGCCATAACTTTTTAGCTTTCAATTTTTTTAATTTTTCGAATTTTTCACATTTCTAATCTTTCTTTTTTGTGTTTTTCAATGTCATTCAAATAAGTAGCTAATCTATAACTCAAAAGAAAAAAATAAAGAAACAATGAAAGAGACTACACGAGCACACAACGAACTAAAGGGGGCCACATTTACAAAGAAGTGATTTAATTTCGTGCCATTGTCACTGACAATTGCGCCAATTGGTTGATTAGTATTTTGGTGTGGAGTAAAGGCGAAAATTTGTTGTCCTTTGAGACGGTATGAAAATCAAATCATTAGTTATTTTCATGCCCCAACTATAACCTAGAGAAAGCCATAAATGTCACTGACCATGATTAATTAAACTAATTACTCACTAATCCTAATCTAAACATAATTAATTAAACTAAAACAAAACAAAGCGTAAGTAACAAAATTAATACAAAACATCATATTAACTAACAATAACTAGCAAAACATCTAATTAATTAAGAAAGTATTGAATTTACTAACTAAAAGAAGAGAGAAATGAGAGTACCTCAAAAGCTTGATAATCCAACAATGGAGGTTGGCCCCCATTGTTGGAATAAGGGATAATGATTGGAGGTGGATTCTCCACATTTGCTCACTAATTTAACTAAGCTACTCCTAATCTAACCCATCAAGAGCCAAAAACTCAAACTTGTATAAAAGGGTTTTCAAATCATAAGATGAAGGATAGAGAAAGAGCTTGAATTTGCATTCCTAAAGAAAGAGAATGAGAGATTAAGAGTAGATAAGAGAATAGAAGGATGACTAGGAAAGGGAAGCACTAATTTGAATCCATCAACAAGCAAAAGCATTATAAATTTGGGCATTAAACTAGTAAATCAAACTCAACAAAGTGAGAACTTTGAATGAAAATGAAGATTAAAGAGAGAGAAAGAACGCTAATTGCATCAAAACCTCATTACACTTGAAATGTGACTGCAAAATGAAACTAAATCTACACCATATCTCCTGAACCTTAGGCTAAACTCTATTCTTAAAACCTAAAAAATTAGATGATTAAACAAATGGGGGAAGAGAGCTTTAAATAGATCCTGACATAGCAAATTTGGCACGGTTGTGCCATGTGGCACAGACAGACCGTGCTAAGTTTCTGAAATTCTGCACAAAAATAGAATAGAAACATGATTTGGTATTGGCACCCCGTGGTACGTGGCACATGGCACTCGCAACCCTAGCCAAACTTTTGGATTATTTTTCTTCCTTCTTCCTCCCACAATTTTTGTGCTTGTTGACCCGACCTTTCTTCATGATTATCTCAAGTTATCCTTCAAGGTTTTCCATTACTTGTTAACCCTAGCCTAAATGTAAAATCCTAGACAGTTCATAGACAGGGGGCAAAAAAACTTGTACCCAGTTGGAACTCGCAAAATCTGTCCCAATAGATATGGGTATGGGTGGTGAGAATGGAAAAAAAATGGGTATCGTTTGGGTATTGCTAAAATGGGTGTGGACATGGATAAGGGTATAAGTACATGTCCTACTCACCTATACCCGTTTATGAATATCGACCTCGTACCTGCCCCATATCCACCTCATATAAAACCTGTACCCATTTGTTTAAAGTTCTAATTTGTTACTTGTATTTGGATATTTTGTTAGTTGCTTTGAGTTGTATGGTATTCAAGATTTCGGTGGAATATTTTGTTAGAAACTGTAATTGTCAAGTACTAATTTACTGCTTTAGCCGGTGAACTTTTAGTTGTATTCAACGTGATATGATGTTTTGTTGAAAATTTGGTATTAATGTGATATATTGACTATTTGATGTCGAATATAGGTACAAAATGGGGCTTAATTCTTTTTTGTCTATACGTACTCGAATAAAATCTACATACATGTTTTATGCATTGGGTATGAGTATGAGTATAACTTTACAACACTCAATGGATATTGGTATTAATTTTGAAAATGAATATGACTGAGGGTACTGCTAAATCCGCCCCATATCCGCTTCATTGCCACCCCTATCTATAGAAACACTAGGAATTGCCATTACAAAGAGGAAGAAGAAGAAGAGAGTATATGTTTACCTCTCACTTCGTCGAGGTTGCAATAAGGATAGAGAATGATTGACATGGAGAGAGAGAGAGAGAGAGAGAGAGAGAGAGAGAGACTTAGGGTCTGTTTGGATGGGGAGTAGGGAGGAGTAAATGGAAGTAAGGAGACTGAGTACTCTCCTTTACCCATGTTTGGGAGTAAGAAAAGGAGGGTACTCTCCCTTACTCCCCTCAACCCTCCATTTTCTTACTCTCCAAAATAAAGTGTAAGGAGTAAGGAGGGGGTAACGAAGGAGTAGATTACATATTTAACCCATAAATCCGAATATAATATATTTTAATCTATTTAATGAGAGTATATGTGCCAATTTATTCACTTACTCTTATTGACTCTCCTATTCTTCCAAATAAGGGTAAGTCATTGCTCTTCATAAACTCCCAAACAAGAGTAAGTAACTTATTCTTATTTACTCTCTCT
This sequence comes from Selenicereus undatus, assembly GCA_017589665.1. Classification (NCBI taxonomy): domain Eukaryota; kingdom Viridiplantae; phylum Streptophyta; class Magnoliopsida; order Caryophyllales; family Cactaceae; genus Selenicereus; species Selenicereus undatus. Next base: position 53,011,193 of record JACYFF010031958.1, read on the forward strand.
TAATCTTACTCATCCTTATTCTTATTTGCCCTTACTCCTCTAATTTACTCTCCTCCCAAACGGATTCTTAGGGGGCGACCCGCTAAAAAACTCTAGGATTTTCCCTGCTGTACGCCTATATCGTGTGATTTTTTCGAAAGAACAAAAAAGAATTTTCGGATGCCAAAATTCCAATGTCCCCTGAATTGATAACCCAAAAAGATTATTGATTTGGGTATATTTTCTAAACATTTTCGTTTAGGTATCCAAAGATTCAGATGGCATATCAGTTTTTGACTTTGGGTAATTGATTTTGTACAGTTTTGAACAATCCTACGCTGATTGCCACATTTCAATACAAATTACATGGTAAATTTTGGATGCACACACTGAGATAGCATATATAATAATTTTTTTAAAAAAGCTTACATCCTATTTTCATGGACCATTTCAAAAAATTTTGATCCAAATTATGCCATATCATCAGATCTACGTCCATGATATAAGTAATGCACTTAAGCCAAAATAAATCTAATAGAAAACGACGCTGAAAATTCAAAAACGGTTAAAAAAAAAGCAATCCAAATGAACGCAGCTGGACACAGAAGCTAAGCTCCGAACGACATTCGTTTTTCTCTCCTCTGGGAAAAGGAACTCATTTTGCGTTCCTACGCAACAACAGAAGAAGAATCAAAAATTTCCCAGTTGCTCTCCATCTCGAAAATCTCCTTTTAATTTTCTCGGGGAAGAAAAAAAGTCAATCTGTTTTGGGACAAAAATTCCAATTTGGGACTTCATGGCGGAGACGCTAGACTCATCGACGGCAACGGCGGCGGTGGCGGCGTATGTTCTTAGGGATGCTTACAGTTGGTGGGATGATATCAACGAATCCCGTTTTTGGCAGGACCGAATCTTTCATGTCCTCGCTATTTTGTATGGAATTGTTTCTGCTGTTGCGCTGGTAATTCTTGCGTTGTTCGTTGAATTCTTTTTTGGATTTTCAGTTCAGGGTTTTGATTAATTGGGGTTTGAGTTAAACTATGATCGGATATGGTATTGCTGCTTTAATATATTCTGTAATTGCTGCAATTTTGTGGGGGTGCGGTGTATAATTAGATGGAAAATGTTTTTGATGGCATTTGATTGCGTTGGGTTTGTGGGTTGGTGCAGATACAATTGGTGAGAATACAACTGAGAGTTCCAGAGTACGGATGGACCACCCAGAAGGTCTTTCATTTTCTAAATTTCCTGGTTAATGGAGGTATGTTTACTTCTTCCTCGCTAAACTGACATTGATTCTCCGTTTTCGAGTTGTGTGTTACATGTCTGGCATTATAGTTGGAAACTGATAGGGTGCTGTTGAACAGTTAGATGCCCAGTCTTTGTGTTCCGCCGTGATGTGCAATACCTGCAGCCCGAGGTTGGTTTCTTTTTTTGTGTTTTATCTTGCTCTTGGCTTATGCGTGCTAGTATTTCATGTATCTTATGTTATATGTTGTGTTTTGTGATTCAGATTGTCCAACATATATTGTTGGATATGCCGAGTCTGGCATTCTTTACGACCTATGCACTTTTGGTTTTGTTCTGGGCTGAGATATACTATCAGGTTTGACTTGTATTCATCATTGGTGTGTTGCCATCCTCTCTCTCTCTGTCTCTGTGTGTGTGTGTGTGTGTGTGTTTTGGGGGGGGTGGATGTTGTTGTTAGTAAGGTTTGTTCAGTTCTGTTCTTATTGATTTTTGTCTGAGGCAGGCGCGTGGAGTGTCTACTGATGGGCTGAGGCCTTGTTTCTATGCAATTAATGCGGTGGTCTATGCGATTCAGGTGAAGTTCTGTCTGTATAGCAGGACTGATCTGGGAAATAAGCTTAGTTTTCCTTCAAGTCTAAAATATTGTGTATTGACCATAAAGTATCAAGACCGCTTATTATGCGACTGCTCATATGCTTGACTGACATACATTTTTGTATAGTATTTCTTTATAAGTTGCTAATTTACTTTCAATCGTGTGCCTTATATGCCAATTGGGGGGTGGGGGGGGGGGGAAGGGCAAAAAAGAACTCCTTATATGCCAATAAAAGAGAAGGGCGGGGTGTAAACGGGAAAGAAAAGAACTCTTGTCTTGGTGACATTCATTAATTGCCGTGCGGTATAATTGCATGAAGTGGATTCTAAATGGAGTTACTTATGCCTTGGGGTGTCTTTTGGTGTGATATAGACTAAGAAGCACAGGCATTCTCGACGACCTCATGTGTCCAACACCGGCACTATCGGACACTCTCAAATGCATAGCAACACATATAGATAGCACAAAGAAATCGAGTTTTGTTACTGATAGTTGCGTAAAAACCGATTATAGACACATAAGTAATAGAATAAATACTTTCTAACCACGATGTTGATGTATTCAAGCTTCACTAAGGCAAGAATTTGCAAAAGTGAATCAAGAATGCATTTGGATAGAAGGATGAAAAATGGAACCAAAGTAACCAAGAACCAAGATAGAAACAAATGGACTAGTAAGGGTGATTGAAGACCCACCTTGGTTTGCACACTTGGGCAATTTTCTTTCTTCAACTAAGTTACAGTATTGAATCACCTTCTTGGTTGAATTAAGAAGACCAAGAGACCCACTTGAGGTTGCCAAACACTCAATATATAACACTAAGAATTTTGAGAGAGAATAGAGAGAGTTTTCACAACTTAAAGTTTAAATTCATTCATCAAGTGTTTCTTTACAACCCAAGGCCTCCCTTATATAATGGGGAACCTTTAACAAGTTGCAAGATAGGGGAGCAGCAAGGTCTTACACATCTAAAAGCAAGGGGAGATCAAAAAACAAAAAACAAAAGCTGAAAAGTGCTTTTTGCTTTTTGTCAGCAATTTTTCATTGCACAAAGGTCAACTTTAAAAAGTTATAACTCCTAGGTTTCTCACTCAAGTTGGGTGAAATAGACATTGCTGGAAAGCTTAAGAAGTCAGCTTTCACGTGTCTCAAGTTGCTAGCCATTTGGAGCTACCGTTTGGGAGATATGGGGGCAAAAGGTGCAGCATATGCAGATTGGGACAGTTTCTGCAGAAAAAAGGCTCCCATTGACTTATTTCCTAGAAACTTAACCTAGAACTCTTTATATGTCCTTGAAGCTGACATATTAAGGGTTCCAAAAAGTAATTTTGCAGCCTCTTAAGTCCACTTTAAGCTTGGGTAATTAGGCTTGCAAAACCGGGCCAAATTCTGGCCAAACTAGGCTGCATGTTGTTTGTGTTGTTTATGATGTTTCAGACCATTGCTTGCACTTCTTGGACTTCCTTGATGATGCTGGGCTCTTGTGGGATGGAGGGGGAGAGGTTGGAAAGGTTATGAAGATGGTCCCCATCATACTCCCCGGTTTGATTGGAGTTTGACCTCAAACTTGGAAGCTCTTCATCTTCCTCATAATAAAGACTTAGGTCAGCCACGTTGAAGGTGGCATAGATTCCATACTTTCCAGGAAGGTCCACTTTGTAGGCATTTGGACCGATCTTTTCAAGCACTTCAAATGGGCCATCCGACCTTGGCATGAGCTTTGACTTGCGCTTGCTTGAGAATCTTTCCTTCCTCAAATGGATCCAAACCAAGTCTCCGGATTGAAAATAAACTTCTTTCCTATGCTTTTCGGCATGTGACTTGGCTTGTTCATTGGACTTTTCAATTCGTTCCCTCACTTTGGCATGAAGCTCTTGGATTTCCTTTGCCTTCTTCTCGGCCTCCCAACTAAACTTGGTTTGATTTGGAATGGGAACCAAGTCTAAGGGAGTTCTTGGATTGTAACCGTACACCACTTAAAAGGGGGAACGACTTGTAGCCTTACTTGGTGTTCGGTTGAAAGCAAACTCGGTATGGCAAAGCAACTCATCCTACCCCTTGATGCTTTTCTTGACTAGAACGCGAAGCAAGGTTCCCAAAGTGTGGTTGGTCACCTCTGTTTGACCATCCGTTTGTGGGTGGCAAGTTGTGCTAAACTTGAGATGAGTGCCTAGCTTACTCCACAAAGTGAGCCAAAAGTGACTCAAGAATTTGGTGTCCCGATCCGAGATCATGCTTCTTGGTATGCCATGGAGACGCACAATCTCTTTAAAGTAGAGATTAGCAGCATGAGAGGCATCATTTGTGATATGACATGCCACAAAGTGTGCCATCTTTGAGAACCGATCCACCACCACCATGATGGAGTCTTTGTGTCTTTGCATCCTTGGCAACCCGGTGATGAAATCCAAGCTTACATCTTCCCATTAGCCATGTGGAACCGGGAGGGGAGAATAGAGACCTTGAGGCCGAAGGTGACTCTTGGCAAGTTGACAAGTGGAGCACCTTCTTACAAAATGTTCAACATCTTTGGACATGCTTGGCCAATAGTAGTGTTCCTTGAGCATGGAACATGTTTTCTCAATGCCAAAATGCCCTGCCAAAGCCCCACCATGGAGCTCTTGAATCAAGAGTTCCCGAAACCCACTCTTTGGTATGCATAGCCAGGTTCCTTTGAAGAGAAACCCATGCTCCAAGTAAAATAAACCATGGGCATGGATGGAGCACTTCTCATAAGCTTCCTTGAAGTCTTCATCTTGGGCATACAACCCCTTAATAATCTCAAAACCAAGGACTTTGGTTTCCAAGGTAGAGAGTAAGAGGTACTTTCTTGACAATGCATCCGCCCCTTTGTTGAGTTGACCCGACTTGTGGTGGTTCACAAAATGAAAGGCTTGGTGTTACTCAACCCACTTTGCATGCCTTGGGTTGAGCTTGTGTTGCCCTTGTATGAATTTGAGAGCCTCATGATCCGAATGAAGGATGAATTCTCCTTCCACCAAATAGTGCCTCAAATGCTCCAAAGCTCTCAAAATTGCATAAAACTCCTTGTCATAAGTGGAGTACTTCTTCTTTGGATCATTGAACTTTTCACTAAAGAAAGCTAGGGGCCTCTTCTCTTAAGATAGGATAGCCCCTATCCCAACATCGGAAGCATCATACTCTACTTCAAATACTTTGGAGAAGCTTGGTAGAGCTAGAATGGGTGCACTTGTGAGCTTGCACTTGATTTCTTCAAAGGCCCTTTGAGCTTGCTTGGTCCACTCAAATCTTTTGGCCTTAAGCACCTCGGTCATGAGGGCAACAATGGTGCCAAAATCTCTCACAAACCTCCTATAGAAAGAGGCTAGGCCATGGAAGCTCCTAACTTGTTGAATTGAAGTAGGAACGGGCCAATCTCGGATTGCTTGAATCTTGCTCTCATCAACATGAATTCCTTGGGCCGACACAACATAGCCCAAAAATATAACTTGAGAAGTGAAAAAGTGGCACTTCTCTAAGTTTCCATAGAGCTCTTCTTGAGATAGAATACTCAAGACTTGTTGTAGATGATGGGCATGCTCTACTTTACTCTTGTTATACACCAAGATGTTATCAAAGTAGACAACTACGAACTTGCCAATGAGGGGCTTGAGAACTTGGTTCATGAGCCTCATAAAAGTACTTGGTGCATTTGTCAACCCGAATGACATTACAAGCCACTCATAGAAACCTCCTTTAGTTTTGAAGGTCTTCTTCCACTCATCTCCTTCATATATCCGGATTTGGTAGTAGCCACTTCTAAGATCAATCTTAGAAAAGATGGTGGTTCCATGAAGCTCATCTAGGAGATCCTCCAACTGTGGAATACGAAAGCGATTAGGGGTGTTCATTAAATGGTCTAGGACCGGACCGGACCGAAAACCGGTATAGACCGGACCGGACCGAGGTCTTTCGGTCTGGTCCTCGGTCCTCTCCTTTTATGTTTTAGGTCTTCAGTCCGGGACCGGTCAATGGACCGGACCGGACCGGACCGAGTTGAGATAATTTTTTTCTCTCCAAATTTTCCCCGGTTACTCGACCCCCGGTCCACTCCAATTTTCATTTCTTTTTCTTGGCTTCTTGTTGCCTGCCTGAGTCCCTCGAGTCGACCTTCTTCTTCTCCAGTCGCCTTCTTATTCTCCATCTTAGATTTAAAAAGCCTGAGGCGCAAAAAAGCGCAAAGGGTCCTGGAGCCCGGGGCGCGGGCTTCGAGGCCAAGGCGAGGGCTTTTTATACGCGAGGCGCACTTTGACCATAAAATGCTCAAAAATCATTCTCAAACCATATTTCTTTGAAAATAAGGTAGATAATGACATCAAATAAGAAATTAAACATCAAGATAACCACGAATAATATTGCAAATAGTCATAAAATATGATAACATAACATCATAGTTTCTAAACATTATTTTTATTAGTTTCATCTTGCCTACCATACTTCCTTCCTGGATCTAAAGGTTTAGAGGAGACCGAACCCGTAGGAGTACCGGATATATCCTCCATTCAAGTAATTCAATCCAAAAATCAACACCTCAAATGTGTTCACTACCATTTTCAACCAAAAAAAACAAACAACTAATTAAACAAAGCAATCAATAATTAAAAATTTAACACATAAACACTTCAACTTAAATTTAAGATCATAACAGAGAATCAATACCCCAAGATAATGCTGCCACCATAATACGATACTTAAAAAGAGTTTTCTAAACATTTAAAAAAAATAACAAAATAAAAAAAAAACAAGAGGAGAAGAAGAGGACAAATGGACAGCATGAAATATAGACAGCACAAGCAGAAATTAACAATCTAAAAAAGGGGCAAACACAACAAACACCCCATCGAATTAGACAGAGTTGAGGGGGTTATTTAGACACGGGCACAGGGGCTGTTCGAGACAGAGAAAGAAAAGAAAAGAAGAGCAGCACAAGGGGTCTGGCAGTGGGCACTGTAGCAGCAGCTGCAGCACCATGCGTGCAACCTTTCAAGCCCCCCCCCCCCCCAAAAAAGGAGAGAGCTTGAATCCTGTCCCATCGGGTTCGACTCACAGAGAAGAAGTAGAAGGAGGAGGATGATGATGGAAAAATCGAAGAACAGAGGAGTAGAGAACACTTACCTGCGATCGAAGAGCTAGGGTTTGCGGTGGAGTCAAGGACGAAGAAGTCTAAGAAGCAGAGAAGGCTCGATCTGAAGCAGCCGAAGGGTTGTAAGTGTGATTTGCATTTTTTTTTCTTCCTTTTTTCTCACACAAAACCATTAAGATCCAAGAAGCCCGGAAAGCCTACGCCTCGCTCCTCAGAAAAAAGCCCTGAAAAAGCCCCAAAGGCGCGCGCCTTTGGAATGGGCTACGCCTGACCCTCTCTAAGGCGCCGAGGTATGCGCCTTGGGCTTTCCTGCTCCTAGGCGCGCCTTGGGCGCGCTTTTTTAAACCAAGTTCTCCATCTCCATTCTCTGCCTCGCTCACCCGCTCAGGTTCTCGCGTCTCGCTCTCTACTCTATGCACTTCTTCGCCATAACTTCTTAGCCTATCGGTCTCTGCGACTGGCGACTGCCACTCCTTTGCTGGCTAGGGTTTGGTTCGATCTACACTCCTCTCCACCGGCCAACGCCCGGCGGGGCTTCTGGTGTGGCGTTTCATTTGGTGGAGGTATGCTTGATTTGTTCATTCTATTATTTTGGTTTGTAATTTGAAGTTTCTAGGGTTTATCTGATTTTTCGATTTGTATACATTGACTGGGTTGGATCATGATTCATGTATGGTCCTTGTGGATACTGAGAATAGTTATTCATGTATGGTCCTGGGGCAGAATATGAGCCATCATTTGACATCCACCAACTGTTTGACAAAATTACCTAACCAAAATTACCCAACCAAATTTTGGGTTAGAATTTCATATAATTTGGTTTGAATCCTTGGAGTTTATGGGTTTAATTCATTAGCTTTGAGTTGAAATTTGTGATTTCTAGGTTTGAATTCATTCATAGTTGACATCTAGGTCATGGTTCTTTACTTTCTGCTCCCGTGACTGCTTCTTCTATTCTTTGTCGATTGTCATGCTCTTTTGTTCTCGGTCTGGATTCGGTCCGGTCCAGACCGACTTCAGAACGGTCCGGTCCTCGTTCCACCATCTGAAAATTTTCGATCCTCGGTCCAGCCGGTCCAGTCCGGTCCGGTCCTGGACCGATGAACACCCCTAAAAGCGATATTTGATAGTGATTTTGTTGATCGCTTTACTATCCACACACATTCTTATTGACCCATCTTTCTTAGGAACAAGCAAGGCCGGCACGACACATGGACTAAGGCTCTCACGGATCAAGCCTTTAGCAAGGAGCTCATCTACTTGCCATTGCACTTCTTGGGTTTCTTGTGGGTTCATTCCGTAGGCCGGCTTGTTTGGAAGGGTGACACCGGGGATGGGGTCAATTTTGTGTTGTATGGTTCTTTTGGGAGGGAGGCCATGAGGGACCTCACTAGGGAAGACATGTTCAAAATCTTTGAGGAGAGGGGAAAGCAAAGAATGGGAAGAATCCTTAGCTTTGGCCGGTTCTTGGCTAAGTAGAATCCACTCCTTCAAATCATCATATTCATGGAGTTGGGAATGGAGTAGGGTGGTGAGAAAGACATCCATGCTAGGGGTGTCTCGAGGCCTTTTTTGTGAGGTGGATTTGAGAGGGCTAAGGGTGATCTTTTTGTGGTCTTTGGCAAATGTATATGTGTTCAACCGACCATCATGCATCACACTTCTATCACACAACCATGGACGTCCCAAGAGGACATGACAAGCATCCATGGGCACAATATCACACCAAATCTCATCCTTGTAATTCTTGCAAATTGAAAAGCTAAGTAAACAACGAGAAGAGATTTGCAAGCCTTTACCTTGATTGAGCCATTGTATGGTGTAAGGCTTGCGTGTGGAGAGACTGCAAGCTTGAGCTTGTCCACTAGAGTCTTGGAAGCAACATTGGCACAACTTCCACCATCAATAATAAGAGAGCAAACCTTCCCTTTCACGGTACACCGGGTGTGGAATGTTCTCCCTTTACTTCATGTCATGTTGGGAAGCAATACAACTCAAGGCTCTTCTTATCATAAGCATTTCTCCTTCATCGGGTCCCTCTTCAACTTCTTCAAGAGCTTCGGTCTTGAGAAGCTTTTTTTCTTCCCCATCATTCTCATCATCTAGCTCCTCATAAGAAGCTTGATATTCGGTCAAAGTGACAATTCTTTTGTTGGGACACTCGGAAGCAAAGTGTCCAAGGCCTTGACAACGGAAACATCTCTTCTTGTCACCGGGCTTTGGAGGTTGTTTTGAGGGGGTTTGAGGGGGATTTGGTGGAGGGGGTCTTGTGTTTGAGTTTGGAGTTGATTTGGGAGGGTAGTATGAGGGCTTTTGGAATGGGTAAGGACGGGAGTTAGGCTTGGAGGCCATGCCCTTGCCCTTGGCTTTCTTTTGTGACTCCACTTTGTGAGCTAAAGCACTAAGCTCATCTAAGGAAGTGTAAGGGTGGAGTTCAACAACATGAGCAATTTCATCATTCAAACCACTCAAGTATCTAATCAAAGTTTGAGACTCTCCCTCATTCAAATCACATTTCAACAATAATTGCTCTAACTTTTTAGTGTATTCTTCTACACTCTTAGACCCTTGTTTGAGGTGGTGGAGTTTAAGGAAGTTGTCTTGCAAGTAATGGGGTGGCAAAAACTTGGACTTAAGTTTGGACTTCATTTTCTCCCAAGTTCTTATCTTCCCTTTATCCTTCCTAACTCTCTTAGTCACAACATTTGACCACCAAATGGAAGCATACTTTCTAACCTTTAAAGCAACAAGCTTTACCTTTCTTTCTTCGGGGATGTCCTTGAACTCGAAGACCCTTTCAACGGTTCAAAGCCAATCCAAGAATACTTCCAGATCAAGTTGACCTTCAAAGCTGGGAATATCCACCTTGAAGTCACTGTAGCTTCGGTCTTGAGGCCTATGATGCCTCCTTGATCTTCTTGCATACACATCCTCACCGGAGTCTTCAAGTGAGTTGCTTTTTTCTTCTTCTTCGGAGTCATCCGAGTTTTGTTTGCTTGCTCTCCTAGAACTTCTCAACTTCCTTCTCTTCTCTTACATCATTCGACCAAGTTGTGATTGAAGGTACTTGACTTGGGCTTCCAACTCAGCCTTTTCTCTCAAAGCTTGCTCGGTTACTTGCTCGGGAGTGAGGCTAGTAGACATGATGGCTTTCGAGTGAGGAGTGGCTGTTTTAGGACGGGAAGGGGGTGGCATGGTCGTGTGGGGTGGCACGGTGTGGCCGTGCTGAGCTGTGGCAATGGGTGGGGGAGTGTAGGGAGATGGCACGGTCGTGCCAAGGTGGCACAGGGTGGCCGTGCGAAGTTTCTGTTTTGGCATGGCTGGAAGTTTGTGGTAAAAGTGTTTGGGCTGTTTTTGTGGTTCTTGTGTTTGGGGATGTGTTTGGGGGATGGAAGCTTAACCCAGAGGGTAGCCTAAGCTCGGATACCACTTGATGTATTCAAGCTTCACTAAGGCAAAGATTTGCAAAAGTGAATCAAGAATGCATTTGGGTAGAAGGATGAAAAATGGAACCAAAGTAACCAAGAACCAAGATAGAAACAAATGGACTACCAAGGGTGATTGAAGACTCACCTTGGTTTGCACACTTGGGTAATCTTCTTCCTCCAACTAAGTTACAGAAATGAATCACCTTCTTAGTTGAGTTAAGAAGACCTAGAGACCCATTTGAGGTTACTAAACACTTAAGATATAACACTAGGAATTTTGAGAGAGAATAGAGATAGTTTTCACAATTCTTTTTCAAATTCATTCATCAAGTGTTTCTTTACAACCCAAGACCTCCCTTATATCGTGGGGAACCTTTAACAAGCTGCGAGAAAGGGGAACAATAAGGTCTTACACGTCCAAAAGCAAGGGGAGACCAAAAAGCAAAAGACAAAAGCTGAAAAGTGCTTTTTGCTTTTTGTCAGCAACTTTTCAGTGCACAAAGGTCAACTTCAAACAGTTATAACTCCTAGGTTTCTCATTGAAGTTGGGTGAAATAGACCTTGCTGGAAAGCTTAAGAAGTCAGCTTTCATGTGTCTCAAGTTGCCAGCCATTTGGAGCTACCGTTTGGGAGATATGGGGCAAAAGGTGCAGCATATGCAAACTGGGACAGTTTCTGCAGCATCTGGAAAAAGGCTCCAATTGACTTATTTCCTAGAGACTTAACCTAGAACTCTTTATATGTCCTTGAAGCTGACATATTAAGGGTTCCAAAAAGTAATTTTGCAGCCTCTTAAGTCCACTTTAAGCTTGGGTAATTAGGCTTGCAAAACAGGGCCAAATTCTGTCCAAACTGGGCTGCATGTTGTTTGTGTTGTTTATGATGTTTCGGACCATTGCTTGCACTTCTTGGACTTCCTTGATGATGCTGGGCTCTTGTGGGATGGAGGGGAGAGGTTGGAACTTAGTTTTAAAATGCCTACCTAAGGCACGCCCAGGCGCGCCTCGGCGTGAGGCTACCAGGTCAGCGCCTCGGAGGAGATGAGGTGCGCCTCAAGGATGCGAGACTGTGTGTTCCATCTTTTTCTTCTTTTTCTTAGCCTTGCCTTTACCTTTTTTTTCTTTTCCTTCCTTGGGAGCTAAAAGGTGAGCTCAACTTGTACCATGAGTACATGCATTGGGGAAGTACGATGATAAGATAACATATCTTAAGGTTATTTGCTGTGTTAATAGTCATATTGATGTCTAATCACATTTTTAATGCATTTATCTAACTTGTTTATGTAAAATATGCTTTGTGAAATATGAAATACTTTTAAAAAAATTTGCATGGAAGTGCGCCTCACATCCATGTTGCCCGTGCCTTCGCCTCGCGCCTCACGATTTGGGACCCTATGCGCTTCAGTGCGCCTCGCGCTTTGTAAAACTAAGGGTTGGAAGGGTTGTGAAGATGGTCCCCATCAGATGTGTCCACCATACATGGCGCATCCTATATTTTTGAAGAATTACGTGTCCGCATGTCGGTGCTGTGTCATCTCCGTGTTACATATTGGTGCCCGCGCTTCTTAGGATATAGATATTCACTTCCATAGCAATTGAACATCTAATGGAAGTCGCTGTACATGTTAACATTTCATCCTTAACATTGAAAGAAGTTTAGTTTCTATTCCCTTGTAGACTTATTTCTTGAAACTTTGGACGGTTTATCTTTTGGTTTATGGGATGGAAGTCAAAATCTCTCCAGCGGCCCTTAATTTCACCAATTAAATAGTGCTGTTCAGGAGGTCTCAGAGTAAACCAAAGTTGGGTGCATCAATGGAGCAATATTCACTGACAAGCTATAGCTGAAATTTAAACTTTTTATGAAATTTGTAGGTGGATATGGATTCTCGGAGAATAAACATCTATGTTCATCCTATTTTGGCTCTGTTTTCTTCATTCATAAATAACCTTATTCTACTTTGTTTTTCACCTTCTTCAACCAAAAGTATGGACCTAAAGGGAATGGAAGAATCTCTTTTCTCTTCAAGGCACAATGTGTAAACTTCTCCTATTTTTTGGATGGCGGAGACGCCCTTTAGATGTTTTTCTGGTTAGGGACTGTTGGTTTATGTGTGGCACTAAGGATTTATAAGTGGCATACTCTAGTTGACACATAATAAGCCCATAGTCCTGATTTTGCCAAGGCTACCTTTTTTCCCCTTCTTTTGTTTTTTTTTGGGGGGGGGGGGTGATTTACCTACTTTACCCTGAATTGCAGAATTACAAAATTATAGAGAGCCTATAACCGAGAGAAAGGGGGTAGCGGAAACTCTAGAATATTTGATGGCTGTCTTAGGTTATTTAGCTAATAGCATGTGATGGAGGAGGTTGTAAGGTTTTGATAGAGATTGGGGCTAGAAAAGGGAAGAAGGGAGAAATTTAGAGAGAACGAGGGAAGAAAGGGATTGATATCTCTGTGCTTAAATCAATATTCATTCAATATTCGATAGTGTATGATAGATAATAATCACCTAAGACAAATCATCTGTTTATAATAGTCTATAGACGTAGAATTCTACTAGGAAACTACCTAAACCAAACCTACATAGAATAGGAAACTCAATATTACCTAAATTCTCCTAAATATCCTTATTTTGACTTATGTAAAATAGCCTATAAATAAACCTACGAAAATTACATAAAAATATCAAAATATGATAAGTTTTCAAATATTAAAATAAATCCTAGATTCCTAATATTAGACAAATTCTCTTTTTTCTTCATCCGCATCATTCTCCCCCGGTTGGAAAAAACTCTTCCTTGAGTTTTATAATGTTTTAGAATAAGAAGTTGAAGCACGTAACCAACATCAAGATGTAGGAAGAAGCAACACGGGAAAAAAAATTGAGATTTCTCCATGAGAAGCAACCTTGAGAGAATTGGATGTTGGTCTTTGACAACCAAGAGATAGGAGTCAATGATATATTCAGTGATTCAAAACGCGGATTCGGTAGCGGTTGCGGTTTCGGTCGCGTTGTCGCGGGAACGGGATGATACGCTTGTCGCGGAACGGATCGCGGCCGTCGCGGCGTGAAACGGTTCAC
>JACYFF010031958.1:53084634-53099127 GCA_017589665.1 Selenicereus undatus
ATATATATATATATATATATATATATATATATATATATACACACACACACACACACGCACGCACACACAGACAGACACATATATATTGTAACACCCCAGATTTCTAATTAACTTCTTTATTTCTAATTATTAACCTACGTGGTTGCAAAACCTAGTCGGGGTGTTACCGCCCTATTTCGTCCTTGGAAATACCAGGCCGTGTATATAAAAAAACAATGGTTGCAAAGGTTTTTCAATAATAGTTCAACTTAGATGCTTCGGTTACTAATGAACAACTCCTAAACTGAAGCAATTGTATGTCTTCACTAAACCACTAAAAAACTTTGTATCCTCTCGATGTAAGGGCGATGGTCTCGCTCTACCTTTTGTCCCCCAGTCCCATGTAAAACTAGATCACCGGAAAACAAAACATTTTGTAAAAGTGAGATAAACTCTGTAAACAGTCACCCCTAACAGTCAAACTATGTACACAAATTCATTTCGAAATCATTTTAGGGGTATGGAAACAACAATACCTTATTTGTTTTCCATTCATGTAACCATCCATTCTCACATGATCTCAGTGATGCGCACATACAATTTAAGATCCAGTTATAAGAATCATATTCATGGGTGAGCGACCCCATTGGGTCTCATGGCCTGCGTTTGGGTTTATCGTAGCTGCTTAACTCAATTATGGCCTCCCACCGACTATGAGGGTAGCCGCTTGACTCTTTCCTAGCCTACCATAATCATGGATGGTTACCGCTGCCTTAGCCAATGTCCACAACAGGGCACATGGTCGCTCACATGAATGCACTATTTTCTGGGGAAGGCTATTGGCCTTCAGTCAACATAACTTGTTTACACTCTCACCCATAATCATCCTTTACAGTCACTATTATATTTTTCCCACATTAAAGGTTGATTTAACATGCATAGTTCATTCAAATTCGGCTTGATTCCCCAAGGACATCACCACAACACACCAACTGCCATATTTTCAACATAACATTCGAAGACTCAACTCTATTGACATAGCAACAACATGCAATTCCAACTGCACAGTCATGTTCAGATGACTCATGCCATAATTCCATTAAATCAGCATAAAAATCAATTCTTACCATATTCAATACACATGCAGTTTTCCAACAACTCGGGGAAAGGGTTAGGGCATGATTGTTACTTGGATTTCGTACAAATTACGGGCTCGGTTACTAGTTTGGGCCTACTGCTCCACACCTGGGCCAAGACATCACCCACACTTAGTCCGAAACTTCATGGATCATAATTCTAGCCTCTGCACTACTTTTATGAATTTTTCTAAAAGTTTTACTCATGCCTAAGGGCTCTGTCAGACTCTGACCAGAACTGGGTTGTTTTCCTAGTTCTTTTCACTGTGTTACAAACTGTCCTAATCTGGACTGTCCCAGGTAATTCGACCATAACTTGGGCTACACTACTCCGATTCATTCAATTCAAAAATTAGGTTACATACAACATCTTGACACAGATGCCCTACAAATTTCACAATTTTGGCCTACGACACTGTCCTGGCTGAAGTTTTAAAGTTAGTGTATGTGCAGCCCTTCAGCCCAGCTGGTTCTGTCCACATTTTTCAATTCCAGTAATTACCCTTGACTCGTTTTTTTCATAAAATCTCACTCGCAACTAACCCGTGATATTTCCAACAGCCGTACTTCTACTCCCTCATAAACCAAGTTGAATTAAATTTGAAATCTTAACTTAAACAATTATCAAATACACCTTTAGGCTCACCTTGATGCGATTTTGAGAGAGGACCAATTGAAACGTCGCACCCTTGGAGGTTTAAATATGAAAAATCATAAAACTCGTATTAAAAATTTCACACTTGAAATCTTTAATCAAAAACTATGAATTGATGATAAAACATAAGAAAAATCAAATCTTTTGGGTTTTGTACGCATGGGGTGCACGCCACTTGCAACCAAGAGAGAAAGAGGATGGCAAGGGGGTGCAGCTTGGACGATGACTGGCCGGCGGTGGCTGGCATGGCGAGAGGGAGAGAGAGAGATAGAGTTAGGGTTGAGAGAGAGATAGGTTGAGAGAGAGGGTTGCCGTGGGGTTTTGTTTTTGGGCGGTGGGGGGAAGAAGCAAAAACTAAAAAGGGGCGGGGGGGGGGGGAGTTCTAAACAGTTGCCAGGGTAGGAAGGGGGGTTTTCCCCCTTTTCCTTGAAAAGAAGGATCTTGGGTCAAATTTTTAGCTAATTGGTTAATTAGTTGTGTATGCCTATGGAGGTATATTTAAATACAAACGGGTGAATAATAAAAGTACTGTAAATAGATAAGAAATATTCGAGTCTAGGAAGGGTAAATAATGAGGAGCCAAAAAATAAATAAAGCAAGGAAAAATAACCCGAAAGAAATTTTCAGTCCATGCTTTAATGAAATAGGGTAAATGTAAAATTTTGAAAACAAAACATGGAGAAAAAGATTTAGATTGACTTGGATTATGAAGGTTAGTCCACGTCACATGATTCCCCAATTTAAATTTCTGGGGTTTTACATACTACCCCATTTAAGAAAGTTTCGTCCTTGAAACTTCACTAGGTCTCGACACACCACCATTACGAAAATGAATTTATGGGGTTTTACACACTACCCCAGTTAAGGAGTTTCGTCCTCGAAACTTGTACGCACCTGGTCGTAGGAACAAATGAGGGTATTTGTCTCGCATCTCATGCTCTGGTTCATAGGTTGCTTCCGACATCTCGTGATTGGCCTAGAGGACCTTGACTAACGGCACCGTCTTCCTGTGAAGGTGCTTTTCTCGCCGGTCCAAGATCTGCATCAGTTGGTCCTTATACGACAGGTCTTCCTAGAGCTGTATGGGATCATGCTCAATTATGTGCGAGGGATCTGGAATGTACTTTTATAACTGTGACACATGGAACACATTGTGTACCATTGGAAGTTCAGGGGGTAACTCCAACCGATATGCCACCTCCCCAACTCTCTGTATGATTGGGTACATCCTGATGTACCTCGGGCTGGGTTTCCCTACCATACCAAATCTCGCGATTCCATTCATTGGGTAAACTCGAAGGAACACCTGATCTCCAACTTGGAATTTCAAGGGGCCTACATCTTCAATCGACGTAGCTTTTCTGGCGGCTCTAAGCTGCTCTCATTCGTTCTTGGATCACCCTTATCTTGTTAGTGGTGCTTGGATTAATTCCAGCCCAATAGTCAAAGCTTCATCAATCTCCTGCCAACAGAGCAGAGTTCTGCACCTCCTCCTATATAGTGCCTTATACGAGGCCATTCCAATACTCGTGTGGTAACTGTTGTTGTAAGAGAACTCAATTAGCACTAACTGTTTGTCTCACTCTTTCTTAAAATTGAGGGCGCAAGCCCTCAACGTATCTTTCAGTGTCTGAATAGTGCCTTCAGTTTCCCCGTCCGTAGTTGGGTGAAAGGCAGTACTAAACGGTAATAACATCCCAAATGCCCCCTGTAGCTTCTGTCAGAAATCCAACTAGAATCTAGTGTCCCGATCCGACACTATGGAACTGGGTACCCCGTGTAATCGCACTATCTCCTCGAGGTATGCTCGAGTTAACTGGTCCATGGTCCAAGTATTATTCCTCATGGCTATAAAACGTGTTGTTTTTGTGAGTCTATCTACTATAACCCAAATTGTGTTATTCTTTCGTTGAGTCAATGGCAAGCCCACTACAAAATCCATGGACATCGAATCCTACTTCCACTTAGGGACATCTAGGGGTTGTAAGAGTCCCACTGGTCGTTGGTGTTCGATTTTCACCCTCTGATAGGTTGGGCCCTTTGCCACATATTCAACCACTTCTTATTTCATATTACTCCACCAAAATGTCTATTTCAGGTCCTTATATAGTTTATTTCCCCTAGGAAGCACTGAGTGTGAAGTATTGCGACCCTAATATAGGATTTTCTTCTTAAGTGCCTCTACTGTAGGAACACACACTCGGTTATGGAACCGTATGGTGCCATCTTCATGAATTACGAACCTGGTGCCTTCCCTACCAATATTTCCTCCCTGATCTGCTCGATTTGAGGGTCCGTAGGCTATGTGTTGAGTCAAAAATCATGCACCATTTTTGTAATTATTTTTAGTATATTATATATTTTATTTCGTTTAATTTGATTTGTTTTATATATTTTTCAGGATCAGTGTTAAATTAATAAAGAGAAGGAGAAAGGATATAGAAGCTCGATTTTATAAACTTGGCCATAAGACGGTCCAAGAATAATTATGAAAATAATATTATTTTCATAGTTATTATTTTGGGCTAGGATGCAAGAATTATGGAAAAGCTAAAAGACTTGAAGAGGAAGAAAACTAAGGAAAAAGAGAAAGAAACCCTAAAACCTAACCCACCTTGTTTTAATAACCCCTACCCCACGCAGCTTCAAAAACTATCTTCAGCACCTTCTTCTCTTCCCCTCCACGCATAGCAGAATCCTCTTCTTTTCCCACGCATAATCTCAACCCACGCTTCTCCTTCACGCATCAGCTCTTCTTCTCTTCTCACGCAGCAGCCATAAAAGCTTCAGCCTCCTTCTTCCCCAGCTAATGCCCATCTCGCCTCTCCCCTTACATCAACATAATCCCTCTTCATCTCACCTGCCCCTGCCGTCCCTCTCTTCCTCATCGTCAGCAACATCATCAGCTTCCTCACCATCCTCTTCTTCTTACCCACGTATACCCCATTGCCTCACCATCATCAGCCTCCACACATCATTGATCATCATACCATCGTAAATCATCACCATCAAACTTCATCAACAGCCCCACGCAGCCCACACACCAAAAGTAGGATTTTTTATTTTATTTTATTATTATGATTATTATTAGTATTATTTTGACTTTGTTTATTTAATTTTGTGTTTAGTTTATTGATTAGACATGAAATATTTAAGTTATTATTGTAATTTTAATTTTAATATGAGTGAGTAATCTTTTTGTGCTTAGTATAATCTTCTTGAAGCCATGCTAAATTAATTATTTTGAAACAAGTTTTGTGCTTTAATGCCTAGTTGATTTCTATTCATGATTCTTCAGCGATTAGTGTTTATTGTTTATGATATTTGTGTTAAATCGATTAGAATGCATGCTAGTTGATTAAATACAATTTCGATTGATAGTTTATAAGATTATAATACGTAAAAGTTATAGTCTTTTAGGCCTAGGTATCACCCTAATTAATCATGGATGGCTCAAACCCATCTCTTTTAATTAGGTAATCGCTTTAGATCTTTGTTAAATCGATTTGCTGGTAAATTGATTACAAAGTGTTAAATGATGTTTTTCTAGTTCTTAATGCTCTAATTTGGTTAAATTTTTGCGCTGGTGTAAAGATTATCAAATTAGTAGGGTTTATATTAGGGCTGGACCTAAGTAAACTAGAATCTAAGGAAAAACGGGGAAGAACCGCTGGTGGATCTCTTCTACAGTTTAACTCATGAATAAAATTAACTTGTGTGTTAATGATAAATACTAATTTGCATGGTGGATTGAGATTATACTAAGCATCCTTCATAAATTTGATAACTTTCGATTATTATTTGGTACTTAAAGTTAATTTGATTTGTTTGTTAATTCTTGTTTTATTTTTACTAGCTTAAATATAATTTCAATCAAACCCCCCCCCCCCAAAGTATAGTCTTTTAGAATTGTCTAGGTATTTTTAGATAGCTTAGAGTTTGATTTTTGGAGTAGTTATAATTTTAGATTGAGTTTTAGTATTTAATTGCCGGTTTGTTTGAACTTAGACTAAAAATAGTTATTTTTGTTATTTTTCAATTTTAATTAATTCTTAGGGTTTATATAGTGTCCTAGTTTGCTCATATTCAATTTCGTAATTTTTGGAAATTATTTGATAATTTTTCAGATTTATTTTGCGAAAGTGATATGTGCAGGTTTTTCGGCAATTAATTCTGAATATTTCGATTTTTAATTTTAATCTACGATGTTTAAGTATTTTTTGGTTCAGAAAGTTGTTTCCTAGAATTAGGGTGATTTTCTTAATCATTTTCGTATTTTTAGTCATCCAGATTATTTTATTTTTAATTTCAGATTCAATTTTCTGCTTATTTATTCTGCAGTAATTTTCTGATTTAATCTTCCTGAAATTAATCTGATAGTATTCTGGAGTTATAAGCCTGTCTAGCTTAAGTATAATATTTTAGGTTACTGTTTGATAATTTTAATATTTATTTTTCTGATTATTAGTTGCTGTTTTGAGTTTTTATTAAAATTTCAGTTAATATTCTGATTTTATTTTTCTGAAAGATTCAGGAAATATTTTTACTGTTTTATTTCCAGAATATGATTCATAATATTTAGGAGAGTTATTAGTTCTTTTTCTAGATTTTTATTCATTAGATTTCAATTGTTTTAGAATTATTAAAATTAGATTTAACAAGTTGATTAATAAAATTATTTAGAAGCAAACTAGCCATTTACAGCAATCTTTCCTCGTGGATCGATCCCTACTTCCCTACGCTATAAAAATTATATAATAACCGAGGTAGTGGTTAAATTTGTAGCCCTCGACAAGCTTTACAAATTTTGTGCTACCCGAATTTCCTCTATGAGTGTCGGTTGTGCTTCCAAGGCGCAAATCATAGGTTTGGCCCTCGGGTTGATCACATTAAGATCTAACTTCTAGAATTCCTCACACAACTCATTAGGGAGTGCTAGCAAGCAGTTTAGCGCCGGGTATGGTCGGTGACTCAATTCATTAACCACTACATTTGCTTTTCCTGGATGATACTAGAAGTAGACATTGTAGTCCTTTAGGAGCTCCAACCACCTTACCTGCCTCAGGTTCATATCTTTTTGTGAAAAGAGGTATTTCAAGCTCTGGTGATCAGTGAAAACCTCACAACGTACCCTGTATAGGTAATGCCTTCACATCTTCAGTACAAACACGACGGCAGCTAACTCTAGGTCGTGACTCAGGTAGCTTCGTTCATTAGTCTTCAGTTGCCGTGAAGCATACGCTATAATGCGATCCTCCTGCATCAGCACACATCCCAACCCACTCTTACAGGCATCGCTATACACCACAAAATCCTTATCGATGGTGGGTAAGGTCGGTATTGGTGCACTCATCCGTCTTTTCTTAAGCTCCTAGAACGCCTCCTTGCACTGCTCCGTCCATTCATACTTAGCGACCTTTATGGTAAAATTGGTGAGCGGGGTAGTGATCTTCGAGAAGTTTTTGACAAATCTACGATAGTGCCCTATCAAACCCAAGAAATTCCTCACTTCTGTCAGGATCTTATGTCTTGGCCAGTTCGTCACAACCTCTATCTTTTGGGGGCCCACAGACACTCCATCGTTGGATATTACGTGTCCTAGAAATGCCACCTTATTCGACCAGAATTCACACTTCGAGAACTTGACCTACAACTCATTCCTCCTTAATACCTCCAGAACTGTCCTCAGATGGTGGGTATGCTCCTCTGGAGTCCTCGAGTAGACCAGTATATTGTCTATGAATACCACCACAAACTGGTCCATGTATGGTTTGAAAACTCCGTTCATAAGGTCCATGAATGCTGCTGGGGCATTAGTGAGGCCGCACTACGAATTCATAATGTCCGTACCAGGTACGGAAGGCAGTCTTGGGTATGTCTTCATTCTTGTTTCAGAGTTGGTGGTACCCTGAACGAAGATCTATCTTGAAAAAAATCCCCGCGCCTCTTAGCTGGTCAAAGTGGTCATCTATTCTGGGTAGAGGGTATTGGTTCTTGACCATTATTTTTTTCAGCTCCCTATACACAACCTCAGGGTTCCATCCTTCTTCTTCTCAAACAACACTGGGGCTCCCTATGGAGATGTACTGGGTCGGATATACCCCTTATCTAATAGTTCATCCAGTTGTGTCTTTAATTCCTTAAGTTCTGTCGGTGCCATACGATAAGGTGCCTTAGAGATGCGTGTGGCTTCGGGGGTTAGATCGATACAAAATTCTACTTCCCTAAGGGGTGGCATACAGGAAATCTCCTCTGGAAATACATCTGGGAATTCCCTCACTAATGGAATGTCTTCAAGGGAAGATTCGACACCCTCGGTTTTCACTATGTTACACAGACATCCTTCGCATCCTCTACCTAGCAACTGGCGGGCTCTCATCATAGAAATATGTTTCACTCCCACTCTAGGTTCCTTGCCCTTATGCACCACTCTCTCCCAATTGGTCCCCCTTATGGTGATTTTTCGTCTCAGACAGTCTATCTGAGCTTGATGTTTGGCTAACCAATCCATTCCCAAGATGACCTAAAAATAAGTTAACTAAAACCTGTATAGGTCTGCTAAGAACTCATGTTCATTCATTCTAATAGGGCATCCTCATACAGTTCCTCATACCTTACAGTATTTCTATAAGGAAGAATCACAGACAGCAAGAAAGATCTGCGGGTGGAAACTAGTCCTAATGTCTCAACCAGTTTAACAAAAATAAAAGGGTGCGCAGCACCCGAATCAAATAAAACATCTACTGGTTGAGCTTGGATAGAAAAAGTACCCATCACAACATTTGGAGCATCCTCTGCTTCCTCCTTGAGCATCACGTAGACCCTACCCCTATTGTTTCGGGGCGGTTGGTTGGGAGGCCGGGCTTGGCTCTGCTGAGGTGCCCGATTCTGCTGGTTGGGGTTGGCTGCCTGCCCACCCTTGTTCTGATAAGGCTGCTGGGGTCGCTGTCCCTATCCTTATCCTTGTCCCCCATGACCTTGACCGGTAGGAGGTGGGGGGTATGGGTAGTCCGGATCTGATGTTGAGGGCAGCGAAAACACCTCTTGACTGAACAGCACTCCCGGGCATAGTGCCCCAACTTCCCGTAAGCGTTGCAGGTCACCTTAGGTCACGTGTTGGGGTGTTGGCCTCCACGAGCGTTGTTGTTTGAGTAATGCTTTCCAGGAGGCCTCTGGTACTGCTCTTGCAGTTGGAAGTTTCCTCTGTTATCCTCCTTCCTCTTAACTCCCCGCTGCTCATTGAAGTAATTACTTATCTCCTTCATTGCCCTTTCTACGTTGATCGCAGTGTCATACAGGAGCGTTGGGGTGTTGGCCTCCTCGAGTGTTGTTGTTTGAGTAATGCTTTCCAGGAGGCCTCTGGTACTGCTCTTGCGGTTGGAAGTTTCCTCTGTTATGCTCCTTCCTCTTAACTCCCCGCTACTGATTGAAGTAATTACTTATCTCCTTCATTGCCCTTTCTACGTTGATTGCAGTATCATACAGGTCCACGTAGGAGATGTAATAGCACACCGACATTCTTTTGTTAATGGTGGGATTGAGTTCGGCCTCGAACTGATTCATCTTAAGCCTCTATTCAGGTACGAAGGTCGGGGCAAAACGAGAGAGCTCCATAAACTTTGAGGCATACTCTAGTACGCTCATGCTCCCTTGTTGTAACTGCATGAACTCGTTCTCTTTGGATTTCTAGAGGGAAACGGGATAGAAATGATCCTTGATTAATTCTTTAAACCTACTCTAGTTGAACCAGGCCCGTGCTGCCTTTCCCTAACTGTGGCCCACCATAGGTCAGCCTTATCCTTCAGGTAGAACACCGCAAAGCCCACCTTCCACTTCTCGGGACATTGGAGTACATCGAATAACTTTTCCATGCCCCTAATCCAGTCCTCAAAGGTTTTGGGGTCGGGGGTACCATTGTAGATGGCTGGGTTATGGCTCACGAATATCTTGAACATAAAGGAGTTATCCTTCTTGACCCTCTTCTCCCTGACTTCCATCAACTTCTGCAGTTGTTCATTCTGGAGTCGTAGCTGCTCTCCCTGCTTCTGCAGCAACTCTAGCAGTAGGAGGTTAGTAAGGTCTACTCCAGTAGGTGGATTGGTCTCCTCCACCTGACTGCGAGATCCGTTCCATTCCTGGGGGTGTAGAGCTTCCAACCGTTCCCTGAAGGTCAACATGGGGATCTCCAGGTTCACAGGGACTCTCGTAATGGGGTTAGGTCCGATTTGAGATTCATCGTTATTTCCTGCCATCTTGTTCGGGAAATAAGTTGGGTTTAGTTCCTCTCCTAATAATTCATGCCCTATGTACTACTAGAGTTCAATAACATATCACATGGTAGTGCTTCATGCAACATTTGACAGATTTTTGATCACATCACATGGCCACATTCACGTGGTCTAACCACTAAATCACATGCTTATGCATCACACATCATACAAGCATCATGTTCATGTGATTCACATACTCCACAAATAAATAACGCTGGTATTCAGATAACTCAAAAGATTTCATTGCATAGATTTCAAAATCAAGGGGATTCTGTACTAGTACTCTTCATTACATCATAGTTTGTAACTTTATTAGCCCATAGTGGCTTAACAACATAATAGAAAGATAACTAATAGTATTGCCCTATAAACAAAACTTTCTAAACACCACGAGCTTCTACTAATAAGGGGCGTCCAGTGGACAGGTACCCCTATACATTCGGCCACACCTACCCTGCTTCCAGCGGGTCTCCCCGATCTCAGACTCACCCCTATTCTCCATAGGATCTGTCTCATCACCCAAGCCCTCGAGTCCCCTCATCTGGTCGGCCTGCACGATGAACTCCGTCCTACCCTCCTCTTAATCCCCCTCGGGGTTCTTCCTCTCAATAGCCTCCGTCTCGCTCTCACTAGAGTGTCCCTTGAGGTTCTCACTTCCCATAAGTTTTCCCTCACTCACTATAAAATCCTCCTCAGGGTCCTCCTCTCCCATCCATTCCTCCTCACTGGGATCCTCCTCGGGGTCCTCTTCCTCCATTGGTTCCTCCTCACTAGGATCCTTCTTGGGGTCCTCCTCTTATATCGGTTTCGCCTCGCTAGGGTCCTCCTCAGGGTCCTTCTCCTCTATCGGATCCGCCTCAGTAGGGACATCTCCCTAATCCTTAGAGTTTCCTTCCGCATCAGTGAGCTCATCTTCCGGGGGCAGGGCATCCTCCTCACTAGCTGTGGGTATATGCTTCTGGTCATGGGGTCCTTCCAGTCTCAGGTAGTTTATCAGATCAACTACACTCACACCCATAGGCTCCCAATCAAACCAATAACATTTCCCGTATGGGCGATGGTTACGGGCCTGGGGTGCAACTCGTCAACTTGGTTGTGCCACTCATGGCCTCTTTTCAAGGTCAGCAGCTAAAAGATAGCACAATTGTCCTCAATCCTTAGACAGCTATGGGGCACATCTTCTAAACACCTAGCTAATATCCATCTCACATGCCGAATGTGGTCCTACACAACCTGACTTGATCTCTTAGCTTACTGCTCGGGCAAGTAGGGACCCCCTACACAACAACAATGTTGGGTACACTACATTCCTACACAGAGTGATTACACATATGACATGTATCCAAACAATAACATGTAATTATTTAATACTATATGCACATGCATGCAACCCCTGCCCTTGCTACTCTCACTCTCAGAGCAGTCCTTAAGTCTATGAGTTTTAGTATTCAGTTTCTTACAATCTTTTAGGCGAGCCTTTAGGTTAGTCAGCCTAGGCTCTGGTACCACTTTGTAACCTACGTGGCAGCGGAACCTAGTTGGGGTGTTACCACCGTATTTCCTCCTTGGAAATACCAGGCTGTGTATAAAAAAAAAAACAATTAGTGCAAAGGTTTTTTAATAATAGTTCAACTTAAAGGATTCGATTACTAATGAACAACTGCTAAAGTGAAACAATTGTTCATTACTATCTCTTCACTAAACCACTAAAAAATTTGTATCCTATCGATTTAAGCACTAGGGCCTCGCTGTAGCTATGGTCCCCCAGTCCCATGCAAAACTAGATCACCTGAAAACAAAACATTTTGTAAAAGTGAGATAAACTCAGTGAACAATCACCCATAATAATCAAACTACGCATACAAATTCATTTCGAAAGCATTTTAGGGTTAGGGGAACAACAAGACCTTACTTGTTTTCCATTAATGTAACCATCCATACTCACATTATCTCAGTGATGCGCACTCACAATTTAAGATCTAATTATAACAATCAGATTTAAGGGTGAGAGACCCCACTAGGTCTCATGGCCTGCGTTTGGGTTTAATGCAACTGCTTAATCATGGCGTACCGCCGACTATGACGGTTACCTCGTGATGCTTTCCTAGCCTACCATCATCATGGATGGTTACCGCTAACCTACCTAATGGGGCATGTTGTCGCTCACATGCATGCACTATTTCTCGGGCAAGACTATTGGCCTTCAGTCAACATAACCAGTTCATAGTCTCACACATAATTAGCCTTGACAGTCACTACTATATTTTTCCCACATTAAAGGTCGATTTAACATGCATAATTCATTCATATTCGACCCGATTCCCCAAGGACATCACCACAATACACCAATTGCCATATTTTCAACATAACATTCCCATACTCAACTTATTGACATAGCAACATCATGCAATTCCAACTACGCAGTTACGTTCAGATGACTCATGCCATAACTCCATTAAGTCAACATAAAAATCAATTCTTATCATATTCAATGCACACAAAATTTTACAACAACTCAGGGATAGGGTTAGGGCATCATTATTACTTGGATTTCGTACAAATTACGGGCTCGGTTACTAGTCTGGGCCTATTGCTCCGCACCTGGGCCAAAACATCGCCCATACTCTGTCTAAAACTTCATAGATCATAATTCTAGCCTTTGCCCTACTTCTAAAAATTTTTCTAAAATTTTTACTCATACCTAAGGCTCCCAACCAAAGCCCAACTCTAGATCCAGATTCAACCAGAACTTGGATCTAGGTTCCAGAACCTATAACTTTTGTTCCCGATGTCGAAGTTTCAATTTCTTGCCCATTACAGAAAGGTCGTTCTGTCCTCTATAGTTATTGTGTTTAGAGTTCTATTAGATTCTGACCATAAGTAGGTTGTTTTCCTAGTTCTTTTCATAGTATCACTGACTATCCTAATCTGGACAATCCCCGATAATTCGACCATAACTTGGGCTACACTACTCCAATTTATTCGATTCAAAAATTGGGTTAGACAGAAGATCTTGACGCACCCTCGTTAAAGATTTCACAATTTTTGGCCGACTAATCTATCCTGGCAAAATTTTTAAATTCAATGTGTGTGCAACCGTTCAGCCATACAGGTTCTGCCCATATTTTTCAATTCCAATAATTACCCTTGACTCATTTTTTCGTAAAATCTCACTCACAACTAACCCGTGATATTTCCAATAGCCGTACTTATACTCCCTCATAATCCAAGTCGAATCAAACTTGAAATCCTAACTTAAACAATTATCAAATACACCTTTAGGCTCACCTTCATGCGATTTCGAGAGAGGAGCGATTGAAACGTTGCACCCTTGGAGGTTTAAATATGAAAAACCATAAAACTCATTTTACACATTTCTCACTTGAAAGCTCTAATCAAAAACCATGAATTGATGAGAAAACATAAGAAAAATCCAATCTTTTGGGGTTTGTATGTATGCGTGGGGGTACACCCTACTTACCACCAAGAGAGAGAGAGGACGGCGAGGGGGTGCGGCTTAGACGGTGACTAGCTAGTGGCGGCAGCACGTACAGGGAGGTGGGTGGTGTGGCAAGAGGGAGAGAGAGAGTTAGGGCTAAGAGGGAGAGAGAGAGATATGCAGAGAGAGAAAAGGGTTTGCAGTATGATGTTCTTTTTGGAGGGGAAAAGAAGTAAAATTTTCAAGAGGGGGGGGGGGGGAAGCTCTAACACGGTGCTAGGGAAGGAAAAGGGGTTTCCCCCCGCCCCCTTTTTTTTAAAAGAAAACATCCTCGAATAAAATGGAAAGAAGGATCTCGGGTCAAAATTTTTAGCTAATTAGGTAATAAGTAGCTTATGCCTAGGGAGGTAAATTTAAATACAAATGGGTGAATAACAAAAGTACTATAAATAATTAAGAAATATTTGGGTACAAGAAGGGTAAATAATGACGAACTGGAAAAAAAAAATGAAGGAAAAATAAACCGAAACAAACCTTCAATACATGCTTCAAGGATATATGGTAAATGTAAAATTTTAAAAACAAAAAATAGAGGAAAAGATTAGATTGACTTAGATTATGAAGGCTACGCCACGTCACACGATTCCCCAATTCAATTTCTGGGGTTTTACATATATATATATATATATATATATATATATATACAAATATATATATATATATATATATATATATATATATACATATATATACGTATGTATGTACGTACGTATGTATGTATGTATTTGTATACATATGTATGTGTATATGTATACACACACACACACACACACACACACACACACACACACACACACATACATACATACATAGATAAATACATACATATATACATACATACATATATATATATATATATATATATATATATATATATATATACATATATATATATACATATACATACATACATACATACATACATATATATATATATATATATATATTTATACA
>JACYFF010031958.1:53104127-53114429 GCA_017589665.1 Selenicereus undatus
TATATATATATATATATATATATATGTATATATATACATATACATATATACGTACGTAACGCCCCGATTCTCTAGTCTCTTTTAATTACTAATATTAACTTACGTGGCAACGAAAAATGGTGAAGTGGTGTGTTATCGCCTTTTTTCCTTCTTGGAAATGGAAGGCGGAGTATCAGCCAAAACTTTAATGCAGGTATGTTCTCAAATGATGACATTAGTTCCAGTCTTAACGGCAGTATAAGAAAGTCCAAACTGAACCACAGTCTTTTAGAGTAGTCTAAACAGAAATTGAATCAATTCAAGTAAATCACAAATAACGGGCCACGCTCTAATTCGGGTTGCTATCCCCATGTTCATGCGCTTCCCCAAAAAACAAGTCATTTTGAAAAATAAGATAAACTCAATAACAACCACCCCGATTAGTCAAGATGTGCGCACAAATTCATTTCAAACTACTTTAGGGGTTTGGGGACAACAGGAGCATACAATATTCCTAGTTCCATTTATTCAATTTCAAGTTCACAAAGGCGAGTTACTCCCTTGGGTCCCATGGCCTGCACATGGGTTTAACGCAACCGCTTAGCCATAACCTGGCCTACCGTCAACATGGACGATTGCCACTTAACCATACCATGGCCTACTGTCAATATGGACGATTACCTCTAATTTGGCCCACATTCGCCCATAAGGTGACACATGGCGGCTCACATGCATGCACTTTACTCAGGAAAGGCTAATGGCCTTTAATAGCACAAGAGTATAACTCCTCAGTCTCACCCATTCAGCCAAATACTTATAATTCATAGTTAACATTGATCTTTAACCAACATATAGCCAAATCTGACCTTTTTGGTCCCATAATATTTCCATATTATTTTTGCAACACCATCAACCCCATAATCCATGCATTCACTAATTTAGCAAAACGTTTCAAGATAAATAATAGGAAGAATCTCATTACACATTCACTCGAAAAAATCCCATAAACATCAATACGAAACAAATTCAGAACAAGCTTCAAGCATACTCACAGGTTATGTTTTTCAAAGGATATTCGGGGGAGGGTTAGGGCATGTTGTTACTTACTAAAATATGCTGCCTAAACTTGAGCTCGAAATGCTAGATCACCCTAAACAATTGCCCACAATAGTGGTATATTAGTACCAACACTTAGCCCGACTTTCTATAATCCACTTACACCCAAAATAATTTTTTAAGCCTCTACTGAAACCCAACAACCAAGTCCAACTATCAAATAAATTTTTAGGAAGTTATAAATATTAAAAACTTCACACACACTAATACAACTCACTACCCAGATTCCTTCCATATTTTTGCCCCAACTTTTCGAGGCCATAACTTCCACTCCCGACGTTGAAATTTTATGATTAAGCCCAATTTGAAAAGGCCAAGTGAAAACTCTAACCTTCCTTTTATAACCCTGGGTAGAATCCGAGGCAAACTAGTTCAAATTTCTCAAATTTTCTAAACTGTCCTAGTTACTGATAGTTTCGCATAATCTCGGTAATTTAGTCATAGCTTCCTCGTTTTAACTCCGATTCAAGAAATTCAACAGTTTCCATTCATAGGACACGTAAATCTACCTTCCATAATTTTTTCCTAATTTTTTGAGAGCCCTATCATTCCCAGTAAATTCATAAAATCGGCCATAAATTTGGTTGAACAGAACACTGTTTATACTACATCCTTTAAGTTTATTTTCAACTAATCTCAATTGGAACCCTTTCCCACACATGAATATATCACCCTCACCCAAAATTTTGCTATGCCTAATCATCAAATAACCCCAACCATAGCGAAAGTGTGAATCTTTACCTTGAAATGATTTGCAAATGAAGAAAAACCTTAAGTTCTATTGCTCCACCAACTAGATGCTCCTCTTCGAACTTCCTAGGATAGTGAATAAAGAAATCAACTTTCAATATCAATATACGCAATTTTGATTAGGAAAAATTCACTAATCACTAATCTATTCATTAGTATCACAAGAACTTCGTACTTACTGAATTCGAAGCGAAAGAGTAGGAGAGGAGAGAGAGGACGACGACGAGGAGAAAAGAGAGAGAGGTGGTGAGGGAGAGAGAACTGGTGTGGGAGAGAGAGGGTGGGTAGTGAGAGATGGAGGGGGAGGTCGAGTGGGACGGGGGGAGTATGAAACTGAGGGGAAGAAGAGAGAGAGGGAAAATTTTAAAATAAACTAGGGTTTCCTTCCCTCCTTCCCCCCTTACTCCCCAAGGCTCCCTCATCCTTCTCTTCTTTTTTTTTTAAACCCCCTGACTCGGACCGTTCAACTACTCCTTGATTATTCTGCCAAAATCATCCCAAAAAAATAAAGACTACGAGCTCAAGTATAGTAGGTCGACTGATATCGTATCAATTAAAATTAACCAAAAAAATATAAACACACACACACACATATGTATATGTATATATATATATATATATATATATATATAAATATATGTATATTTATATAAGTAATTAAATAAAAAAATCCAGGGTTTCACATTCTACCCCCTTAAAGGAAGTTTCGTCCTCACAACTTCGCACACACCTGCTCATTCAAATAGGCGGGAGTATTTTGATCACATCTCTTACTCCGGTTCCCATGTGGCTTCCGACACCTCATCATTTCCCCACATAACTTTTACTAGGGGCACTATCTTTCTACAAAGTTGCGTTTCCCTTTGGTCTAGGATGCGAACCAGTTGTTCCTCTTAAGACAAACCTTCCCTTAGTTGTATAGGATCTGACATGATAACATGGGATGGGTCAGGGATGTACTTGCGCAGTTGCGACACATGGAAGACATTGTGTACCCTGGGCAGTTCAGGCGGCAGTTCCAAATGAAACACCACCTTCCTCACTTGTTGAACAATCGGGTACGACCTGATATATCTAGGGCTAAGCTTTCTTGTCACGCCAAATCTTATGATGCCCTTGGTTGGTGTTTGAGCTAAAAATGTGCTATTTTTAAGGTACTTTTTCACCGGTTTTATGCTCATTTTAATAATATTTTTTAGGTTTTTAATTGAGTTTATTTTATTTTGCAGATTTTGAATAAATGCGGAAAAAGGGTTTAAATGGCGGAAAAAGTGAGAAAAATAGAAGAAATATCGGAGGTTGAAGAATCGGGCCAAATTCGATAAAAACCGGCCAAGGAAAAAGGAAAAAGAAGAAACCAGACCGGTCCAGAAAACCGGACAGGTCCGGTTCACTCAGAAAACCGGTTTATTAAAACACCCCCCCTCCTTGACTTTCTCTCTCTTATTCGCTCTCTCTCTCCCCGACCTATGGTTCTTCTTCTCTGTCTTCGAACCCAGAGAACCCATCCCCACAACCCTCGACCCATCACCATCCTCACTTCCACCCTGTTCCCTCTTGCACCCAATAACCATCCCAGCCACCGTTCCCACGAAACCCAGAAATCGGAAACCCCAATTCCACCGAAATTCACCCACGGTTTTCCACCACTTCAGAAACACCAAACCCAGAACACCAGCAAACCACCCCTCGCTGGGTCTCATCTCCACAAGCCACGTACACCTCTTTGCTGTTCACCATATCAGCCATCCACGCATGCCATTCGAATCAACGGTTGAGAATCAAGATGGGGTCGGGTATAAAGGCATGAAGAAGACGACGCCATGGGAGGTCAGGTAGCGTAGGTTAGATTTTAGGATTAGGATTAGGTTCAAATTCCGTTTTTAGGGTTTAGATTTAGTTTAATTTCGTTTTTAATCTCAATTTCAAATTCGAATTTCAGGTTTAATGTCAATTTTTAGATTTAGGGTTAGGTTTTAGATTCGGTTTATGGTTGAATTCATTGCAATTTCGAGATTCCTTGGTTGTAATTAAGCTTTCGATTTTGATTTTGCAAAATTCTGGGTTTATTGCGTTCAATATTGCTCGATTTCCCCTCTCCCCTATTGCGGTTGTTCGAATGGCCTTTTTTGGTGTTCGTTGGTTGCAATTCTGGGTTGCCGAACCTTTGTGAGTTTTCCATTCTGCCTTGGTTCGATTTCTCCCCTTTCCCTTGCTGTTTTTGATTCTGCTGAATTTCGTTTCTGTTCTCCTGTGTTTCATGTTCAATTTTTATGCTTTCGTTCATGTTTTCCCCTTCCCTAAATCTGTCCTGCTCTTTTGCTTCTCTGTTTGTTAATTAGAAGGTGATGATGGTGAATGTTGGCTGGGTTGCTCAACTCCTCTGTTTGTTTTGTTCGTTCTCTTCCCTTAGTTTAATTCCATGGCATAATTTGCCTTAGTTAATTCTGGAATAACAAAGTAATTAGGTTGTTAGTTTTAAACCATGGTTAATTTCAAGTTTAGTTGTTTAATTTGGTTTAATTGGTTAATCAATATAAGGGTCAGGTTAGGTTTAGTCATTAGGTTGTTTTGATGCTTTGTTGAATTAGGTTATTAAATTACCTTGAATAATTCCATTTAGTTTAATTAGTTAAATTTAATCGTTTAGTTTTAAAATGACCATAATTTCACGTCTTCTCTATGGACCGACCCTTAAGTACTACGACTGACAATCGAGTATTTGAGGTCTCTTTTCCTTTTGTCTTTAATTTTCCATTCCCCCTCAAAAATCGCTCTTTAATTTTGTCTTTGATTTTGTCTCTTTTCTTGTCACGCCAAATCTTATGATGCCCTTGGTTGGAGACATTCATAGGAACACTTGGTCTCCTACCTCAAACTCTAAGGATCTGCGCCTTCAGTCCACGTAACTCTTCTGTGGACTCAAGCTGCTTTCATCAGTTTTTGGATTATTCTGACCTTCTGGGTAGTTACCTAGATTAGTTCTGGTCCAATTGTCAGTGTGTCGCCAATCTTCTGCCAACACAATGAAGTCCTGCACCATCATCCATACAACGCTTCGTACGGGGCCATCCCGATGCTAGCATGCAGCTGTTATTGTAGGAAAAACCAATCAACGCTAACTGCTCATCCCAAGCTTAGTTGAAGTCCAAAACGCATGCTCGTAGCATATCCTCCAAGGTTTGAATCATTCTCTTAGTCTGCGCATCCGTGGCTAGGTGAAAAGCTGGAAAGGCGAATGTAGTAGTGGATGCATTGAGTCGTAGGCCATACCCAATTCTAAATAGCTTGTTGGCACTACCTAGGGATTTATGCGAGGATTTTATGAAACTAGAGCTCAACTAGGTGACAAAGGAAACTAGACCTATACTATATACAATGGAGGTACAGCCTATCCTCATTGAGGAAATTAGAGTCGCCCAAAGCACGGACCCGCAGTTAGATGGGATCAAGACAGACGTGTTAGCAGGAAAGACACCTGGGTTTGTAATTCACGAGGATGGGATACTAAGGTTCCAGAATTGGGTACGCGTTCCTACCATAGAGGAACTTTAAAGGAAAATCCTAGATGAGGGGCACAATACCCCACATTCTATTCACCCTGGTGGAAACAAGTTATATAAAGATCTAAACCAAACTTTCTGGTTGAGCAATGTGAAACAAGAGGTGGCAGACTATGTACCAAAATGCCTTACATGTTAGAG
The DNA here is from genome assembly GCA_017589665.1 of Selenicereus undatus. Lineage (NCBI taxonomy): Eukaryota > Viridiplantae > Streptophyta > Magnoliopsida > Caryophyllales > Cactaceae > Selenicereus > Selenicereus undatus. The sequence continues at coordinate 53,109,677 of JACYFF010031958.1, forward strand.
AGTAACAGCAGAGTGGAAATCCCTTAGTGAAAAGGGGATTCGATCTCCATGGACTTTGTAGTGGGATTACCACCCACTCAGAGGAAGAACAACACGTTATGGGTTATCATGGATCGACTCACAAAGACAGCTCACTTCATAGCCATGAGAAACACATGGACTTTGGATCAGCTGGCCCTAGCCTACCTTTTGTCACTGGTGGGTAAGGCCAATATGGGCGCACTCATCAGCCTCTCCTTAAATTCCTGGAAGGCTTCCTCTCACCAATCTGTCCACTCATACTTGGTAACCTTCTATGTCAAATTAGTAAGAGGGGTGGCAATCTTCGAGAAGTTTTAGATGAACCTATGGTAGTTCCCCGCCAAACCCCAAAAGCTTCACACCTTCATTAGATTCTTAGGCCTTGGCCACTTCATTATGGCCTCTATCTTCTGGGAATCCACAGATACTCCCTCATTAGACACTACATGCTCCAAAAATGCCACCTGATCTAACCAAAACTCGCAATTTTTTAACTTGGCATGCAACTTGTTCTTTCTGAGCACTGCTAGAACAATCCTCAAATGGTGTTATGTTCTTCTTGGGTCCTTGAATAAATCAGTATCTCATCTATAAACACCACTACAAATTGATCTAGGTAAGGTTTGAAGACTCTGTTCATGAGATCCATAAATGCCACTTGGGGATTTGGAAGCCCAAAAGGCATCACCACAAACCCATAATACCCATATCGGGTGCGGAAAGCGGTCTTAGGTATGTCCTCCTCCTTGATCCAGAATTGGGATACCCCGAATGAAGGTCTATCTTAGAGAAGGTCATCGCACCTCTAAGTTGGTCAAAGAGATTGTCTATCCTGGACAAAGGGTAACAGTTCTTTACTGTTATCTTGTTTAATTCCCTATAATCGATGCACAATCTCAGAGTTCCATCCTTCTTTTTTTATGAACAACACCGAAGCTCCCCATGAAGACGTACTGGGTCGGATATAACCTTTTTCCAACAGCTCATCAAGCTGCGTCATTAACTCCTTAAGTTCTGTTGGTGCCATCCGATAAGGTGCTACTATAGTTTAGTTACTTCCCTAATAGTTCGCGATACACTTGCTACTATAGTTTAGCAAGGCATTTTATGCCACATTATTATACACTACAAAAATACAGTGTTGTTCACAATCACATTCACTTCCCATGCTCATGTGGCCCGGTCTCATCTTCATATGTCCCACACACATTTCATTAATAATAATGACATTTGTATATCAATGCATATATAACGTAAATTTATAACTGTCAGCCAATAATAACTGACATTTGTATCTATGTAACTCAATAAAGTTCTAATGCATCGATTTGAAATGGTAACTGTTCCACACCAATACTTTCATTACATGAGCACTTTAGCAAAACTTTCTAATTCAAACTGATTAGCAAAAGGAAAAATAAACATCATAGTCTTTAAAAAACAAAACTTCCAGCAACTACTAGCATCTACTACTAAGGGGCGTCCATTAGGCAGGTACCACGACACATCCTACCCAAGTTTCCCCGCTTCCAGCAGTTAACCTCAAGCTTGAGTTCTTCCTCAATGGGTTCTCTTCTAGGTTTTCCTCTACTAGATGCTCTTCCTCAAGGTCCTCATCTAAGGGCTCTTTCTTAGGGTCCTCTTCTGAGTCTTCCTCTTCTATAGGGTCTTCCTTGGGCTCATCCTCATCTATGGGTTCCTCACTAGGGTTTCCCTCCTCAACAGGTTCCTCTCCAATTCCTCATCCCGATCCCCAAGCTCATTTTCCCCTATAGACTCTTCCTCTTCAGTATCCTCCTCTATTGGGGGTGGTGGGGTCTCATCCCCAGTATCAGGGTGGGAGGTTGATCATAGGGACCCACATCTATGAGATGGTCCACTAGCCCTGCTAGGTTCATTCCCATAGGTTCCCAATCATACAAGTGATACATACCGAAGAAACTGAACAATTTAGTCTTAGGGTAAAGTTCTCTAACCCTGTAACGCCACACCGGGTCACCCAAGAGAGTCAGGAAAAAGCATAGGGCCCGATTGCTCCCAAACCTCAAATAGTCGTTTGGTATCTTCTCTGGTCTCCCATGAATAAAAGTGTCAACCCATTCTAAGTGGCTAGTTAGGCTAAACCCATGCCTCTTTTCCATCCTCCGATAGTGACAACGATGACCCATACAACCACAATGATGAGTCCCATTCATCCTATACACCAATAGGTCCAAATCAAATACATGATCACAAGTAACTAAGCATATGCAGACATGCCCCTCTTCCTGTCCTACACTCACGCTCTGTGCAGTCCTTAGGTCTACTGGTTTTGAATTTTTATTCCTAGTTATAATATTTTAGGCAAGCCTTCAAGTCAGTCAACCTTAGCTCTGATACCACTTTGTAACACCCTGATTTTCTAATCCCTTTTAATTACTAATATTAACCTACGTGGCAGCGGAAAAACCTAGGTGGGGTTTTACCGCTGCATTTACTTCTTGGAAATACCAGGTTGAGTATCAACCAAAAATTTAATGTAGATATGTTCTCAAATCATAACATGAGTTCGAGTCTTAACAACAATATAACAAAGTCCAAACTGAACCACAATCTTTAAGACAAGTCTAAATAGAAACTGAATCAAATTCGACTAAATCACAAATAATAGGTCTCGCTCTAATTTGGGCTCCCATCTCCGTGCTCATGCAGTTCACCTGAAAACAAAATATTTTGAAAAATGAGATAAACTCAAAATAACCTGCCCGAACAGTCACAACACGCACACAAATTCATTTCAAACCATTTTAAGGGTGGGGGACAACGTAAGCAGTTCAATAACTCAATAGGAGCATATAATAGTCCAAATTCCATTTATTCAATTTCAGGTTCACAAGGGCGAGTGACCCCACTAGTTGTCATGGTCTGCGCCTGGGTTTAACGCAATCGTTTAACCATAAACCATCAACTTGGACGGTTATTGCTTAACTATACCCTGCCCTACCATTAATATGGATGGTTACCGCTAACCTGGCCTACATTCGTCCACAAGGAGGCACGTGGCCGGTCACACACATGTACTTTACCTGGGGAAGGCTAATGGCCTTCAATAGCACAAGAGTATCACTCCTCAGTCTCGCCCATTTAGCCAGATACTTATACATTCATAGTTAATATTGATCTTTAACCAACATATAGCCCAACCAAATATATTCTAGTCTCAAAACATTTTCACATTATTTTCGCAACACAATGAGCCCCATAACCCATGCATTCACTGATTTAGGAAAACGTTTCAACATAAATCATAGGAAGAATCTCATTACACATTCACTCGAAAAAATCCCCCAAACATCAGCACAAAACATATTCAAAACAACCTTCAAGCATACTCACAAGTCATACTTTTCAAAGGATATTCAAGTGAGGGTTAGGGCATGACTGTTACCTGCAAAAATATGCCGCCTAAGCTTGAGCTCGAAACACTAGATCGCCCTAAACAATTACCCACAACAGTAGTCTGTTAGTACCAATACTTAGCCCGAGTTTCTATAATCAACTTATGTTCCACTCCTGACGTCAAAATTTTATGATTAAGCCCAATTTGGAAAGGCCAAGTAAAAACTATAACTTTCCTTCTACAACCCTAGGCAGAACCCAAGTCGAATTAGTTCAAATTTCTCAAATTTCCTAAACTGTCCTAGTTACTAACAGTTTTGCACAATCTCGGTAATTTAGTTATAACTTCCTCATTTTAACTCCATTCAAGAAATTCAAAATTTCCACTCACAGGACACATAAATCTACCTTCCATAATTTTTTCGTAATTTTTGGAGAACCCAATCATTCCCAGTAAATTCGTACAGTCAACCCTAAATCTGGTTAAACAAAACAGTGTTTATGCTACATCATGTAAGCTTATTTTCAACTAATCTCAATCGGAACCCTTCCGTAAACATGAATATATCACCTCACCCGAAATCCCACTATCCCTAATTGTCAAATAACCCAAACCATAGCAAAAGGGTGAATCTTTACCTTAAAACGATTCGCAAACAAAGGAAAAACCTCAAATTGTGTTACTCCACCAACTAGATGCTCCTCTTCGAACTTCCTAGGATAATGAACAAGGAAATTAGCTTCCAATATTGATATACGAAGTTTTCATTAGAAAAAATTCACTAATCAATAATCTATTCGTTAGTATCACAAGAACTTTGCACTTACCGAATTCGAAGCGAAAGAATGGGAGAGGAGAGAGAGGACGGCAGCGCAGCAGCTAGGGCGAGGAGAAAAGGGAGAGAGAGGTGGTGAGGGAGGGAGAAACGTGTGAGAAAGAGAGGATGGGCAGTAACAGAGGGAGGAGGAGGAAAAGAGAGAGGGAAAATTTTAAAATAAACTAGGGTTTCCTTCCCCCTCCCCTTTCCCCCCTACTCCCCATGGCTCCCTCCTCCTTCTCTTCTTCTTTTTTTTAAACCCCCTAACTTGAACCACTCAACTATTTGTTGACTATTCTGCCAAAATCGTCCAACAAAAATAAACACTACGAGCTCAAGCATACTAGGTCGACTGATATCGGATCAATTAAAATTAACCAAATAAATACAAACACATATATATATCTACATATATAAATATAAATATATATATATAACTAATTATATAAAAAAATCCAGGGTTTCACAATATATATATATATATATATATATGTATGTATGTATATATATATATATATATATATATATATATATAT
>JACYFF010031958.1:53114529-53160255 GCA_017589665.1 Selenicereus undatus
ATATATATATATATATATATATATATATATATATATGTATATATATACACACACACACACACACACATACATATCTACCTTTGTTAACAATTAGGCTTGTTTTCTTTAGCTGTCATTTAAGTATTAATCAATAACTTTGAATGAATTAACCGGGGCATAATGGAATTTTGTTTTGAGACCACTCTACCAGTTTAGCCTTCAGTTGCATAAGTGTTTGTGTTTGTGTGTGTGTGTGTGTGTATACACACGTATATACGTGTATATATATATACGTGTATATATATATATATATGTATACGTGTGTATATATATATATATATATATATATATATATATATATATATATATATATATATATATATATATATAGACATGCAAGCACACTCACATGTGCGCGCACGTACACACACACTCACACATACTCTTATGCAACTGCAGGTTGAATTGGTGGAGTGACTTCAAAACAAAATTTCATTATGCCTCAATGTATTCATTCAAAGTTATTGATTAATACTTAGGTGATAGCGAAAGAAAACAAGCCTAGTTGATAAAAGACGGTGTATTTGACTTGGCACTCTGGTGTGATTACAGTCCGATCATGTCCTTTAGTTTTAGTAGACAAGCTTTATCAATTTGTCATCTTTTAAATTCATGTTCTAAGAGGAATTTACTTAACCATTCATACCAAGCTCTAGGAGCTTATTTTAGACCATAAAGAGCTTTTTGAAGTTTATAGACATGATGGCGAAAGTCTGGATTTTCAAAGCCGGGAGGTTATTCCATTTAATAGCCCAACCCTAAATTATGTTTATTTATTTAATTATCTCATGTTAATGATTTTCTCATATTAATTTATCATATTTAATCATCTCAGTAGAAAAAAAAAAGAAAAAAGAAATTATTTAGGCCCTTACTTGACAATTCGGGTTTTATTTATTTATTTATTTATTTATTAATTAATGAAAATTTTAGGAGAATTCATAGTACACCCTAATAATTATAATCTAAGTGATGTAATTTGTTTTCCGTAACATCAGAGAAATTTAATTTTGAGTTACGTAGAAACATTACCATTACAGAGCGTTTTATTACTGAACCCAACTTATTTTGGCCCAATTGGAAGTCCAACAAGCTTGCGTAGGTAACCTAACTAATTACCATGATTAAGCCTAATCATAGTTAGCTAAAAGCCACTTTATGGGAGGTTAAGTCCTAGCCAAGTAAACTTTAATTCATTTCCAGCCAAGCAACCAACACACACACACACACACACACACACACACATCTCTCTCCCTCCTTTTTCTCTCTCATACCCAGGCCCCCTCCCCCTTTGCTAGCTGCCGCCCTCAAGCCACCCACCAGAGCTGCTACTGCCACCACTCCACCACCAACAACTCAACCATCATCTCCTCTCAACCCCCACGCTCATCAACCACTTTGCTCACCCCTCTTTTAAGCATCAAGTGCGTAACCCTAACCTTGTTCTTGATAATTCTTGATTTATGTAATGGTTTTGATTCTTGTTTAATTATTTTTTATTGTTAATCATGTTGTTGTGATAGAAATAAGAGTTATTTTGGTGTTTTAATTGTTGGTGAAACTTGAAAGTACATCGGAGTTAAGATGCTTCATGATCATGCAAGCTTAGATTTAAGTGATATTAATGGAGAGAACGAAATGAGTGGATTTATGTGCATTTGGGTTGTTACAGTCCACATAGACCTCTTCTTGTAAGTATCTGTTTAGGAATGCACATTTTACATCCATTTAATAAAGTTTGATGTTTAGGTGTGATGCAAATGCTAATAGTATGCGTATGGCCTCTAATCGTGCAACAGGGGCAAAAAATTTCGTCAAAATCCATACCTTGTTCTTGATTGTAACCTTTAGCCACTAATCTTACCTAATCCCTTATAACATTTCCGATTTCATCTAATTTGTTTCTAAAGACCCATTTTGTTCCTATTACAGGGTGGTCTTTTGGACGAGTTGTAAGTTTCCATACTTGATTTCTTTCAAATTGATTTAATTCATCTTACATAACATTTATCCAATTTGAATCGCTCAATGCTTCTAGGTGATTCCTTGGTTCTATGTGAGATACAAAAGCAAAGAAAGCACGAAAATTATGCAAAGATGAACAAGTTCTTACCTCTGAGGATATATCCATTAAGAGGTTATAATAGCCCGACCCTAAATCATTTTTATTTATTTAATTAAGCCATGTTATTCATTTTTCTCATTTAATTATCCCAGTTGCGAGAATTCATTTTAGGCCCTATTTTGCAATTCGAGTTTCATTTACCGAAAACAATTTTTCGGAGAAATTGATATTAGGCCTCAATGATTATGATTTAAAAGATTAAATTATTTTTCATAATATCACATTTAATTTCGAGCTTCGGGAAAACAAATTTAATTAATCGCACCCGGTTTGGCATTTTTTTTCCCAACCCGAGCTCTTTTAATGCCAATTTTGGCCTAACAAGCATCCACTTCATTTTGCTTAGCTAAGTAATCTTGTGTGTGGAATTTCCATTGGCTTAAGCTCATTTTGCTAGGGATAATCTCATCCAAGTAAAGCAATTAAGGCAAAATAAATATCAACCAAGTATTTTTTTTACTCCATCAAGCAAATATACAAGTCACTTTCTCTCTCTTCTTCTCTCTACCCATGGGCAGCAGGCCCCCCAGCCCCTAAAGTGGTGTTTTCTGGCCACTTTTCGGCCACTCTCTGGCAAGGATTTCACTTCCCAAACAACCTCCCTCCATTGGCTACCATTTTCCATCCTCAAAATCACCCAATATCATCTCTATCCTCACTTATTTCAAGCTCAAAGTAAGTGATTTCAATCTTGTTCTTTGAATTTTTGGTTTTTGCTTCTTGTTTTGGTTATTTTGATGATGGATCATGTTGTTTTTATTGAAATTAAGAATCATCTTGGTGATGGATCATGTTGGAGTTGAAGCTAGGGTTAGGGTTTTATGTTAATCATGCAAGCTTCATGTTCAAGTGTTGAATTTTGATTGTTTTAAATGAGATTTTATGATCTTTAGCATTGGTAATGAATATAAAGATGTTTATGCTGATTTATATAAGTTAAAGAGTGATTTTAGTGGGTGTTTATGTGAAGAAAAGATTGAAAATATGTGAGTTAAAGCTGGGAAACAGACCTGAAATAGGGGCTACTTTGGGAATTAACTGGTACTGTTTGGCACATTGAAAATTCATGATTTTTGGTGTAGTGATATCCTGATGAGTTAGCTTTCAATAGGATTTGGAATTATGCAATTTTGAGTTGTGTGGACAAAGTTATGACCAATTTACTCAAGACTGTGCAAAATGCATCGAAACTGGGAACTGAACTGGAACAGTAACTTCATGGAAAAACTGGTATTGATTGGGTCACTAAAAAATTGTGATTTTTTTTTGTGTGGGTAGATCAATGAGTTCTATTCAAGATGCCTCTTGAATCACCTTAATCCAAGTTTTGTGGAAAACATTATGGTTGTTTTGCTACGACTGCACAGATTGATTAGAAATTGTGCACGTTTGTGTTCTACCCTACTTTTAGGGACCTTAGTATGTGAATCATGCTTTGTGTCCTAAATAAGAGTTTTAGAGGACATTGTGAAATTTTCATATTGGAGTGTCCTATCTCATTTGGAGGTTGGGAGTGAAAGATATGGATTTTCTAATGCAGACCATTAAACGGTAATATGAGTGAATACAGAAGCCGTGACATTTGGAATTATTTTTTTTGTAAGTTTCTATATAATTATGGGCATTGCAAGGAAATTACAAATTGTAGTGAGTTCATTTTGATTATGTACAGAAGCTTACTTGGGTTGAAAACTGAGTTACATGAGTATGAAAATGAAATTTGGGAAGTGAGCAGATTAATAACTCAAAATCAGTGTCCTTTGGACCAAGTTAGGGTGTGATATGAGCTTTTATGAACCTCGCAGCACCCCTTATGACATAAACCATTTGTCACCCATTTCAGAAGTATTAAACCTTCTTTTATCCATTTCAGAGGCATTGACCATTCTATCATCCTTTTGAGAAGCTTCACACTTTCCTTTATCCATTTTAGAAATATCAGCAAACCATGTGTCATTTATATCAATTAAAATCTTTTCATTATTACTCAGTCATTTTCATTTGGTCTATTTTACTTCAATTTGTTGTATTTCAAGTTCAATAACTCTAACTGATTTAATTTATTATTTGAAATGCACAAGTTATGTATCCCATTTTATTGCTCAATTTCTGTTACACATATTTTTATTTACTCAATTAGGCGAGTAAGGATCATTTACTGACTACACATACTTACAATGACATTTATTAAACAGAGTTGACGCCTAGCTATCGTTTCTATTGTGCATAAGTATTATCAAGTGAAATATAATTTTAAAGACTTCAAGTACGTCCATTGCCTGTATCTTTAGAAATCAGAGTATATTTATAAACGTTATCATGTTTTGGTGAGTACATCAATGAATCAGTTTACACAGTGATTTATCAGTTAATTAGTGACCCCGTCAGTTATCATCTACAGGGCATTCGCCCTTAAGTTACCCGCGCGGCTTCAGGCTAAGTTCCCGATCAGCTTGGGAGGTGTACACCTATCCATAGATCGTAACAGTATCAAGGGTTCACTATCAGATAATAACTAGCAATATAGTTTTACATTTATTTCAATCACTGTTTTAACTTAAAATGAATTGCAAAGCGGGCCCAATCAGTGTTCAATGATCATTTAACAATTCAGGAATGCATGTACTGAGCTTCGCCTCACAGTTCGAAATGTTTTTCATGTTTTGCTTTAGGCAAATGCTCAGAGTATTGCCCTCTTGCCAGTAAATCAGCTGAAGAGAATAAGTGAAGCAGGGAAATCCAGATGGATCAGAAGTAATGTCGTATATGCATACTTTAACGTTGTATTTTGAATTCTTCTGTGGATGAAGATGTAGATTATATGGTGAATTATCTTACTATGGTTTATAAACCTTACATTGGTTAACACTTGATTGTGAATGGATGATCATGTGTGAATGTGTATGGTTGAGATTATGCTTAACTGTGTTATATATAGCACTCATGTTTCAAGCCTTGTCCGCTTGGACGACGGTAATGCCCTATCATTGGATTCATCATATATCAATTGAGTGATTTATTAAGGAGAATATGATCAGTGAAACATGTTTAATTTAGGGGCGTTACAGAGGTTGTCCATTGGGTGATATGCCTCATATTTATAGTGTCTTTTAGTTACCTCTTGTTGTGAAACATCAAGTGGAGAGTTTTTCTCATTTGTGGACTTCTCTTCTTCTCGAGATGGGTGTTTTCTTACAGATTTGTTTTGAGGGGTAGTTCTTGTGGGTGCTCATTTAGTACTTCTTCTTCATCATCACTATGCTTGAGTAAGTTAAGATTTTGTACTATAGAGCCACTTAACACACCATCATTAGTGTAATAGGCCGGCCCTAAATCATGTTTATTTATTTAATTAAGTCATGTTGTTACTTTTCTTACATTTAATTATCGCATTTAATAATCACAGTTGGGAAAATTCCATTTGGGCCCTACTTTGTAATTAAGGTTTTATTATTGTAAGATTTTGGGTGAATCGATAGTCGACCCTAATAAAAATATTTTAAAGGATTAAATTACTTTTTTTATAATGACCAAAAAATTTAATTTTTCAGCTACCAAAAATAAAAATTCAATCGCATAAAGTGTATTTACTTTCGGGCCCAAATTCATTTAGGCCCAATTTTGGCCTAACAAATTACTAGGCCCAATTTTGGCCTAACAAATTACTAAATGACCAAAAAATTTAATTTTCAGCTACCAAAGAAAAGTTTCAATTGTGTAAAGTATATTTACTTTCGGGCCCAAATTCATTTAAGCCCAATTTTGGCCCAACAAATTACTACCCATTTGCTTAGCTAATTATCCTCATTTATGCCTAATTATCATTAGCAAAAAGATGTTTTGGATTTAAAAAACTCAACCACATATTATCTAAGTCATTTTCCACTGAGTAAACTATCAAAATAGCGAGCTTCTCTCTCTCCTCCTTTTTCTAGTTCAAAGTGAGTAAACCCTAACACTCTTCTTGTTGATTTTTAGTTTTGATTCTTACTTATGTTGATTTTGATTCTTGATCATGTAATTTTGATAGAAATAAGAATTATTTTGATATTTTAATTGTTGGTTAAGCTTGAAAGCATGCAAGGGTTGAGATTGTTCATGATCATGTAAGCTTAAGTTTGAAGTGATGGATTTGAATTGTTTGTATTTGATTTTGTGATCTTTTGCATCATTAATAGATATCATGATGTTTATGCTAATTTTAGATGAGTTTAAGTGCAGTACAAGCTGGTCATAAGTTACGGTTTTAGCGACCATGACTGGATTAGTTTATTTTTAGCTTCAAATATGTTGATTGTATATAATTGGATGTAAAATGAAATTTGGTTGTGTTGTTTAACTTGGATAATGCCTTGAGGTGATTTTTGCAAAAAGGGGTGGATTATGAAAAATTCTTCAATTGATTAAAAGAGGTTATTTTTTACATTTATGGAAGTAAGTGAGATTATGGTTGTGTTTTAAGGGATTTTGTAAAGAGAAGAATTGAAAATTAGATGAACATGATTATGGAGTAAATTTGAGTAACATGGCTTTGTAAGGTTATATAAGGAACAAATCATCGGTTAGTGATTTTAAAGAGTGGTTGTAGAGGGAGATTATGTCAAGAAAAGGTTGAGAGCATGGGCAGTAGGGTTATGAACAGACCCGAAATATGGGTCCCTTTATGAATAAATTTGTAATGTTCGTTCCATCAAAAAATTGTGATTTTTGGTGGATAAATAGCCCAATGTGTTATTTTTCAAATACCTTTGGAATCACTTCATTCCCAGTTTTGTGGAAAATGTTATAGCTGATTTGCTAAGACTGAGCAGCATACATGGAATCATGCATAGTTTTGTTTAAGCCCTATTTTGGGAGCCGTGTTGTGGTAATTGAGGTTCGCACCTTAATGAAACTATTACAGGACTTCTTAAGCTTTTCAGAATGGAGTATTAGGGCTCAATTTGAGGTCAGTGGTAAAAGATATAAATTTTCTAAACTAGACCTTGAAACGACAATATGAGGGAGGAAAGAAATCATAAGATTTGGAGATATTATTAGGAGTTTTTAAATAATTATGGATATTGTAAATAAATTACAAAGTTTAATGAGTTCAACAACTTTGATTGTGTATAAAAGCTCACTTGGGTTGGAAAATCGAGTTAAATGGGCGTGAGAATGGAATTTGAGAAGTGGGAAGAGTAGTGACTCAAGATCGGTGTCTATCGAGCCAAGCTACTAGGGTTATATGAGCTTTCCTGAACCTCACAACACCTCCCTTGGCATTAATCATGTTATTATCCATTTCAGGAATATGAAAGACTCATATTTTATCTATATCTATTGAAGCCTTTTTATTATCACCTTAATTATTTCATTTTGGTCTATTTTCCTCCAATTTATTTTACTTCGAGTTTAATGACCCTAACGTATTTAGTTTTCAAGTTATTTTAGTGTAACTTATCTTGTATTGAATTGTTCGAATTGCGGACGCCCTATTAATTAATCCATTTCAATTAAGTTACAAATTATGGGAGTGAAAGTTGTTTACTAACTGCATTTACATATAATTATATTTCTTAAGCAGAAACGGGGCCTAGCTTGTCATTTCCCATTGTGCATAAGTATTATCAAGTTAGGTTGCATTTTAAAGACTTTGAGTACGCCCATTGGCTGTATCTTTTGAAAAAAGAGTGTATTTATCAAAGTTATCATGTTTGGTAAGTACATCAATGAATCAATTTACACAGTGATTTATCATTTAATTAGTGACCCCCCAATTATCATCTATAGGGCATTTGCCCTTCAGTTACCTGCATAGCTTAAGGACAGGTCCCCTGATTGGCTTGGCACGTGTACACCTATCCATAGATTGTAATAGTATCAAGGGTTCACTATCAGATAATAACTAGCAATGTAGTTTTATATTCATCTCATTCGCTGTTTTAACTTAAAATGAATTGCAAAGCGGGTACCCAACCAATTTGTGCAAAGATCATTTAACAATACAGGAATGCATGTACTAAGATTCGGCTCATAGTTTGAAATATTTTTCATGTTTTCTTTTAGGCAAATGTTTAGTGAATCGCCATCATGCTAGCAAACCAGATAGGGAAAATAAGTTAAGCAAGAGAATCTAGATAAATCAACATTGACATAGTACATGCGTATTTTTGGAGCTGTATTTTGAAATCTTTGGTGGATAGAGGTGTAAATTTTATCGTGAATTGCTTTACTGGATGTATAAACCTTATGTTGGCTAATAGTTGATTGTGTATGATTTGATCATGTATAAATGTGTATGGTTGAGGCTGTGCATAACTAAGTTATTTCTAGTACACATGCTTCAGGCCTATATCGTCGAGTTTATTAGTCCCAATTAAGGAATTTATTAAGGAGCAAACAAACAGTAAAACATGTGCCTTTTGGGGCCTTACTGATAAGTGCTCAACATATATATCATTTTAGGGTCATTTTGCAACATTTTTAGGAGAAATGTGTGCTTTAAGTTACCATTTATACTCCTATTGTCATTTTATGCTTGGTTATAGTTGTTTGATGATATTTGCAGGAATTTGGATCATTTTAACCCTCATTTGAGTATATATTGACCCCCCCAAGATGCCCTTGAGATGCTATACCCATGGAGCAAGAGAATAGCATAGAATTTGATTCCAACCAAGACCACGGTCAGACCATGGTGCCTGCCATGGACCAGGGTAAGCTAGTAACTGTGGCCTCTTTTTCTCCCTTCAGCTGTGAGGCTGAGAATGCCCGACTTCTTGCTTAAAACCAATCCGTCAGCAGTAGAAAATGGAGAACATACACACACATAGATAGTCATTTCTATTCTCCAAATTTTTACTTTGGTAGTTAGGAATTTAGTTTGATTTTTATGCATGTGAGAAATCTTGAGTATGGAACTCGGTTTTGTTGGTAGTTTGAAGATTTTGTTGAAGGTTGTCATTGCCAAGCCCTTCCCTCTCAAATCTCACTAAATTTTTTGGTTTGCTATTTAATTTTTAATCATGAGTGAGTGATTTATCTCGTCTAGGGATTTGTTTGTTAATGGAAGTATAGTTGGATCATTTTATATTCAGTAGAATTGTGCTTCCTTTCATGTTGGTTTGATTTCGTTTTATCAAGTGATTATCATGTTGTGAGCGGACTTAGCCAAATTTGCTTGGACCCTGGAGACAATTGAATGAAGAACTAAAAGGTGAAATTCGATTATTAGACTACTTGATAAGACCTAATATAGCGATGACTCGAAAGAGAGATTTGCATGTTGGGAGGATGAGGTAGTAATCAAAAATATTGAACTTACATTAAGACAAATTAGTTTGAAAGAATGACTTTAGTTTATTTTAGGTAATTTGGTCGATTTCGAAAGAATACACTAAATTCTAGATCGATTGTGATTCCTCAAAATTATCCAATTAGAGAAAAACACATGTTAATCGTATTGATCCAACACCTTTCTTAACTAATAATTAAATAAATCCCTAGGCAATTTTTCTTGATTGGATTTAGAATCAGTTAATTAGAAGTTGCCAAATCAAAATCCTTGATTAAGTAACTGCGTAGCATTTTCTGATAGACAGGACTCGATAGATTACTTTGGTCCCTAAGGACGATCTTTTAATCTATACTATGACATCCATGCGCTTACGGACGTGTCAAGTTTTTGGTGCCATTGCCTCGGACCAATTTGTTAACTATTGAATTAGTCATACGAAATTGACTTAGTGTTTTATTTTCTTTTGTTTGCTTTCCTATTTATTGTTTGATTGCGTTGGTAGTATTGGTGATTATGCTTGCAGAAATCTTTCCTGTTTATGCAAAGTCCATTTCTATACGAACCCGATTTCGAGATCGAGAGGACTTTCCACTTTAGGAGGAAGAAGCAAAAGATTGAAGAACAAAGACGCACGGCTAGCATAATTTCAACAAATATGGCGGGTGCAGGAGGTGACCAAAGAAGGATGCTTAGGGACTTTGTTACCCCTGGAGTCCAAGGAATCACCTCAAGCATCGCTCGCCCTAACGTTGATGCAAATAATTTCAAGCTCAAGCCGGCTCTCATTTCCATGGTGCAACAATCCCAGTTTGGATGCACTCCTTTAGAAGACCCGAACTTACACCTCTCGGTCTTTTTAGAGGTGTACGACACATTGAAGCTTAATGGAGTCTCAACCGATGCCATCTGACTACGATTATTTCCCTTCTCACTTAGGGATAAGGCAAGAGCATGATTGCATTCTTTGCCTTTGGGATGTATCACCACATGGGATGAGCTTACTAAAGCTTTCCTCACAAAATTCTACCCACCGAGCAAAATGGTAAGTTTGAGGAATCAAATCACCAACTTCATTCAAAGGGATGATGAGACGCTCTATGAGGCTTGGGAGCGGTTTAAGGATTTGCTGCGATTATGCCCTCATCATAGTCTTCAACGATAGATGATTGTTTAAGATTTCTATAATGATGTGACCCAACCTTTAAGGTCCACTATTGATGTGGCGGCAGGAGGAACTTTGATGAATAAAACTGAAGATGAGGCCTATAATTTGATTGAGGAGATGACGCTCAATAATTTTCAATGGTCCACCGAACGAGGCCAACCCAAGCGGGTTGGAGGTAAGTTTGAATTTGATGCACGTTGCTTTCTGCTAAAGTGGATGATGTAACTCAAAGGTTGGACCGTATAAATGTTAATGCTATGAATTCTAGCGCCACTCCCCCATATGAAATTTGTGGTTCCATTGAACATGTGACTTTGAATTGTTAAATTGGGAGTCCTTTTTTCCAAGACTCTAGTGAAGCCAATTATGTCCAAAACTTCAATCCGAGACCGGCCAATGACCCTTACTCTAGTACCTATAATCTGGGTTAGAGGAATCATATGAATTTCTCATATGGGTCTAATTCAAACCCTCCGAATATGCCCCCAATGAATGCTAGGCCACCCCTCAGTTTTCAAAGACCTCCTTTCCCTCCACAAGTACTCCAAAAGTCCAATTTAGAGGCTATAATAGAAAGTATGCTTATGGCACAACAAAAGCAGGATGAGTATATTAAGCAATTAGCCTCTAAGGTTGATGTGCTTGCAACTCACAACAAGATGTTGGAAGCCCAAATTGCCCAACAAGCTGGTTTTTCATCTCCACCCCCAGATAGAGTCTCGAGTAAACTAGAATTTATCCCTCGTGAGCATTGTAGTTGTGTCACCTTAAAGGAGGGGGTAGAGGACTCTATTGACCCTGACGACACACCGATTGAAGAGGGTAGATAAATAATCATGGTTGAGAGCAAGGAGAGGAATGATGGTGGCAAGGTTGCGACATTCATACAGAATGAAAGCTTAGAGATCCCCACAATTTTTCCACCAAAGCTTCCTGACCCAGGTAGTTTTTCTATCCCCTATGTAGACGGAAAGGGGGAAATTGAGATAACCATACGTGATCTAGGTGCAATCGTCAGTTTAATGTCATAATCTTTATTTCATAAGCTTCACTTAGGGCCACTACAACCCGCACCCTTTTCACTACAGTTAGCAGATGGTTCTGAAACACAACCCTTAGGCAAATTAGAAGATATGCTAGTCAAAATAGAAGATATTTGGGTATTGGACGACTTTATCATTGTTAATATGACTGAAATTGATGATGCCCAAATTATACTAGTAGGCCCTTCATGGCTACCACAGATTACTATATTGATGTAAAAAAGGGGCGGATAACATTTGAAGTACAGGGCTGTTATGCTATGTTATGCCATATGGAGGAGAAACTGGTTTCTCCTAACTCTTCTCTATTGGATGAATTTTCCCTTCCCCTGAGATTGACATGGAGGATGTCTTGAATTGTCAAGATCCTCCTGAATTTGATTGGATTTCTACTGAGGACCTCGACCAAGGGTATGTTAAGGTGGAGTTTGCTGCTCCTATGCCGTGTAGCATACCCAAGGGTGAGGCCTATTCTTCTAATGAGTCTACTATGAGTGATTATTGTAGGTTTGCTCAAGCGGTTCTCTCTTTGCCCCGTATGGAAGGATTTGATACAGATTTTGATCTATGGTTGAACAAGGTGATAGTGGCCAGTCTGATGAGCTATGTACCCGGTTTATCCTATATGCTGATGGTTCGTTGTGGCATAAATTGATGACGACGAAGGACCTTCAACCAGAGCTTTTGAGGTGGTACCTTCGAATGAAGAAATTGGATTTTGTGGTTCGTGATAAAAATGATG
The DNA here is from genome assembly GCA_017589665.1 of Selenicereus undatus. Lineage (NCBI taxonomy): Eukaryota > Viridiplantae > Streptophyta > Magnoliopsida > Caryophyllales > Cactaceae > Selenicereus > Selenicereus undatus. The sequence goes on from JACYFF010031958.1 coordinate 53,126,923, forward strand.
CCCATACACTCACTTATCCAGACTAAGCATAGAAGTATGGTTAAGCTCTTGACCTTAAAAGAGTGCTTCTTGGGAGGCAACCCCGACCCTTTTTCCCTTCTTAGCTTTGATTTTCATTATTTTTCATAGTTTTCAAAAAAAGGGGAAAAAATAGGAACAAAAAAGAGAGAGAAGGATAAGAATAGAATAAAGAAGAAAAAAAGAAAAGACAGAAAAGAAATGTTAGCACCACGACCAGCAGCTCAGCACCACGGTTGTGGGGTGCCAAACCAAGAAAACAAAAAACATTGGTGTCCAGCAGACACCACGATTTGCCTGTGGTGACCCTCATGAACCGTGGTGAGTTGCTACGGGCTACAGTTAAGGGTTTTGACTGCAGAGACCCTTCATTCTCACTCATCTTCTTCTTCATCTTTGACTGTCTCTCTCTACCTCCCTCTTTCTCTTTTAAACCCACCATTACTAAACCTTCAGTTCTCCCTTATTTCTTCTCATTTTTACTCCATTTTCACTCAAAACTTCACCTTTTCACTTAATCTTTCTCTTTCTCCCACAAATTTGACCTTTTCCCACCATTTCTTCTTCAACCTCATCTCACCTTTATACATCCTCCATAAACATCTTCTTCCCTCTCTAACTCTTCTTCTTTTCACTTAAATTCTTCATTTTTCTTCCTCAAATTTTATTTTTTAGGTTTTAGTTTCAATTTTTCTTTCATTTTGCACTAAGGGCACCAACCAAAAGACAAAGGAGTATCAAGGAGGTAGGATCATCAAGAAAAGCACCATCTTGGCCTCAATGGACCTTCCGAACTTCCACTAATGCACGAGCTCAACGTAACATTCCTCATCCCTTTGGTTTTACCAATCCCGATCATGTTGCTAGATATGCTTGTTTGAATGAACGCATGATTGTGGCAACTCGTTATTATGATGAGGAATTGTTAGGACATTTAGGAATGTTAGATGATATTCGGTTGTTGTTTGCACAGGGTGGTATGGGACATTTCATAGAGATAAAGGAGCATACATACCGGGACCTTACCTTAGAGTTCCTGAGTACACTTCATGTCAAGGTCATTAGAGGGCCTCAATGTCAAGCGGGATACATTTCATTTTATTTGCAAGGACAATTGTATGAGTTGAACTTAGGTACCTTTAACAGTATATTCAGTTTTTCACCTAGTATGGATTTACCGAACCATCAAGTCCCTTGCGAATTCAACCCCAATACATTTTGGAGCGAGCTTCGGGGAGTGTTAGGTATAGTATTAGTTCATCCAAGTGCACATATATTAGGAACCCTTGTATTCGGGTAGGTCAGCGTATCCTAGCTTACTGTTTCTTTGCTCAGGATGATAGTCTAAATGTCCCAGGATAGTCATTGGTGGTATTGTCACAACTATTGCTAGATTTTTGGGTATTGAGCCCAACCTTGAGAATAGAGTCTCTAGGTCTGAGCGGCTTAATCAAGTCGCTTTTGAGATCATGAACTTTTGTAAAGTAGAGGCTGGACACTTGTGCTGGATTTACCCTAGGGATCGGCTTCTACCGCTTCCCAATATTGATCGAACTACCTTACTTCACTAGGCTAACCATTACTAGGTATCTAGCAACGCCGAGGTTGTTCAGCTCGCAACCGTCCACCCCCTTATTCTATTCAAGCTGGACCTAGTTCTTCCTCCCAACCACCCCCAACTCACTATGCCGACCTTCAAACCACCCTTAGGTCCATCTAGTAGGAGCAAGTATCCCTTCGAGCATATGTTGCTTCTGAGAACGCTGCTCTTCGTGACTTTGTCTAAGAGCGCCATGACGAGATCTGTGGGATGCTTACTTCCCAGACTCAATACTTCCAGGATTATAGGGCCTGTTTAGAGACCTGGCGGGATTGACATATCTCTTATGGTCAACCACCCCATCCTCCTCCCCCACCTCCTTTCTGATTGCTTTTTGCTACTCCCCCTTCCCTTTTTTCTACTACGTGCCCACATTGAGGACAATGTGTTGTTCAAGCATGGGGGAGTTAGTCGGTATTTGATGACGTTTGATGCCTGATTTGGTTTGGTGTGTTTATGTATTATATATATTATTTGTGATAGTTTTTGGAGTTTCATTGTAGGTTTTAATCTTATTTGGTTAGAAGCATTTTATAAGTGTATTTAGTTTTCTTTTCATTCTAGATTGCATTTTAGGTTTTTTTTAACATAGTTTTTTTTTTCATTTTTGCATTTTTCTTTTTTCGTTTTTGCATTTTTCTTTACATTGTTATTAGAAGCATGCATTAAAAAAACGACAGCAAAAACAAAACGAAAAAAATGAAAAAGAAAAAAAAATCCTCTGATGATGATCTTTGTAAACTAGGTAGACTTCTTTGGTTTAGTTTGATCCTTTGATTTTCCTAATTGTGGATAAAAATGTTTGAGAATGAGTTTTCAAAAATGAACTTCATGTTTTGACTATATGTTGAGTGCGAGTTGATTACCCCATGATTCTTTACATGAAGTTTGGCATATGTTTACTAATAAGCTAGTTATGACCTTGGTAGATGTCCTGTGAGGCTTTGAGCTTCTAAAGACTAATTTATCAATTTAGTCACGTGTTTCTTTCATGTACGACTCTTCCTTGACATCATTTCTCTAGAACTTGCTTTGATTCTCATTCAAGATCACATTTTGCATATGCATTTAGGCAATACGTGTAATGCCCCCAAACGTACATAGTTCACTGTTTGCATTCTCTTCGTTAGTTTCACCAATTAGAAGTTACATCCCAAATGATGGCGTTACCGTCGCCCAAAAGGACAAGGCTTTGCTTGTAAATGATAAATTCTAGCAACGCTAATCAATGTTTTCCGTCAAAAGGCATTCACAAAATTACAACCCATCAAACCATATATAAACAGTTCTAACATCAAACCATTTAACTATTCCAAGGTTTACATCAAAATATAGTAACTCTTGTCGCGTCTATATCTTTAACATCAAAAAATTTCATAATACAGTGCTCAAAACATCTCAGCACTAACACATCACTATTTTTTTGTTTGGAATTTCTTGCTCACTTATCACTTTCAGTCATCTTGCCCGCCTGAGGGCGGATAACTGAATATTTCCCTAAAACAAAACATGTAAATATTTCGAACTGTGAGTCAAAGCTCAGTACATGCATTCCTGTATTGTTAAATGATTAATGAAAAGCTTATTGGGCCCGCATTGTAATTCATTTTAATTAAAAACAGGGAATGAGATAAATATGAAACTGCATTATTAATTATTATCTGATAGTGAACCCCTAGTAATTGTTACAATCTGAAGATAGGTGTACACCTGCCAAGCCGATTAGGGGACCTGGCCTGAAGCCGCGTGGGTAACTGAAGGGCAATGCCCTGTAACTGATAACTGATGGGGTCACTAATTTTGTGATAAATCACTAATTAAATTGATTCATTGATGTACTTACCAAAACATTATAATTTTGATAAATACGTGTTGATTTCTAAAGTTACAGGCAATGAACGTACCTGATACTTTTAATGAAATTCACTAAAATGTAATTTTGCAAAAAAGGGAAGGAAACGATAGACTAGGCCGTGATTCTGTTCAAAATTATCGTTGTAGGAACACACAGTTACATAAAATATTTATTTCATAGCTAATAAGTTAGTAAAAGAAAAGTAAGAGCATAACAGGGGCTTATAAAGAATGACTTGTAACTTAGTCATCCGACCTCTGATTGAGACTTAAAACCCTAATATAGAAAGATTAGGAAGTCCCAAAAACTTTTATTTAGAACAGCAAGCTTGACTCCCACAATAGGATTCCCAAAAGGAGGCTAGAACACAAGCATGTAACTTTTGGTCCATTCTGCACAACTTTGGTAAAACAACCATAACCTTTTCCACAAGCCTCAGATATAAGGTGATTCAAAAGGAATTTAAAATTTAACACAATGAAATATCTACCTACCAAAAATCATAATTTTTCGAAGGGCCGATCATTACCAGTTTAATCCTAAAATCTGTCCTGTTTTTCTGAAATTTCCAGCCCCCACTGTTTTAGCTTTTCCCTCTCTTTCACACAAATCCTCAACTTAAGCCATTCCTTAAAAGCATGTAGACAAGCTTTGGTCCATCCCAACATCATACAAAATTACCACACTCAATTTCACTTCATAATCATATCCAATAAAGATCATTTTTCAATCAAATACACGCATAAACCAAGCTTAATGCTAGTTTAATCCAAACCATACATTACTTACCAAAACCCTAGTTTCTATCCAAATTGGACTCACTCCAACTCATTTCAAATGACCAAAAAATCATCATAAAAGCCGATAGGTTAAAAGATGACCAAATCAAAGATAAAACAATTAAAATCCAACACTTTAACATTAAACTTGAATGACTAAGGATTAACCCTAACCCTAGCATGATCCAACCTCAACTCCACCATGATCAACACCAAAATAACTCTTACTTCTTATCAAAACATCATGATCAAAGATCACAAACATCAAAACAAGAATCAAAACTAAAGTAAAAAGCAAAGCCAACAAGATCAAGCTTAAGATTACTCACTTTGCTTGAAGATAAGTAGAGATGGAGGTGGTGTTTAGTGGTTTTGATGATGGAGGGTGGTGGCTACTGGTAATAGGATGTCGGGGGGTCAGAGGTAACAAGGGCTGGCCAGAAAACTCACTGAAAAACACCACACAGCTGAAGGGGGCTGCTGGCCATGTAAGAGAGAGAAAGAAGAGAGGGAAAATATGTTTTGGGTTGAGTTGTGTTTTTGACTAATCAACTCATCTTGGCTGAGTTTTTAACTAGAAAATGATTTTTTGGCTAATCATGGTACAACTTAATCATGGTAATTAGTTAGGCTAAGAAGCAAACATGTTGGGCTTTAAATTGGGCCGAAAAAAGTTGGATTTGCGAATAAAACGCTTCGTAACAATAACGTTTTTGCATAACTCAAAATCAAATTTTTTTGTAATGTTACAGAAAACAAAATAAATTACTTAGATTAAACTTGTTAGGGCCTACTATCAATTCTTTCAAAGTTTTCGTTAATCAATGTTTCCCCACCGGGGTGAGTAAAATCCGAATTGCCAAGTGAGGGCCCAAATAAATGTTTCCCCCCTGGGGTGAATAAAGGCGATAAATAAATATGATAAAAATCATTAACATGAGGTAATTAAATAAATAAACATAACTTAGGGTTGGGCTATTACAATATGATTGAGGTATTCTTTGACTTGTTAAATCCAACGACCAAAATGCTACCTTTGTTGCATATTATATCCCTTTCTAGCCACTTTGAGCTTATATCCAGTTTTATTGATTTGAACCTCCTACTATAGCCTATGGCCAAATGATTATCTCTCCTCTTAAGCCAAGACTAGAAGAGCATTTCATTCTTTTGCATCGAGTTTAATTGGGAACTGTTAAGGTGCATTGAGATCTTTTTAGTGGATTTGGTTTTTGATGAAGGGATGTGTGTTCTTGTTTGCTATACGAAATGCCTTGGCTTGTTGTACAAAGTTTAGAGAAGAGTTCAAATTTGAAATTTTGTATGGATTTCCCTTGGCTAAATACAAAAAAAAAATCCAAAAAAAAAGAAAAAAAAAAGAAAAAAAAAACCAAAAAAGGGAATAATAAAAAGAGCATTAGCCTTATTGGGATTGTAAAAATATTTATAACTTTCAACTCTTTATCTCTTCAATTGGGGATATATTTTGTCAGTGAATTGTATTAGTCTAAGGAGGATGTTGTATGATGCATTAGAAACGTTTAGCTCTCAGTCTATGACTTATAACTCCACATTTCCAAAACATTTGTTCCCCTCTTGCCTTTACCCATGGCCCTGTTACAACCTTATGAAAGTACTCATGATTGTCTAGTGTGTTTCCATTTCAGTGATGGCAAATTAGAGGGTCTTGTCAAGCTTATGGTAGATTTGAGTCTATGGAAAGAGAATTGAGGGAACCTTTATATATTTTCAAACACCTGAGTAATGAGTGTCACATGATTATAGTGAGGTTCTGCCAGCATTGCTAACTCCATTTATTTCATACATTAAATGATTGTATTTGATGATTTGGGGAGATTGATTCAAATTTGACATTGTGGTATATCAAGTGGTTTTCAAAAATTTCATTCCCTAGCCTGTTTGGTAAATGATTTTTGCACCTTTTAGGGCCACCTTTGGATCAGCCTTGCCATTGAAATGCTACCAATGTCTATCCTGAGGAGGTTTAGAATAATTTTTGGACATAGCGTTGCTTAGGGACAAGCAACAATTCAAGCATGGGGGTGTTTGATAAGTGCTTAACATATATATTATTTTAGGGTAATTTTGCTACATTTTTACGAGAATTGTGTGCTTTAAGCTACCATTTATACTCCTATTCTCGTTTTATGCTTGGTTATAGTTGTTTGACGATATTTGACCCTCATTTGAGTATATATTGACCCCCCACGGATTGAAGATAGTAATTAAAGATTGATATCGCCTTAGAGGAGGGTGAATAGGATGATTGCAAAAAACTTCAATTTAAAATTGAAAAAAAATGCGAAAATGAAATAGAGACAATGCACAAGGATGTTTTAATGAGGTTATGCCTCAATTAGGCTTAAGTTCTCACCTAGAGTTATCCAACTCTAGGGTTCAACTCTCAACTTTTCTTATTAAGATGAACTCTTTAACAACCTCTTAGAGCTACCCAACTTTAGAAATCCCAAACACTTAAACCAACCTCTTGATTTAAGTTGTGGGGGGATGACCTCACAACTTCTCAGTTCACTCCTTAATAAAGAAAAATTCCTCACAAACTCAATTTTTGATCTCAAAACGAAGTATAGAACAATAGTTCAATGTGTAAACTCAATGCTTTTTCAACTTGCTTGGATGTCGTGCTCCTACTCTTGTGACCTTTATTTATAGGCTTAGAAACTGAGACATCAATCAGCCAAGAAATGAAGTTTCTGCCTAGCATATCTTGAAATCTCATTTCAGGCCCTTGAAATTTGATCTGCAAATTCTTATTTGATTTTTTTGAGCAAATCTGCTATAGTGGATGTTGACATGAAGCTGCATAGAATCTTTTCCTTGCTCTTGAAACGTAGATGATGCTAGTAATCATTTAGAAACAAATAAAATAACAAGAGATTTGATTTTTGATTAGAATGTCATCATTTTTTCACATGTTTTACAAATCAATATTATGTCAATGATTCTTATATAATGTTATTAGCATCATTATTAGAAGATTTCATCATCTAACTGAATTTTGCAAGATCAAATCATACACTTTTATCATGGCAAGTATAATGAGATTGAAGCAAGGTGATCTTATATGATTCCCAAATTTTGAAATTCAAATTTGAATAAGCTGTAGCATATTTTCCAATCAAATAAAATCCTTTGATTTTGAATGATACTCACATATATTCTCTCTATAATCATTCCCATGATTCACTAGTATAAAAGGGCTAGTTCTCTCATGCTTATTTCAAATTTGACAACCATTTAATTTCATAGCGAACATCATAGTCAATTTTGTATTTCATCAAAACCGTTTAGCCACTAAGGAGGTGAAGAATTTTAACTTGATTATTGCCGGCATACCCATCTATAAAAGAGAGGAGAGCATGACCAACACTATTATCAATTAAGATATCTATATGTGGCAAACAAAAGTCATCCTTTGGACTTGCTTTATTAACATCCCTAAAATCTATGCACATTCTCACTCTTCCATCTTTCTTTAGAACTAGAACTATGTTGTCTGCCCACTGAGGGTACCGTGTAACCTTAATGAAACCTGCATCTAACTGTTTCTTGTGTTTATTAATAAAACTTTGCGATTGGTTTATGATCTCTTTTTCATAGCTTCACTTTGCAGTTTATTAATAAAACTTCCTTAGTTTACATTTCCTTAATTGGCACAACTTACAAGATGTGGGTACGCTATGTTATAAATTAATGTAGCTTCACTAATGTTATATTACACTTTATTTGTGTTTAGGTACTTGTTGATGCCATTTCTTAGTTCTTGTATGAGGCGGAACATAGATTTATGTGCGAGAAATGTATATGCTAACCTTAGGGAGAAATGAAAGGGTGTCAAATTAGAGATGCCTTTCGGAGAATCATGAAGTCAACAAACGAGGTTGACTACAATAAGAACGTTAGGGAGATGCAAGAATTAGATCTTCGTGCATGGCGATTCTCAGAAAATAAAAGCCCTAATCATTTTTTGTTGGTTGTTCTTCAAGCCAATTGCTAAATGTGACTCAATTGACAATAATATGGCAGAAATATTCAATGCCTTCATCATAGATGCTAGATTTAAACTAATTAAGACTATTCTTGAAGAGATTTTTTTTAGTCTGTTATGAAAAAAGTTGCTTTTATAGAAAGGTTATTATTCAGAATTTGCAACAATACATATGTCCTTCCATTTTGACGAAGTTGGATACGACAAAGGACCTATCTAGATGGTGGTAAGCAATATAGCAGGTGATGCAATGTTTATGGTGAAGCATGGCACTGAAGGATTTGTTGTTGATATGTATGCCAAGACTTGCACTTGCAAGGCCTCATAGTTGAATGGTATCCCATGTGCTCATGCTTTATCAATGATGAGGGAGGAGCAAATTAATCCCACTCAGTACATTCATGAGTGATGTAAAGCTCAAGGGAAAGGAAGGATACAAGCAATTAGTTGCAAAACTCTAAGGGAGTTTGAAGCTTATGCATGGATTGAACTTGGCACGGTCATGCTAGGGGGCACGGGTAGGCCGTGCTAAAGTGCTGTCCGGCTAAGCTTGAAAACTTCAATTGCTCACGGTTTGAAGTGCTTTGGGGTTTGGTTAGAAGACAGGCCTTTTGGTGATGTTTAGGCCGTGTATATGGAAGGATTTGAGGGTAAGAATGGTGGATGGATGTGAGAATATGAAAGAACCTTTAAGTGAAAGAAGATTAACTCAAGAATTAAGCTAATAATCTCCACTTAAACTAGTTTGCAACCGGTTGTATCAAGTTCGAGGAGGATAAACTAAACTCATTGAAAGGATACAAAAACACCACCAATCTTGAGTTTAGGGCCCTTAATCTTGTTTAAGATACAGAATACACCACTTAATCAAGGTTAAGACTCACTTGAACACCACTTAGTTTGGCCTACACTCAGATAAGCAAGTAAGAATTTGAGAGGAAAGCTTCAAATGCTCTCACGGTTTTCTTTCATAAAAACTAAAGTTCTCCTTCAAATGGCCGAAAAATGGCCTTACATACTCAGCGAACAAACTAGCTAGAAAGCAAGCTCCTCACTTTTCCTTCCTAGGGAGGAAATGTATTAGATTAAGCTAATACAGCCGGTTATGGCTTAACCGGTTACTAACTTGCTTAAACTAATTAAATTACATCCATTACATTAAGGAAAGCAAGCCAAATGACTATTACAACTTTGATTAACTTGTACTTAAGCTAAATCCACAAGAAACCAGCTTGGGGTTGCATGTGCACAACCGAAATTTGGAGTCACTTTTCGACTGACCAATGAGAAGCAAGAGCATCCCCATTTCGGCTATCCAATGGAAAGTGAGAGACAATCTGATTTGCAGCCCTTCTCCCATTGGCCACACTTCTCTAGAGAGCCTTGGGGGTGTGCCAACCTTGGTTTGTGTGCCAATCTAGTTGCTGAAGAGAGGAAACCCACGGATGGAGGTAAACAGCCGACCACGCTCTAAATCGGGTTCACGGGCAGAATGTACCTGGTCTTCAACCTGGGTTTTCCCTCAGCAAAAGTGGTCATGTTTTGAATTTTAGGCTATGGAGGGAAACCTTAGGGTGTGTATTAACCCTTACAAAAGATAAATCAAGGTTATAACTTGTTTAAGTAGGGTAATTAAACAAGAACTTCTAACCGTGCAGAATTGGACCCAACCTCACCGGTTTTGAAAAATGCCTTGATATCCCATCCTCTTGTGTGCATGATTTGAAATCAATGCTTGAACTTGAAAGCTAACATCTTGAGGATTCGAAAAATGCAAAAATATAGAACTCAAGCCACAATTTAGCTTAAGAAATTAAGTGCGCAAAACCGGGCATTTTCTGGCCGGTTAACCCTTTTGGTGCCAATTGATCATTTTGCAAAATGTGAGCCATTTTCTTCACTTGGAACCTTATTCTTGGACGTGTGGGACTTGATTCATCATAGTCAAGGTCTTGACTAGGTAGAACTCCATCAATGAGTGTTACAACACTGAAATGGTAAGGAATGTCTATGCATACACATTGAAACATTTAAGTGGGATCAAATTTCCGGGATCCATACGGTGATAATCCAATTCTTGCCCCAAAGTTCAAAGAGAAGAAAAGAGGTAACTAGCAATTCAAAAGAAGACTAGAAGGGGAAATAAGAACTTGTGGCCCATACAGAACTGTGTCGAGATCCGGTGGTTCTAAAAAAGATGGTCCAACCATGGAGATTATGGACATATAGGAAGACATGCATGCAAAGGGTACAAGTTATGATTTTTCTAATTTAGCCATTTTTTCCTTAGCTTAAATCCATATTCATGTTGCCACTTCTAGTGAACTTTCACAGGCCTCTACCTCTGCCTCTGGTCCATATTCTAAAACTCCTATTGCTTCTCAATCTACAGCTGCTCCAACTGGTTCTGAAGCTATTATTGCTTCATACACCAATGCTAGAGTTGCTGCTGATTCTGAACCTGAATTTGCTCCTATTTTCTGTACTAATGTTGATTCCTCTGATCATATTGCTGCTGTTGTGGATTCTTCTAATCAGGTTGCTACTGCCTCCTCTGAGGTTGACGCTGAAGCTTCTTTTTACGCAACTTGCTACTTCTCATCTTAATCCAAATAGAGCAAATTTTCTAGTTTGGACAAGTTATACATCAAGCATTACAGGGGGGCGATCTTTTCTAGTTAAGAAAGTTTAACTTTTGCAACCTTGGAAGAATATGATTTCTAAGGATAGCTTCAGCTGAATTGGTTGGGTATTATATATAACAAATTGTGGGTAAATACGGTGGCCCTTAATTTATTAGGATTTTTTTAGGTGAATGTGGTGCTCAATCTTGACAAATATGGTCTTATTTTGTCAATGGTTGTGCTCATTTTGAGCTCATATAGTGTAAGTTGTGCTTTTTGTGATATTATCAAGCTACGACTGCAAATTATCAGATACCTTGAATTTTACATATTTACAACAATTCGCACTTAAGTATACAACTATTATGAGGAAACATATACAAGCACTCCTGTTGCACACTACAATTTCAATTTACAGCAAATATCTACAACAAATATAACAACAAATGAGTCACAAACTGAGTCCGTTTGATCCAAAACCATTATCAACTTTTCAATGAATACAATTTCTTTAACAAGAACTGAAACTCACTAAGCTTGATAATGCATTACAAACTATCCAATTACAAACCATGACACTAAGCCAATCCAATCTAAAAACCAAGGCATTAAGCCAATCATGGTCCTGAAGATGCTTTTTGCTTATTCTTCCAATCATGCTCCTAAAGATACTAAGTCTTCATTTCATAATTCTGCTGCTATTGAACAGACACTTCTTGGAGTTGTCGCTGCTTCTTACATTGCTCCTAATAGTTCTTTATCTACCCCCAACTGTTGTTCTTTCAATAACTAGGACTTCATTCATTACAACCTCAGTTAGCACCCCACAATTCTATTGATTACAATCCATTAATAGCATACACAAGCTCTAATGATGCACTCTGCAACTGCATTTTACATCACCATTCACCACAAATATACGCACAAACAAATCAGCATCAGACACTTAGCTAATCCTAACATACCTAAACTATCTCAACAAATTACAATGACTTTAGTGAATCATTAAGTGTCATACAATATTGCTTCCATTCAATCTCCCAAAAATTTTGCTGTCAATTCTGCTATATTCGAAATGCTTCAATGCAATCAACAATAGAGTTGACTTGTGCCAAATTTTGAACAATTTTGCTTTAGTGCCACTATTGTCCCAAGTCGTTTTCCATGTACAGACATTGACGAAGATGTTGGAATGCTAATTTTGGAATGTTGATACCCGAATTGAGGTGAAAGGTGAAAATTTAAAGTCAATATCGAACTTTCAATAGAATTGGAGGGTAACAAAAGCTACGGTTACGGTTTTTTGAGAAAAAATACTCGATTTTCCAATCTCAATTCAATTTGGAGCTTTCAATTTAGGGGATAATTGTAGTTTCCATTTCCCTTTTTAGGGCTAGAGAAAGATTTCAATATTAGGGAAGCTTGGAGGAATTCGAAAATGGGGGAGCTGATGGAGTTTGAAGGGAACGAGGAACACGGGAGGCGTGAAGGAATTGGGATTCTTGAACAAATAAGATTTTCATATTACATTCCTTGTCCTTCTTATGAAAATAGGAATAACTATTCTACTGTAAAAAAAATAGAAAAAAAAACGTTCTCCCACAAACTGCATACAACCGGCCGGTTAATTTGTGTCCACAGTAGTGCAGTTAGACTAAAAATATTTGTTAAGTGGCACCTTTGACTATTAAAATAAAAAATAAAAAAAATAAAAAGCTTCGTGCTGCTTTTGATCAAGGCAAAAAACACAGGGGTACCCTATATAAAGAACTCTTGCCAAAACAACAAAAGCAACCATGGGAGTAGTGCTGGGGACCATGCAAGCCAACCTTCCATAGCACTTACCAATGATCCACCCACTGTTTTGGAGCCTAAGAAGGTCAAGGAAGTTCATGCCATGGTCAGAAATCACTTGTGCAAAGAAGAAGAAGAACTGTCCAGTTCATACCGTTTCTGGCCCAGTTTTGTTTCTCTGTTGGAGCAAAATGCAGAGGGGAAAATTTCCTGCACGCATCACCCCCTTAAAGATTAGGATCTCAGCTTTCCAGCAAGACCTTTTTCAAGGAATTTGGAGCTCATTTGGTCAGTCAACCAAGCCAAAACCGAAAGTAATGTACTGTAGGGCGCAATCCAGCACTATCCGAAAGAAGGGTCTGATTGATTGACCTATTTAACTCCAAATTTTTATTAAACTTTAGGGCATGAAAAGGCATCTAAATATTTATCAAATCATGGCCCTAAAGTTGACGTAAGGGACCGACTTGTGCTGCTTTTATCCAACCAAAGAAGGGAGAAAAATCCTTTACCCGGTTAAAGGGAGAAACCGGCTGCCACCTTGGGTTTTAAGTGTACTCTTGCATTAATGGTTGATTCAAAGCCCCAAGTTGCTGTACTAAGGTTGTTTAGATGCTTAACACCTCAATCTTGAGATTAATTAAGCTAGTGAGGTGTCAAGGATAGATTATATCTCTTGTTTTATCACTTAGTACTTGTAAACTAGCTTAGGCTTAGTCATTTAGTCACAAATCAGCTTGTATGCAGCCTTGGCCGAATGTAAGAGAGGTTTGGGGCTATAAATAACCCCTCTCTTCCCTTCGCAAGGGTCTTCTGTCAAATTGCAAACACATTTGAGGTTTGTCTCTCTCAAACTCCTAGTTCTATATCTTATGTTTGGCAACTTAAGTGGTGTCTAGGTCTCTTTATCTCAATTGGGTGGTGCTTCTGTGTTACGACCCCAAAATACTAATGACATGATTTTGAAAAAAATGCAGCGGAAGACTCAGTAAACGAAGGCGCTACCGCCGTCCTGATAAGGACAAGGCTAACTGAACCATTTAATCCTGCCGCTCACGATCACAGTCATAAACTCTCTTAAACTAATACACTTTAAGATCAAAGTCCATAATAGCTCACTTCAATACCATTTACTTAAACATACCATGTGCTAACTCCCACTCCACATTACACACATGTATATTGAATATAAACCTTGAGGTTGATCCCAACACTCGTGTTATGCTGAATCCACTGTAAGCATTTGATGACCTTCATAATGGCTAGCTAAAAGGAGGAATATGTGATACTTCATCACCTAAAATGGAAAACATAAAAACAATTCGAAAACATGAGCAAAAACTCAGTACATGCATTCCTGTATTGTAAAATGAGCATAGAAATACTGTTGATGGGTACCCGTCTTTACAATTCACCTGTCTTTACAATTCATTTAGTTGGCAATAACAATGAAAATGAAAGTAATATGAAATTGAATTGCTCATCATTATCTGGATGTGAACCCCTTACACTGATATGATCTATATATAGGTGTATACCTGCCAATCCGATCAAGAGTTGGCCTGAAGCCGCGCAGGTAAATGAGGGGTTGACGCCCTATAAATGATAACTAACGGGGTCATAAGTTAATGACAAGTCGCTGTATAAACTGATTCATTGATAAACTCATTAAGAGTTTTAATTTGATAAACATGATATGCTTTCTGAAGATACAGGCAGTGGACGTACCTTGAGTCTTTAAAAATGATATCTGACTTGATACAAGTCAGTTGTTTCATGAATGTCATCTGACTTGATAAGTATGTTCTGACTTGATAACACTTATGCACAGCGAGGAACGAGAACTAGGCCTCAACTCTGTTTCATAAATGTCATTGTAAGTATGTGTAGTTAGTAAATGGTCCTTACTCGCATAATTGAGTAAGAAAAAGTATGTGCAACAGAAATTGAGTAATTAAATGGTATACATAACTTCAAAACTAAATTGATGAAAATAATTAATTACAATATAAAGTAAATAGAAGTAAAATAGTCCACAATCAGATACAAAAGATCATTTAAGGCCTCATATATATATCCAAACTCTAAACAACTTCATTAATACATAATTACTAAATTCGTATCCAAAACCGTGCAGTTTTCTTCAAAATTCCATAACTCACTTATTATACCTCAAAAATTCATGCAATTTTGCCAGAAAATCCCAAATAATATAGAGAATCTACAGTACAAATTTTAGAATTTTTGGACAATCCCATAATTGCCAGAATTTTCGACAGTGGCAGTTCAACAATTACAAAATCATGAAATCATTCTCTTGATCAAATACCCATAACTCCAAACATCTCCAAACTCAATAAAAATTGCACAGTAACTATCAATTTGATCATATAAACAATAATCACAACCAAAACAACCCCAAAAATTCAAAATAAAATAAGTTTGGGTTGAGGATATACCTCACTTTAGGCTTGAAATAGAAAGAGGAGGAGGCTGTTTTGAGTGATTTGAGGGGTTGGACAAGATAGCTAGCAGCAAGGGGAACTCGGGGCAGCTGGGAGGTGGTCGGAAAAGTGGCAGGAACCACCAGAACTGACGGCTGCTACCCCTGTTTTCAGCCCAACCACTGTGAGGAAGAGAGAGAAAATGGAGAATGGGCTTGTGATTTTTTTTTGCTGAATTTTGTGTGTAAAAATGGTCAATTTATAGCCACCTATGGCTGTAAAATTTCAACCCTGAAAGTAGCTTTTTGCTAATTAAAATTAGGTGCTAAAATGAGTAATTAGTGAAATAACAAAAGTTAGTAAGGGTTTGGGCTTTTGTTCTGGGCCCAAAACACTAAATTGGGGCTTGAAAAATTATTTGGAGTGTTGAACAAAAATAAAAATTTGTGTTGCACGGAATTAAAGTTTACTGAAGATAAGAAAATAATTAATAACTAATTTATACTCACCGAGGCCTAATATCGATTCACCCAACATTTAATCAATCAACGAAACTTCGAATTAACAATCAATGAAACTTGAGTTGCAAAGCAGTACCCAAAATGAAATATCTCCCAATCGGGAAGATTAAATGTGATGAATGAAGGTGGAAAATTTAAATAACATGATGGAACTCGTTAAATAAATAAATGGAGCGTAATTGAATTTAATGAATATGATTTTGTTAAGCAAATAACCATGAGTGATTAAGTCAATAAAGATGGTAAAGTAATTGAATATACATGATTAATGAAATAAATAAAGATGATTTAAATAAATAAATATGGGTTAGGGTCGGGTTATTACAGTCTTCCCCCCTTAAAGAGTTTCATCCTCGAAGCCTATAACACTTGTCAACTATATTCAATGCTGCTTTAAAATGCATGGGCTATTGGTTCTCATTGCTTCCCTCTAAAGGGGTATAATTTACCGAATGAACACTGACTAAGGGTGTATGTATTGTATAACCTCCTAATCTCATGTTTCAGTAGTAGATCCGGATACTTTTCATATAATAGCCTCAATGAACTTAATTAGTTTGCTTCAAAAGTGATATTTTCTTCGAAAGAAAACAACCTTGTTATTGCAAAGGAGGTATTCTACATTGCTAACTCATAAAGCCCAAAGTAACGAGGACTCAATTATTGCTAATATCCAGTCTCCTGACACCCTTCACTAGATAAGCCCTTTGGAATACTTTATATCGCATCTGAGACATTGGTTATTTCTTTGTTTTGCCAGCACAACTGTTTTGTCGACCTTGTATCACCTCGACATGTACTTGAATTTTCCCTCTTAATGCTTGCTTGGAGTAGCTCTGACCTTATACTCAATGTTTCTTCTGGCTCACTCCAATATAATTAGACAGTGCTTGAGATTATGCCCTTATCAAAATGTCACCATCTGATTTTCCTAACGCATCACATGATCTCCCCTCATCAGACTACTCAAGGATTTGCTCCCAGTTGATAACGGGCAAAGAAATGACCATGGTTAGGGATGAGAGTGATGAATTTCTCAGTCGAGCAAATAATTAGATACAAAAGAAATGAACAATGAGACTAGAAACAGCAAATAAAGAAGAGATTATCATGGGGTGGTTAGAATAAAGATAACCATAAGTGTATCATGAATTCTGAAATATAATGTCACAAGAATTGTGGTTTATAAATATGGATCGTAAAGGGTCCAATAAATAATCCACCAAGGAGAAAGATGGGATGGTTATACTCGGGTTTAACTGATGAATTGGAAACAAGATGACAAGCAACTGAGCTTCAACTAGGTGACTTTATAGCCACAAGGAACAAGACAAGTGCAATATATGGATGGGCCAAGCAATGTGCAATGGATAGATAAATAAATTGGATAAACAAGCAAGGTCTAATGAATAGATAAATGGATTGAATAGGCTGTAGTGGAAACATGCGTTTGCTCATATGGAGCCAAGTTAAATACGACAATAAGATTAAATAAGGATTACTGAAGTTCACTTATGAGGATATAAGATATAGGTGTCAGAATTGCGAGTGCCATAAATAGATCAATAGACTAAACGAGCAAAGTACCAATGGATAAGTAAATAGATTGAACCGATAAAATACAATGGATAGATCAATAGATTGAATAAGTGACATGAGATTGAATAGATTGAATAGATCAATAGAATGAATAATTGAATAGATTGAATAGATTGATCAATAAATGGATTGAATAGACTAAACAAGTGACATGAGAAACGTGTCTTTGCTCATATAAAACCAATTCAAGTCCAGGAATAAGATTTAATAGAAAAGCTAGAATTTACTTATGAGCAGGTAAGGTATATGTGTGGGAGCTGAAGTTCAAAATAGGGAGAGTAAGGGGATTATGACAATCACAATCATCCACACCAATGAGAGCTGAATTACATTATGAATTCAGAATAAGTTATACGAGTGTATTATTATGAATAAATGAGATGTAAGGTAGATATGGGAATCAACTCTCAACGAAATGAACTACAGCGCATGATCATGAAATAAAGATGGTGAAGGTCGAGAGCACTGGAATGTTGACAATCATATAAGGTCGAATAAAAACGTATTACATACTTAACAATGGGTTTGCGAAGACATGGAAGATCACACTAATAAGAAACATCGGGCTAAAATGCAAGGGAGATGAAACAATATTAGATAGGATCAAGTTTTGAAGATGAGACAAACAAACAAGAATTACTATAAATGGGTATTCTTGCAAAAGATAAACTATAGTTGCATGGTTTAGGTGTGATGTTCGAACCTTAAATCATTCTTGGAAAAGACATCTGCTGCTGACAGTTAATCCCATAAATCATTTGTTCAAGGTATAGGGCACTTATTTTGATAGTGATCTTGTGCAACTCTCTATGCATAGTACACAACCATAAGGTTCTGTCTTTCTTCTTCGTATGAACCTGAGGTTCCCTACGGGGACACACTTGGTCAAACAAATCCCTTATAATTCATCCACTGAGTTTTTAGTTCTTTAGACTCTGTTGGGGGTCATATGATAGGGGTTTTGAAAATGGATTGAGCACCTAGAACTAGGTTGATCTGAAAATCAATGTTTCTTGGGGAGAAACAATCCTAGTAGTCCTCAGATGAAATGTCTCTAACTCCACCAACTGGAAATATGGATATGGATATACCGAGTGTGGTTGACAAATCACTAATATTCAATACATTACTGACATGATAATTCACTTGCTTGCACAATGGAATTAGGGCAGAAATAGGATTTTTCTTCTCTCAGTCCATGGAAATACACGTCTTGTCGTTCCACATTTCTCAAACTAACCTTAACATCTTTACCCGTCATCTTCTATAAGTACACAATCGGTTCATCTCCATAATGATAACAAGGTATGCCAATCAAACTGGATTGAATGCCCAATGAATATGTTTCTAGCAATACTATATATAACACATTCAACTGTTTACTGGTCTCAGTAAATTTAAAAGGCAAGGGGTAATCTAAAGTGCAGAGAGATGCAACCACACCATGAACTCTTGCAAAGATATTTCTTTATTGGTTATGAAGGATAGGCATGTAAGCTGAATGAATGAAAAGACGATGATTTGTAATGAAAGAAGTAAGACATATAAATGTCCTGCATATACAAGACATGCAGTTTATTCAGGATGGTCATGATAGTAAAGTAAATGAACGATGTTATGAAGTTGAGAGAGAGCATTAAGTAATGAAGGTGAAGAAATGTGACAGATTCCCAAAGCGGCATTTGAAAAGTCATATGGTATTCGTATGTGAGTAAAATGACTAAGATAAGGGTCAACACTATCGGAAGGAAAATTTTATTCATCTGATGTTTAAAAGAACAATACGTCAAGATGAAGGAGTCAATCTTATGGCTGAACATGATTACATCCATCAATGAAACAATTTGCAATAAATGGAAGTCTTAGGTAGACATATAAACTTCAAAACTGCTGGCAAATGGAAATAACACAAATCGTTGTTTATCATTACCAAACTAGGCTGTACTAGAAAAGAAAGGATTGTGAAAATAACTTGAATAACGACATGCAGTCATGGCCATAGAGTAGTATGCCGGCATGACGTTACGGTGCTATAATACCACGAACAATATGGATACATTTATTGCTAAAAGGGCACTCAATGACCGGGTCTGAAGCAACCAATGGCTTTGCAAGCAACAAATGAATAGTGCCCAAATAGAAGCAGTTCGAGTAGGTAACAGTAAAAATATGAACATAGTGATGACTGAGCTGCAAGTAGAATGAGTCAAATATGCTTAAGAAGAACTGCAAATCACATAGTAATGCACATCGGGAGTCATTATAGGCTCCATTATGGAAAGAGAGAATTAAACGACTGAGATTGTTAGGGTTTGAATCACCTATAAGAAAGGTTGCTCAAATGTGTTTGAAGAAACCCCTACAGACAACACATGAAATTACCCATAAACACTCCATTACAACTCAAGAGAATGTTAACATTAAAGAAATGATGCATTTGAATAATTCAAGGTAGCTAGGGCAGAAATAAGTCAATGGCAGGAAGTAATGGGAGTATTGCTGATGTTAAGGTCTTAGTATCAAGACCGAATGATTCCGATACATGGCAACTTAATCTTGTCCCACACACACACATATATATATATGCCAAGTAGCACACCATAAGCTACTAATTGTTATCACCATACATAAGCACTCATTGTAGTGTTCATCTCATACTGGTTCACCTCAAAGATATTGCCCCGCCAAACATTTCCTCATCTAGAGGTTTACATCTAACTTGACACTGTATTAATCCCTTAAGAAGTTGCAAATGGCATCCCCACACTAGGTCTCAACGATCACTGTACCCAAAAGTAAGTATATTAACACACCACAATAAGACTCTCAAATCCTGGGACAAAACGGACAGAGTTCTGCCTAAAAACTGGCTAAAACCCAGGTTTAAAGCCTTACAATTGATACCTTAAATGGAGAGAAAAACTTCATAGCTCAATGACCACGCACCGGAGTTCATAACTCAACGGGTCACACACACAGAGTGCACAATTACAAAAATTTAAACAAATATGAGAAAGGGAACATACAATACAACTCCCAGGTAAATGAGAGCATGCCTCTCTAACAGGTGACCCAAATGGTTCCACAATCCACTTTGCTCATGTTTGAATCTCATGATATTACGAAATGATTGTGTCATCCAAATAAAAATGGTTCCTCCATATACACCCATACATATGAACTTATAGCCAATAGCACATACACACCTTGATAGCTAACTCATAAACAGTTGATAGCTCACAGTGGCCCTTAAAACCTTCACTCTGATACCAATTCTGTAACGCCCCCAAAATACTAATGACATGATTACGGAAAAAATGCAGCGGAAGACTCAATAAATGAAGGCGCTACCGCCGTCCTAATAAGGACAAGGCTAACTGAACCATTTAATCTTGCCGCTCACGATCACAATCATAAACTCTCTTAAACTAATACACTTTAAGATCAAATTTCATAATAGCTCACTTCAATACCATTTACATAAACATACCATGTGCTAACTCGCACTCCACACTACACACATGTATATTGAATATAGACATTGAGGTTGATCCCAACACTCGTGTTATGCTGAATGCACTGTGAGCATCTGATGACCTTCAAAATGGCTTGCTAAAAGGAGGAATATGTGATACTTCATCACCTAAAATGGAAAACATGAAAACAATTCAAAAACATGAGCAAAAACTCAGAACATGCATTCCTATATTGTAAAATGAGCATAGAAATACTGTTAATCGGTACCCGTCTTTACAATTCATTTAGTTGGAAATAATAATGAAAATGAAAGTAATATGAAATTGAATTGCTCATCATTATCTTGATGTGAACCCCTTGCACTGATATGATCTATATATAGGTGTAAACCTGTCAATCCGATCAAGAGTTGGCCTGAAGCCGCGCGGGTAAATGAGGGGCTGACGCCCTATAGATGATAACTGACGGGGTCACAAGTTAATGGCAAATCGCTGTATAAACTGATTCATTGATAAACTCATTAAGAGTTGTAATTTGATAAACATGATATGCTTTATGAAGATATAGGCAATGAACATACCTTGAGTCTTTAAAAATGACATCTGACTTGATACAAGTTAGCTATTTCATAAATGTCATCTGACTTGATAGCACTTATGCACAATGGGGAACGATAACTAGGCCTCAACTCTGTTTCATAAATGTCATTGTAAGTATGTGTAGTTAGTAAATTTTTGGACAATCCCATAATTGCCAGAATTTTCGACAGTGGTAGTTCAACAATTATAAAATCATGAAATCATTCTCTTAATCAAATACCCATAACTTCAAACATCTCCAAACTCAATAAAAATTGCATAATAGCTATCAATTTGATCATATAAACAATAATCACAACCAAAACAACCCCAAAAATTCAAAATAAAACAAGTTAGGGTTGAGGATATACCTCACTTTAGGCTTGAAATAGAAAGAGGAGGAGGATATTTTGAGTGATTTGAGGGGTTGGACAAGATAGCTAGCAGAAAGTGGAACTCGGGGCAGCTGGGAGGTGGCCGGAAAAGTGGCCAGAACCACCAGAATTGGCGGCACAAAGGGGCAGCAGCTGCTGCCCCTGTTTTCAGCCCAACCACCATGAGGAAGAGAGAGAAAATGGAGAATGGGCTTGTGATTTTTTTTGCTGAATTTTGTGTGTAAAAATGGTCAATTTATAGCTACATATGGCTGTAAATTTTCAACCCTGAAAGTAGCTTTTTGCTAATTAAAATTAGGTGCTAAAATGAGTAATTAGTGAAATAACAAAAGTTAGTAAGGTTTTGGGCTTTTGTTCTGGGCCCAAAAGGCTAAATTGGGGTTTCAAAAATTATTTGGAGTGTTGAACAAAAATAAAAATTTGTGTTGCTCAGAATTAAAGTTTATCGAAGATAAGAAAATAATTAATCACTAATTTTTACTCACCGAGGCCTAATATCGATTCACCCAACATTTAATCAATTAACGAAACTTCGAATTAGAAATCAATGAAACTTAAGTTGCAAAGTGGTACCCAAAATGAAATATCTCCCAACCGGGAAGATTAAATACGATGAATGAATGTGGAAAATTTAAATAGCATGATGGAACTCGTTAAATAAATAAATGGAGCGTAATTGAATTTAATGAATATGATTTGGTTAAACAAATAACCATGAGTGATTAAGTCAATAAACATGGTAAAGTAATTGAATAAACATGATTAATGAAATAAATAAAGATGATTTAAATAAATAACTATGGGTTAGGGTCAGGTTATTACATTCTGTATCCCAATTGATCTAAGGAGATTGCCCTAGTGTTCAACAAGAGTGGCTCCTTTAGATTATCTCGTGAAGGCACTTGAACTATCCTACTCTTCTTCTTCTCCTCACTCCCATCCGAATCCCACATTCCCCTCCACTCTTAGCAAGTGCAAGGTGAGATACATCTAGTGGTATCAAAGCCTTGGCTACCCTCCTGAGCGTGCTTCCATCCTCAAATACACCTCCAAACACTAAGCCACAAACACCCTTAACTATCCCCCCATTTTACTCCTTTACACCTTCTCAACCGTGTCATGGACCGAACTTTAGCATGGGCACCCCGTGCTACTAAGCACAACCGTGCCACCATCCCAGCCTACCCACTCTAACTCAACAGTCAAGCACGGTCTGACTGTGCCTCCTTGCACGACCATGCCCTTTGCTCTTAACCCGAAACACTCTAACACCTACTCTCTTGTAACCATGTCTTCAAGCCTCACCCTGGATCAAAGTGAGAAGGCTGAATTAGAGGCCAAGGTCAAGTACCTCGAAACCCAACTTGGCTAACTCCTTGAGGAAAAGAGAAGATACTTGAGGAACTCTAGAAGTCCCACAGAGCAACAACACCCTCGGATTGATCTTGAAGAGGAAGAAAGCTACCCCCATGAATCCTTTAGTGAAGAAGGTGAAGGAAGGAGACCATTTTGACCTAGTGGAGGTGGCAACCTTGACTTCAAAGTTGATATACCCGAGTTTGAAGGCCATCTAGACCCCGACTTATTCCTAGATTGGCTTCAGAGGGTTGAAAGAGTCTTCGACTACAAAGACATTCTGGATGAGAAAAAGGTAAAGCTTGTAGCCCTTAAGCTTCGTAAATATGCTTCCATTTGGTGGGCTAATTTAGTGACCAAGAGGGCAAGCAAGGAGAAGGGTAAAATCCAAACTTGGGCTCAAATGAGGGATAAACTCAAGGCCAAATTCCTACCCACCCACTACCTCCATGATAACTACCTCAAATTCCATAACCACAAACAAGGAACCAAGAGTGTGGAAGAATATACTAGGGAGTTTGAACAACTCCTCTTGAAATGTGATTTGAAGGAAGACGAAACCCAAACCCTTATAAGGTATTTGAGTGGTTTGGATGAACAAATTGCCCATGTCATTGAGCTACATCCTTACTCCTCTATTGATGAGCTTAGTTCCCTTGCATACAAAGTTGAACAACACCAAAAAGCCAAAGGGAAGGGGATTGTGTCCAAGCCTCCTCCTCGGTCTTACCCTTTTCAAAGACCCCCAAACACAACTCCTAGACCACAAGCTCCACCACCTCCACGACCAAACCGTCCCCCCTGCTCAAAACACACCTTAAAGAAACCCTCCCAAACTGGAAGATAGAAGGAGATGTTTTCGGTGTCAAGGACTAGGGCACACGGCTTCCGAATGCCCAAACAAAAGAATTGTCACCTTGGCTGAATTTCAAGCTTCCTTTGAGGGGCTTGACGGAGAGCATGAAGAAGAGAAAGAACTAGACTTGAATGAGTCTCTAAAAGAGGTTGAAGAAGGTCCGAATGAAGGGGAACTTTTGGTTATTCAAAGGGCCTTAAGTGGCCTAGCTTCCCAAGATGAGCTTGAACAAAGAGAGTCCATCTTCCATACAAGATGTACCGTAGGTGGCAAAGTGTGCTCCCTTATCATTGATGGGGGAAGTTGTGCAAATGTGGCCTCATAATCTATGGTGGACAAACTCAAGCTCTCGGTGACTCCCCATCCAAAGCCATACACCATCCAATGGCTTAACCAAAGCAAAGGTTTGCAAATCTCTTCTCGGTGCCTCTTGTCTTTAAGCATTGGGAAAACTTACAAAGATGAGATTTGGTGTGACATTGTACCAATGGATGCTTGCCATGTTTTGTTGGGACGCCCTTGGCTCTTTGATAGAAAGGTCATGCATGACGGCCGTATGAATACCTATACCTTCACCAAGCACCACAAAAAGATCACCCTCACTCCCCTCAAATCGTCCACCCCCTCAAAACCCAAAGAAAACCCACAAATGAATATCTTTCTCACCTCCCTCCTAAAGTCCCAAATGCATGAATATGAGCCCTACAAAGAATGGATATTGCTAGGCCAAGAACCGGCCTTAGCCACGGCCTCAAACCATCCCTTGCTCACCCCCCTCCTCCACACCTTCCAACATGTTTTCCCTCAAGAAATACCCCATGGCTTGCCACCCAAAAGATCCATCCAACATAAGATTGACCTTATTCTCGGTTCCACTCTCCCAAACAAACTGGCCTATAGGATGAATCCCCAAGAAACTCAAGAGGTCCAACGTCAAGTTGATGATCTCCTAGCTAAGGGGCTAATCCGTGAGAGCCTAAGTCCATGTGTCGTCCTGGCCCTACTTGTGCTCAAGAAAGATAGGAGTATGAGAATGTGTTGATAGTAGAATTATCAACAAGATCACCATCAAGTACCGGTACCCTATTCCAAGGTTGGAGGATTTGCTTGATGATCTTCATGGAGCCACTATCTTCTCCAAAATTGATCTTAGAAGTGGCTATTACCAAATCCGGATCTTTGAAGGGGATGAATGGAAAACGGCTTTCAAAACTAAGGCAGGCCTATATGAGTGGTTGGTCATGCCATTTAGTTTGACTAATGCACCTAGCACCTTCATGAGACTTATGAATGAGGTGCTTAGGCCGGTCATAGGCAAGTTTGTTGTTGTATATTTCGATGAAATTCTTGTGTATAGTCGGGGTGAACAAGAGCATGCAAATCACCTTCACCAAGTCTTGAGTATTTTAGCTAAAGAAGAGCTCTATGGTAACCTTGAGAAATGTCATTTCTTCACACCCCAACTCATCTTCTTAGGTTATGTGGTTTCGGCTCAAGGCATCCATGTTGATGAAGACAAGGTCAAGGCTATCCGTGAGTGGCCTTCTCCCTCCTTCATACATCAAGTCCAAAGCTTCCATGGTTTGGCCTCCTTCTATAGGAGATTTGTGAAGGATTTTAGCTCAATTGTCTCTC
Organism: Selenicereus undatus; assembly: GCA_017589665.1. Lineage (NCBI taxonomy): Eukaryota > Viridiplantae > Streptophyta > Magnoliopsida > Caryophyllales > Cactaceae > Selenicereus > Selenicereus undatus. The sequence continues at coordinate 53,152,484 of JACYFF010031958.1, forward strand.
CCATGACCGAGGTTATCAAGGGCAAGACCTTTGAATGGAATGAGCAAGCTCACTTGGCATTTGAGGAAATCAAGAGGAGACTTACAAGTGCTCCTATCCTAGCACTACCTAGCTTCTCCAAGGTCTTTGAGGTGGAGTGTGATGCCTCCAGAGTGGGCATAGGGGCTGTTTTGTCTCAAGAGAAACGACCCATTGCATTCTTTGGAGAGAAGTTGAATGAAGCCAAGAGAAAGTACTCCACCTATGACAAAGAATTCTATGCAATAGTTCGAGCTTTGGAGCATTGGAGACACTATCTATTGGGGGCTGAATTGACCTTACATTCGTACCATGAAGCCCTCAAGTTCATTCAAGGGCAACATAAGCTCAACCCCCGCAATGCTAAGTGGGTTGAGTATCTCCAAGCATTCAACTTCATGATACATCACAAGGCCGGCAAGTTGAACAAGGGGGCAGATGCTCTCTCAAGAAGATACTTCCTCCTTTCGGTCCTAGAGTCCAAGGTACTTGGGTTTGAGATTGTCAAAGGGATGTATGCTAGTGATGAGGACTTTAAGGAGATCTATGTTAAGTGTACTAACCATCCCCACGACCTCTTCCACATTCTAGAGGGGTTCATCTTCAAGCAGTCACAGCTTTGCATACCCAAGTGTGGGTTTAGGGAGTTGCTAATCCAAGAGCTTCATGGAGGTGCTCTATCTGGTCACTTTGGGGTAGAGAAGACTTATTCAATGCTCAAGGAGCATTATTATTGGCCAAAGATGGCCAAGGATGTGGACCACTTCATCAAAAGGTGTTCAATTTGTCACACGGCTAAGAGCCATGTCCTTTCCCACGGCCTCTATTCTCCTTTGCCCGTACCCTTAGCTCCATGGGAAGACATTAGCTTGGACTTCATCACGGGTTTTCCCCGCACTCAAAGAAGCAAGGACTCCATCATGGTGGTGGTGGACCGTTTCTCTAAAATGGCCCATTTTGTTCCTTGTCACACTACCCATGATGCCTCCCACATAGCCAATCTCTACTTCAAGGAGATCGTGAGACTACATGGCATCCCAAAGAGCATGTTTTCAGATAGGGACACTAAGTTCCTTAGTCACTTTTGGCTCATCCTTTGGAGAAAGATGGGGACGCACCTCAAGTTTAGCACCACTTGTCACCACCAAACTGATGGCCAAACCGAGGTGACTAACCAGACCTTGGGGACCTTACTTAGGGTCCTTATGAAGAAGAACATCAAGGCTTAGGATGAACTCCTACCTCATACAGAGTTTGCTTTCAACCGGGCACCAAGCAAATCCACTCCTCTCCCTCTTCCAAGTGGTCTATGGGTACAATCCAGAAAGTCCCTTAGACCTCACACCCATTCCTACTCCTATCAAGTTTAGTTGGGAGGCCGAGAAACGAGCCAAAGAAATCAAGGATCTTCATGCTCAAGTTCGGGAGAGGATTGAGAAGTCTAATGCCCAAGCCATGCATCAACCCAACAAGCACAAAAGGGAGGCCCATTTTCAGCCAGGGGACTTGGTATGGATTCACATGAGGAAGGAGAGGCTCCCAAGCAAGCACAAGTCCAAAATCATGCCAAGGTCGGAAGGCCCCTTTGAGATATTGGAAAAGATTGGACCTAATGCATACAAGGTCAACTTTCCTGGTGAGTATGGAGTCTTCGCCACCTTCAATGTGGCTAATCTCAGCCCCTACTTTGAGGAAAATGAAGAAATCCCAAGTTTGAGGCCAAACTCCAACTCACTTGGGGAGGATGATGGGGACCATCCAAGCCAACCTTCCATAGCACTTACCAATGATCCACCCACTATTTTGGAGCGCAAGAAGGTCAAGGAAGTTCATGCCATGGTCAGAAATCACTTGTGCAAAGAAGAAGAGGAACTGTCCAGTTTATACCGTTTTTGGCTCGATTTTGTTTCTCTGTTGGAGCAAAATGCAGAGGGGAAAATTTCCTGCACGCATCACCCCCTTAAAGCTTAGGATCTCAGATTTCTAACAAGACCTTTTGCAAGGCATTTGAAGCTCATTTGGTCAATCAACCAAGCCAAAACCGAAAGCAATGTACTGCATGGCGCAATCCAGCACTGTCCGAAAGAAGGGTATGATTGGTTGACCTATTTAACTCCAACTTTTGTCAAACTTTAGCGCATGAAAAGGCATATAAATATTTATCAAATCATGGCCCTAAAGTTGAGCTAAGGGACCGGCTTGTGCTGCTTTTATCCAACCAAAGAAGCGAGAAAAATCCTTTACCTGGGTAAAGGGAGAAACCGGCTGCCACCTTGGGTTTTGAGTGTACTCTTGCATTAATGGCTGATTCAAAGCCCCAAGCTACTGTACTAAGGTTGTTTAGATGCTTGACACCTCAATCTTAAGATTAATTAAGCTAGTGAGGTGTCAAGGATAGATTAGATCTCTTGTTTTATCACTTAGTACTTGTAAACTAGCTTAGGCTTAGTCATTTAGTCACAAATCAGCTTGTATGCAGCCTTGGCTAAATGTAAGAGAGGTTTGGGGCTATAAATAACCCCTCTCTTCCCTTGGCAAGGGTCTTTTGTCAAATTGCCAACACATTTGAGCTTTGTCTCTCTCAAACTCCTAGTTCTATATCTTAAGTTTGGCAACTTAAGTGGTGTCTAGGTCTCTTTATCTCAATTGGGTGGTGCTTCTGTATCCCAATTGATCTAAGGAGATTGCCCTAGTGTTCAACAAGAGTGGCTCCTTTGGATTGTCTCTTAAAGGCACTTGAACTATCCTACTCTTCTTCTTCTCCTCACTCCCATCAGAATCCCACATTCCCCTACACTCTTAGCAAGTGCAAGGTGAGATACATCAAGTAGAGTGAGCAACTCCAGTGCAACATGGACCACATTTGAAGGTGAATGAGTTGACGCAATATATTACGGAGGATAGGTCTACGACGTTTAAGAAGTTTGGCTTTGCTCATAGTCTATAATCGAACGTCTGATCCAAAATCTTCAAAAAGAGGGTTCAGGAGATTTTTTAAGCTTTTTTTTATAAGGAACCTCTTTGATTCCCTTCAACACCTGAAAGATAGAGCGGGGGAACCTAATGTTTGGGGGTTGCAGTTAGAGGTAGTCCAAGTTATAGTTTGGGTGGACCTAGTTAAAACAAATATTAAGAGAACAATTCTATCCAAAATATTTTGAGAAGCCCAAGAAGAGAGAGTTCCTATTGTTTGAGCGAGAGATCTAACTATTGAAGTGTTGAAGATGAATTGCTTTAATTGTGGGCTCAACTATGAATCTACGAGCTCAAGGACACAATGTCATTGTGCATATTGTTAAATTTTTTATATCAATTGGGACATAAACAAAGCGTCATGCATATAAGATGAAGCAAATGTCATGCCTACACAAGTCCCAGAGAACTCACAAATCCTTGTTAGTGCTCACAAGCTGCAACACAGGGGACTTGGTCCATGTATTGATTTGGAGCTTCAATTCCAACCTAATCTTAAGCCTTTAAGATGTGTTACTCTCCTATTTTGGAAAGGTCAAGAAGCCTTCTAAGAGTTTTAATCATGAAAATGAGGTTAAACCCATGACAAGAATAAGTTGAGCTCAAAATAGTGGCGTGCTCCAAAACTGCCCAGAAGCCAGCGCACATACCTAGTTTGGTAAGCTTGATTACTCAAACTTAATTTGGACTTAAGAGGCTGCAAATCCACTTTTTGGAACCCTTAATATGTCAGCTTTAAGGACGTATAAAGAGTTCTAGGTTAGGTCATTGGGTAATAGGTCAATTGGAGCCATTTTCCAGACGCTGCAGAAACTATCCCAGACTGCATATGCTGTACCTTTTGGCCTATATCTCCCTAACGATAGCTCCAAAGTTCTGCCACCTTGTACCACCTAAAATTTGACTTCCTAAGCTTTCTAATAAGGCTTATTTCACCCCATTTGAGTAAGATACCTAGGAGATATAACTGTTTGAAGTTGGTAGTTGTAATCTGAAAAGCTGTTGACAAAAAGCATAAATCACGTTTCAACTTTTGTACTTGCATTGCTTTTTGGTTTCCTCTTGCTTTATGAACATTGTATGTCCCATTTCCCCCTTTATTTCAGCTTGTTAAAGGCTCTCTTATATAAGGGAGTCCCTTAGATTGTAAGAAATCATATTTGAATGATACATGAAAAGAGCTCAAAGCTTTCTCTCTCAAAAATCTCATTTCTCTTTATCCTTGTTTCTAAGGTGGTGAGTCTTGAGTGGAACCTTTATACAAGTGTTGGTGTCCAAGCCTTTAGACATTTCTTGGTGGTTCCTTAGTCTTGGTGGGTGACTTGGCCTTTAAACCAAGTCATATCTTCAGCACAAGGGAAATTTACAACTAAACTCAAGCAAGCTACATCTGGCCCAACTTTGGTCACGCTCCATTTGGTCTCAAAGCTAATCCAAGTTGGTGTTCTTGAATTTATACCGCATTTCCTTGCTTTGGTTTTATTCTTGTTAAGCTTCTCTTACACTCTTATTGTGGAAACCGTTGTGAATCTACCACTCTCTCTCTAGCATGAGCAATCCCACTTCTCCTCTTGAAACAACCTTGATGAAACACTTTGTTAGATCCTCAAATCTTAACCCACATTTGAATTCCCCAAAAAACCCCTCTTTTACTCCTCAAGAACCCCTCAAAATAGCCCAAACACAAACCCCAACCAAAACCCCTCAAAAAGCCTTAAACCACAAAACTGTGCAAACTCGAGCAGAACATAGGCACGGCCACCCCATGCCCCTAGGCACGACCGTACCACCCCTTCCTAGTGGCAAAACACTAGCACGGCCACCCTGTGCCCCTAAGCACGACCGTGCCTCCTTTCCCCAGCCTGTTTTTGCACCATGTTTTCCCTGGTATGACCGTGCCCTCTTCTTTCTAAGCCCTTAACCTCCTCTCTCCTCCTTTCTAAACTCTGCCATGTCTGATGAAGAAAACCACTCCACAAACTCCCCTCAACCGGCAAGGGTACCAAGGGGTATAAGCATGGAACAAGCTCATATCATGAGACAAGATAATGCCATTCTAGCCTTACAACAAAGTGTGAGGCAAATTAGTAGGCGACTTGAGCAAATGACCACCCAATTTATGGCCCTCTAAGCAGGCCAAAGAGCTTAAGAACCAAGTGATCATGGGGATGAACAAGGCTTTTCTAGTGACTCAAGTATGGGAAGCAATCTAATAAGGGGAGGTAGGAGACCTCCTATGGACGAGTTTAGAGACATCAAAGTAGAACCTCCAGAGTTTAATGGCAACTTGAACCCCGACGAGTACCTTGAGTGGGTTCTAGCTATGGACCGAATCTTTGAGGGCAAGGGGTATAATGATGAAAGAAGTTTCAAGGTTGGTAACCTTAAACTCACAAGGTATGCCTCCTTGTGGTTTGAAAACATCATGAAGCAAAGGAATAGAGAAGGCAAGAGAAAGATCAACTCATGGGAGAAACTTAAGACTCTCATAAATAAGAGGTTCCTTCCCGAAAGCTACAAGCAAGACATCTACAACCGGCTCTTCTCACTCAAGCAAAACAACATGAGTGTGGGTGAGTACATGAGGGAATTTGAGCAACTCCTCTTGAGGGGAGGTATCCATGAACCCCAAGAACAAACCGTGGCTCGGTTTCTCAATTGCTTAAACCCCCTCATTGCTAGAAAGGTGGAACTCCAAACTTATTTCACCTTGGATGATGTTTTCAAGCTAGCTCTCAAGGTATAAAAGTGAAGAAAAGAGAAGAAGGTCTTCACTAGGCCTTTCCCCAAGGATCAAGTGAGCTCAAAAACCCCTTTCAAACCCTTCTCTCATCGTAAACCCGAGAGCTCCTCACGGGTTGATAAGGGCAAGTTTGTGGCTCTTCGCTCTCCAAAGGAATTGCCTAAGAAGCTTAAAGGGAAGAAGTGCTTTAAGTGTCAAGGATATGGTCATTTCCAATATGATTTCCCAAACCAAAGGGTCATGACCATGCAAGAGGTACAAGGAGTTGATGCTTTATCAATAAAGGCTCAAGGAGAAACTCATGGAGTGGAATCGGATGACATTGAGGAAGAGACTTCAATTGATGCCAATGAAGGTGAGCTACTTGTCTTAAGGAGGATACTACATACCCAAGACACCCCTTATGACAACGCTCAAAGGGAAATGATCTTTCACTCTCGGTGTACCGTACAAGACAATGTGTGCAACTTGATCATCGATGGAGGGAGTTGCACCAACGTGGCCTCCACTATTCTTATTGAGAAGCTTGGCATTCCCACTATTCCTCACTCCAAGCCTTATTCTTTGAAGAGGCTCAATGATGGCGGCGACATTAAGGTAACCAAACAAGCCCTTATCTCCATTTCAATTGGGAAGAAATATAGGGATAATGTCCTTTGTGATGTGGTGCTATGAGTGCTTGTCATATTCTTTTGGGTCGACCTTGGAAATTTGATAGGCATGTTATGCATGATGGTTTCAAGAACACATATTCTTTGGTCATTGACAAGGAAAAGATTGCTCTAAACCCATTACCTCCTAACCAAGTCCACAAAATTAAGCCCGGGGTGGGAAGTGAGAAAAAGAGAGACCTTCTCATGTTGAGTGAAACACGGGTTGAGAGAGCTTTAGGCAAGGGTAAGCAAGTTTTAGCTTTACTCATGCTTGAAAGCAATAAAAGTGAGGAAGTGACTCTCTTACACCCTATGATCCGCCCCCTCATTTCCCAATATCAAGATGTCTTTCCACAAGATTTACCCCCTGGTCTCTCACCAATCTGAGGCATTGAGCATTAAATTGACCTCATTCCCGGTGCCCCACTCCCAAACAAAGCAGCCTATAGATGTAACCCTCAAGAGACCAAAGAGCTTCGAAGACAAGTTAATGAATTGTTGGCTAGAGGTTATGTGAGGGAGAGCATGAGTCCTTGCTCGATCTCGGCTTTATTAGTGCCCAAGTAGGATGGGTCATACCGCATGTGTGTGGATAGTAGAGCTATCAACAACATAATCAACAACATTACTATCAAGTATAGGAACCCCATACCTAGGCTTGATGACATGCTTGATGAACATCAATGAATCAGTTTACACAGTGACTTATCATTTAATTAGTGACCCTGCCAGTTATTATCTATAGTGCATTTGCCCTTCAGTTACCCGCACAGCTTCAGGCCAGGTCCCCCAATCGACTTGGCAGGTGTACACCTATTCATAGATCGTAACAGTATCAAGGGGTTCACTATCAGATAATGATTAGCAATGCAGTTTTATATTCATCTCATTCCCTATTTTGATGGTAAATGAATTGCAAGGTGGGCCCAAATCAATGCTTCAATGATCATTTAACAATATAGAAATGCATGTACTGAGCTTTGGCTCACAGTTCGAAATGTTTTTCATGTTTTGTTTTACGCGGAAGAACTAACTACACTGCTCTGGATTGCCAAGTGGGAACTAACAAATGCACGTGGTACGTTAGCCTAGAGCACTTCATTGCTGCCTGTTCCCGAAGGCCCGTAGCTGTAGGAAGGGCTTATATGTTGAGTAAGAAAGAAGCCTCCACCATTGGTACAGTATTTACGGGAACTCTCTTTCAATTTCAAAGCCATTTTATGTATTGATTTGTTCAGTTGCCACTCATTCCTGTATATTCACACGATCTGCCATGCAAGTGAACCTTAAGAAGGAGGCGAAAACTAATTACGGAATCAAGTTACCCAATAACTCTAGAGTTTAGTGTCGTATCTCTTATAAATTTGTCCCAATTACTATTGGTG
>JACYFF010031958.1:53160265-53248282 GCA_017589665.1 Selenicereus undatus
AGTTTAGTGTCGTATCTCTTATAAATTTGTCCCAATTACTATTGGTGGGATAGTATTCCCTGGAGTTCTAATTCAATTTGACTTCTCAGACTTTGATATCATTCTGAAAATGAGCTGGTTGTGCACTTATGAGGTCAAGATAGATTATGGGGATCATAAGGTTAGTTCAAGAGATGAACACGGCAGAGAAATATGTTCCATGGGCAAAGAAAGGGAAAAAAAACCTTGTCCTTTAAATTTTGTTATGAAAACAAGTGAGCTCTTACGTCAAGGATATATTGTGTATTAGTGTTATTCTATTAGCATTCGACCTAAGGAAGAAAAACCAGAAGATATCCTTATAGTTTGTGAACTCATATATGTTTTCCTGAAAAGTTATCGGGACTACTCCACACAGAGAAATTGGTTTTGAGCTTGAATTAATCGTTGGTGCCCAACCTATCTCCAAAATCCCATATTGTTTGGCCCCAATTGAGGTTAAAGAACTGAAGATTCAATTAGAGGAGTTCTTAAAGAAGGGATTTATCAGACCATCCTATTGTTCCAACGGGGTGCCCAGTTCTATTTGTAAATAAGAAGAATGGAACCTTGTGGTTATGTATTGATTACATAAAGCTGAACGTGATCAACCTCAAAAACAAATACCGATCGCCCCAAGTAGATGACTTATTTGATCAACTGCAATGAACGAGAGTTTTGTCCAAGATTGATTTGCAGTCAAGGTACCATCAACTTAGGTTCAAACCTCAAAATAGCCCCAAGACTGCATTAAGGATCATATTTCGGTCATTATGAACTCACTGCGACGCCTTTTGGCCTAATCAATTGCCCTGCGGCCTTTATGGATCGTATGAATAGAGTTTCAGACCATATGTAAACAAGTTGTGGTGGTGTTTATAAAACATATCTTGAAATACTCCAAGGATAGAGATGAGCATACTGTTCATTTGAGGATAGCGTTGTAGACCTTAAAGGAATATCAGTTATATAGCAAATACAAGAGGCATGAGTACTAGTTAGAAATAATGGTATTTTTGGAACATATGGTTTCAAAGGAAGAGATTAAAGTTGTTTTGCAAAAGGTGAAAGCAGTTACAAGGTGCCCAATACCCGCCAATGTATTGAGACTAGAAACTTTTTGGGTTTAGCAGGGAATTATCGAGTTTTAGGAAGGGTTTGTCAAATATTGTCTTCCCTGACCAATAGGTTGAAGGCAACTACAAAGTTAGAGAGAAGATAAACTGGTGGCTTATGCCTCCCAACAACTCAAGTCTTATGAGAAGACTTACCCTACCCGTGATCTGGAGTTAGCAGTTGTAGTATTTGCACTGAAAATTTGGAGACATTACTTATATGGAGTATCATGCAAAATCAATGCTGATCATCAAAGCTTGAAGTACGTCTTCACTCAGAAAAAGCTAAATCTACATGAAACATCAGTTGTGACAGATCCAATGTCAACCAACAACTGGAAATGTTGTGGCAGATGCCCTGAATAGGAAGGCACGACATCCCTTGAGCACTATAGTGATTACTCAGTTGAATCTCTTACCTTATAGTTTCGGTAAGTACATCAATGAATCAGTTTACACAGTGAAACATGTTTAATTTGGGGGCGTTACACTCTATGTCAAAAGGCCAAAAGTCAATTCCACCAAGGGTTACACACTCCATGGCCCATGCCAAATGGTCGATGGGAAGATGTGAGAATGGATTTCATAGTTGCCCTTCCTAGAGCTCAAAGGGGCAAAGATGCTATTATGGTGGTGGTGGACTGTTTCTCAAAGATAGGTCACTTCATTCCTTGTGAGAAGACCGATGATGCCTCTCACACAGCCCATCTCTACTTCAAGGAAGTTGTTAAGCTACATGGCATTCCTAAGAGCATTGTGTCCGATCGAGATACAAAGTTTCTTAGTGATTTTTGGAGATGTTTATGGAGGCTCCTTGGTACTAAACTCTTGTATAGTACGTCCACCTCCCACCATCCTCAAATCAACGGTTAAACCGAAGTAACCAACAAGACCCTTGGTACTTTACTTCGGAGTTTAGTGAGTAAGAGCATCAAAGAGTGGGATCTCAAGCTTCCACACGCTGAGCTTGGTTGCAATTGAACTCCTAGCTTTGCTACCTCCCACTCTTCTTTTGAGTCTTACTATGGAATCAACCCTCTAACTCCCCTAGAACTTATACCACTTCCACTTGCGTCCAGAGTGAGCTATGAGGCTAAGGAAAGGGCCAAAGAGATGAAGAAGCGTCACCAAAAAATTCGGGGCCAAGATTGAGAAGACAAATGAGGTGTATAAAGCTAGAGCCAACAAGCACAGCAAGGCCATTACGTTCAAGCTCGGGGACTTAGTGTGGATACACTTGAGGAAGGAGAGGTTCCCCTCTAGGAGAAAGAACAAACTCATGCCAAGGAGTGATGGTCCTTTCAAGGTCCTCGAAAATGTGAATGATAATGCCTACAAGTTAGAGCTAGACCTGACAAGTGGGTCATTCAGTTCAGGTACGGGTTGGGTCAAGTTCGGGTCTGGTCATGTTCGGGTTAAATGACATTTTGGGTTGTTTTGGTTTGGGTCGAATATGGTTCTGTTCGGGTCAATTTCGGGTCAACCAATTTTTGGTCAAATACGCTCATCATGCAAAAACAAGCAACTTTGTAGAAAATTTCGAATCGGGTATGGTTTGGTTGAAGTCAATTCGGGTTTCAGGTCCACTTTCGGGTGAGTATATTTCGGATGTCGGGTCAGGTATGGATCCAAGTCGTTCGGTTCGGGTTTCGGGTCTTGGGTCAGTTTTGCCAGGTCTAGTTAGAGATACCCGGGGACATGGGTGTATCTTCTACATTCAATGTGGGTGATCTCACACCCTATCTTGAAGATGAAAAAAATGGTGATGATTTGAGGACAAATCACATTCAAGAAGGAGAGGATGAAGCAAATGTCATGCCTACACAAGTCCAAGAGAACTCACAAATCCTTCTTAGTGCTCACAAGGTACAACACAGAGGACTTGGTCCATGTACTGATTTGGAGTTTCAATTCCAACCTCATCCTAAACCTTTAAGATGTGTTACTCTCCTATTTTGGGAAGTTCAAGAGCCCTTCTAAGAGGTGTAATCATGAAAATGAGGTTAAACCCATGGCAAGAAAAAGTTGAGTTCAAAACAGTGGCGTGTTCCCAAACTGCCCAGAAGCCAGTGCACATACCCGATTTTGCAAGCTTGATTACTCAAGCTTAATTTGGACTTAAGAGGCTAAAAATCCACTTTTTTAAACCCTTAATATGTCAGCTTTAAGGACATATAAATATTTCTCGGTTAGGTCATTGGGTAATAGGTCAATTGGAGCCATTTTTCAGATGCTGCAGAAACTGTCCCAGCCTACACATGCTGCACCTTTTGGCCTATATCTCCCAAACGGTAGCTCCAAAGTTCTACCAACTTGAGTCACCTGAAAGCTGACTTTTTAAGATTTCTAACAACGCTTGTTTCACCCCATTTGAGTAAGAGACCTAGGAGATATAATTGTTTGAAGTTGGTAGCTGTAATCTGAAAAACTGCTGACAAAAAGCATAAAGTACTTTTCAACTTTTGTATTTGCATTGCTTTTTGGTTTCCTCTTGCTTTATGGACGTTGTATGGCCCCTTTACCCCCTTTATTTCGTCTTGTTAAAGGCTCTCTTATATAAGGGAGACCCTTAGGTTGTAAGAAATTAGATTTGAATGATATATGAAAAGAGCTCAAAGCTTTCTCTCTCAAAAATCTCATTTCTCTTTATCCTTGTTTCTAAGGTGGTGAATCTTGAGTGGAACCTTTATAAAAGTGTTGGTGGCCAAGCCTTTAGGCATTTCTTGGTGGTTCCTTAGTCTTGGTGGGTGGCTTAGCCTTTAAACCAAGTCATCTTCAGCACAAGGGAAATTTTCAACTAAACTCAAGCAAGCTACATTCGGCCCATCTTTGGTCACGCTCCATAAGCTCAAATGAGGTTTCAGCCCAAAAATTAATTGGCAATGAGTAGAGTGGAGTAACTCATATGTGGGACGCCATCTACTTTCATATTCTTTTTTTAGTTTATCAATGTGAGACAACATCGTCTTTCATATTTCAACACACCCCCTCACGTATTGACTATTTAACAAGACTCAATATGTGCACACAATTTTTAATCAAATGGGGATGGTGACAAATCAAGATCGAACAACCTGACTCTGATACCATATTAAATTGTTTATATCAATTAGGTTATAAACAAAGAGTCATGCATATAAGCTCAAATAAGCTTTTAGTCCAATACCAATTGGCAACAGGTGAAGTAACTCACAAGGTTATATGCATACTCAAGCCCTTTAATTTTATCAATATGGGACAGCACTCACTTACATATTCTTTTTTTTATTTTGTCAAGATGACACTCTGTTAAGGAAAGTTGTACCTAGCTAGAATTTGTATTTAGGTATGATATGTATTTAGATATGATTTGTAATAGCTTCTTTCCTTATCTTTTATATCTTGTTAGTTAAGCTAGGATTGCTAGGCATGTATAAAGATCGATCGAGGTGTATTGTATTAGGCAACAAGTAATAACACGTAAACGCTTGTGCACGTTTTTGGTCCCTCGGCTCCTCGGGTTTGCTCACATATACAACTCTTGTGATTAATCTACGATATGATGGTAGATTTGGAGAGGACACCAAAGGAAAATGAGGCCCCTTGGGATAGTTAATGGGGGAAGAGGAGGAAAAATCCAATGAGATCACTTCAACCCTCCAAAAAAAAAAAAAAAACCAAATAAAAAGCTCGAAGTTGAAGGACAACAATAGTGGCAACAATAGTCTTTAGAGACTAAAGAGATTTGGAAGAGGTAAGGGATAGCCTACTGGGTTTGTGGGTAAAACATGGACACTATACTCGTGACTATAGGTTTATTATTAAGAAGGCGTGCCATCATTATAGAAGCAGACAACGCAAATTGATGAACTGCTCAACACCACTAACAAACATGTAGAGTAATCATAACCGTGGCAGGATCAGCTGCAAAAACCATATTAGACAATAAGAGAAAGACTAACCCGCCTAAGAACCTCTAGAGAGCCAGTAAAGGCCACCCAACGCATGACCTCATAAAACGGAGGCAAAGTATACGTGATGAGAACAAGTGAAGCTAAGGATGGTCCATGTACGGCGAATGATAATCTTTCTATTCAAATGCCCCCCAATGCTATATTATATGATTTTTTTGTTATGCGAACGTGAGACCCTAGGAGTGATTAATGCAATCTATCACCTCTACGTTATTTGGCCTTCCCCACAGGAAGGCTGTGAGTTATGTTAAACTATTTAAGGGGTGCTCTCTTCTAGTTGATGGTCAAGAGTTCTTTAACTAAGTTATTACTAATTTGGAATTGATTCTTATGTTAAACTATTGGGGATGGATTGGTTAATGAAGTATCTAGCCAAATAAACAACCATAAATATGACAAGACCAATGGAAAGAGGGTAGTGCATAGGGAAGTAACCTGAATTTTGAGGTGAGATTTATCTTAGCATTGAAGGCTCACTAACTAGTAAATCGGGGTTGTAAGTGTTTCTTGTGCAATTTTGTGGATGTTAGTAACTCTAAAACAACTTTAACATATATTCTAGTGGTTAATACATTTCTTGATGTTTTTCCTAATGAGATCCCGTGTATCAAGGTAGAATCTTGACACAACCCAAGTTTTGCGTCCATCTCCGAACACATAGAATGGTACTGCAGCTGAGGCAACTACGTGCTAGAGTTAGTTTCCTTTTTTATTCTTCGACTTCAATCCAAGTTGCACTTGTAGGGGGATTTTATGAGCCAAGGTTTTGTTGTTGGAAAGTTCAAGAGGGAGGATGTTGTGAACTTGTCTGCGGGGGAAGATGCTGAGCCACTTTCAATGTCATTTATGCAAGAGAAGTGAACCATGTTTGTGTGGCTCCTCACCAAGAGTGAAGTATTTACGGTCAAAGCAGCATACAAATTGCGGCTTGGGGCATGAACCTTGGCGTGAATTGGTGGCTTGTTGATTATCAATATTTCCTCAGGATCCACGAATGGGCTTATTGATTTAATCAATTAGATGGCTGAATCTCTACAGTACGAACCTGCAGGCTATTTGGAGAATGAAGGTCAACATTGACCAGCAACACGCCAACACTAAGCAATGGTCATGGGGCTTCGGAGTGGTGATGAGAACGAAGCACAACAAGCTAGCTCACCAACTTTTGCAGGTACTTATGGACAGTCAACGGTTCGCAAATTGTAATAATAAAATTGGCAGCAAACTCTAATAGAAAATCTCTATACACAGCTATTGTAACTAAAGAATTTCCAGAGTATGATTCGAACATATTAGTTTTCTTTGGATTGTACACAAGAAATTGCATTGAGCTCACATTCTCTAAGAGAAATCAACTTCAACTGGGACACATGGGAGATCGAGCTACCAACATATCTGAGGCAGAGCTCACCACTCGCACACCAAACCAGAGAGTCACCACAAACAATAATTCGGTAATGCAAGGTGCACTGTGATGGACTAACGACTGAGCTTAACATGCTAAAAAGTTGACCCAAGCTTCAATGTACGTGTGTACACTATATACATCCAATAAATGTACAGAACCATAAGACTTCGTCCCAGACCTTTACCTTTCCTGCCATTATTTGCACCAGCACGCTTAATCAAGATCCCAGGACAATTGCAAGTTTCGCTTCATGAAGAAATCATTCAGCTTCATTTTGCTTCTTCAAACTCCATACCATTCATTCATTTACAATGCATATGCACATATCAGAGGAACAAGTCAACGCTTTTGCCGTCTTCCTCAGTCCGCCTTTGCTGTCAATGTCTTGATCATTCCCTTCGTTATCTTGGAAAACCATATCAAGTTCAACATCGCGAGCACACACGGGGCAGTTAAAGTGAGGTAATATCCAATAGTGGGCAGCAGCATAATCTGCGAAGGGGGGAGCACAACAGAAATAAAGGGCTTCGATTTATTTGCTACATGTTCAGGAAGCACAAGAAATAAAGGTCTAAGATTCATTTCCCACATGTTCATGACATTCACATTGGCAAGTAAACGAACTGCTTGCAAGCGCTTTACTCTCTTGACATTTCTCCCCTTGTAACCCAGGTAGTTAAAAGTCATCAAGAGGAACAAACCATTTCTCTATGAACAACCTATAACAAGACCCAAACTACCACATGCACGAGGTGAAGTTGGATTCCTGCTGAATCTTGTTAAATGGCATTAATTGATCATGCCAGCGGCACATTGATAGCCACATCTTTAGGGACATAGTTCCACTAAGTATAGACACATACCACAAATAGCAAGAGTTTATTAGTGTTATACAAATATGCTCTTGGCAGACTCTTGCCCCAACATGCAATCTTTAACCCCAAAAGAAAGCATGTTCAGCTGTGCACAAATACGACGACAAAAGCTCCAAGCCAAGGTGGGTCCCACTTTTGCCGATTCTAGGAAGATCCAGTTCTGTGCAAATAAGTTGGCTAATAATATGCCCCAAAAAGTACATATTAAAAAACATCCCATCATATTATGCATTCAAGCACTCGTAAAATATTTTATTCCCCAGATACTGCCAAAAATCATAAGCTCCACCAACAATAAGAGAAACACATGCATTCTCCTATTTGAAATATTTGAGCAGATACAGCCCACTCCATACCCCCCCCCCCCGAAAAAAGAACAAAAAAGATACACCAAGATATTTACCAGCTCCATATTATCACACAAGCAGTTGAAGAGACACTATTAGGCATTTTACCTGTGAGTTATAGTAGACTTAAGAGAAATATCTCACTATGACATCCTCTATTTTGGGAAAGTTACATGCCGCATGCAGGAGTATGATACACGCTGCTCTCAAGAGCCATAGCACTTAGAGAACATCACATAACTTTGTTAGCTATTTCCTGATTTGAATCACCAATAACGATTTGCTCTAATCTAGTAGACTAGCATGTACAGAATGCCTTCCAAATCAAGCCTGAGCTGTAGGCTAAAAACAAGGGGAAACCACTTTTTTCCAAGAATTTTTGCATTTCAAAACGCAAAAAATATTTAAAACGAAAATGTTCGCATTTGAGACCAAAAACCGCAGTAATTTATATTGCCTATGCACTTACATGCCATGTTGCAAAATGCTTCCGTACTGGAATGGAAATATTTAGAGAAAATAAGGCACCGTATAGTAGTTGTCCCAAAAAAACGAAGCCTATCTGGAATTCAATTGTAGCGGTGAACTATGTACACTTGAAACCTCCAACCCCCCCCGGCCCCCCCCCCCAAAAAAAGAAAAAGCTACCGCAATTAAAAAAAAAAAGAAGAGATAAGATAAATAGGGAACACCCTATCCTTCAGGAATCTAGCATATTGACTTTGTTTGCCTTCACTCTGCATCATATCTGTGGCAGGATAGTCCTTATTGGAAAAAGAATATATCTACCTGCTATGATACATGGACTATGAAGTATCTATTTACCTGATCAAAATGAGCATAGATGTGGTAGAACACATACAAGAACAGAAGGATCCTAGCAACCTGCAAGAGTCCATCCATGTAAAAATCAGTCAGCAACCTAACCACATTGAGCAGACAAGATGGCTATGATGACATTAAACTAAAACACTATTAAACACAAAAAGGTCGCGGTAAGGTTGTCTCTGTGTGACCAAAAGGTCATGGGTTCGAGCCTTGGAATCAGCCACTGACAAAGTCAAGTTAGACTGCCTAAAATTCACCCCTTGGGGTGAGGCCTTTCCCCGGACCCTGTGTGAACACGGGATGCTTGTGCACCGGGCTGCCCTTTACTATTAAACACAAAAAGTGGTCCTTTGTTACTGCGTATCATATTCAAGGCCTGATCCGCGCAAACTAGTCAAACTCAAGCACATCAAATTTATATTAGAAGATAGCCAGAAAAAGACTGACTTCTGTGGACCACATGGCCTGATTACTGCCACTTGCCTGAAAATGACTAATTCCTACATAGATGTGCTAAGACTGATAACAATACATAATAGCTATTCAAATAGTTACACTCACCAGCCAAGTTAAGAATATAGCCACTCCATTGACAACGTATGATTTAGATTTCTTCTTCCCAACCGCATCAAGATACCTTCACCACAAGAAGGTCCAAATTAACCTAGGATCAAGCAAAACTAAATTTGCTATCAAAGAAGGTGAGACATACAACTGGTATGGGAGTTACCATCTCAAGTTGATCCCTGGTGTTGTTGTCTCTGAAAGCAGAACCATATAGGTATAAAACTGCCCTTTCCCAGTTGACATGGCATATCCTAGTGCTGCCATAGAAAGAAAATGATGAACCACCTGCAAAAAAATCATACGTCACTCTTGTTGGCTTATGCTGTCAATTGTAGTTGTTGAACTTTAATTAAAGAAGGATTTGCATTCTCTCACTTCACTGGATAAGAAAGCAATCTACTAGGTTTCCACAAAACCATCGAAGCTAATTATGTATTTCCTCATGGTGATCTATAAAATTAAAAACCTAAACACAAATTAAAAAGTGAGACATACGTATTCCATTCCGCCTAGAGCAGGATAAAACCAAAATATCATCGCAAGGTCAGAGATGAAGTATCCAACAGAGACCTGTACAAGTACATGGGTCAGAATATGGTTAGAAAAGTTATCATATCATAAACCAAAACAAACAAAGCTCATACGCGGCATGGATATACTTCCTAGATGTAGATGAAAAATTCCACATAAGAAATAACAGTGAAGGGCGAGGAAGAAATTCCAATAATTCGTTAGCATAAGAAGCAAAAGGCGCATTTGTGATTTCATTTGTGACCATCAAATAGGAGTTCTCAGGAACAACCCCCCCCCCTGAAAACAAAAAAAAAAAGCAAAGAAAAAGAAAAGGGAAAAAGCGAAAAGAGTTGATCTTTTCAAATTTTATCAAAACACAAATTTCACAAGAGGAATAATTCTGGTACATTAATGTTCAATGCTACAAAAGCATAATAGAACTTTTCTCTTCCCACCACTGCTTTTCAAGGTACAGGAACAAATGTCACCAGTCATATTGATGATGTCAATCAAGAAGTTGAGTGATTAAACATCAAGAAAGTGTCCAAACTATAAGAGTCCACTATCTCAGTTCTTTTCCACTGTGCCATCAATTCAAAGCCCTCCATGTGACAGAAGATCCCACAATCCTTCTGCAGCACTCTGGCTGCTGGTGACCCTAACTTCAACTCAATGTGCTGATCAGTTATAAATCAATTGAAGTCTTCTACCATGAGCAAAGCAACCTACACAGACTTCTACACTAACACCTTGGATTGGGTCAACTGTAGAAGTGGCAAAGATTTAGCCCATGCAAAGGTTACACTACGAAGATTAGTGAAGCAAAGAATCATCAAATACGAGAGGTACAATCTCAAAGATTATGAGGGATGAAGGTTGATAACAGAATAATGTGTTGTTTGGCATGGAGTGAACAGAATATGGAGAAATAAAATAAGAGTGTTTCATTCTGTTTGCTTATGCCTGTTCCAAAACTTGTTCGCTTCCTTTCAGCAATGCTCCTCCATGGGATTAACCCCAGGGGCTTCAAATCCATTTCTAAGGTAACTAAAATGGTAGAAAAGCGACCGGACGGCACCATCGGCACCATCCAGCTCAATCCATGGCCCACCATCTCTACCACCATGCAATCACCACAGACAGAGAAAGACATGGATGGTTTTAATATCCCACCTCCTAAAGACAACAGATTTTTGCTATATTTTTCTACATTTAAGGAAAAATATTAACTACTACCCCACTTCCATCGGTTTTATGTATTATGCTTTTAACTGCAATAAAGCAAAAATGAATCCAGAAAAGATTCCCGTCTACATTCATCAATGACAAAATTATAACAATTCAATGGAACTTTTGAACTCTCTAATCCCAAACAAGAGAGGAATTTTAGCACCTACTGTGAACAGATGCTGCAGTATGACGTATCTACCAAAGATTTAAGAGTATTACAAATCTTCCTCTATGGCTGCTCCTCTACCCAAAAAGTCTAAATCTGAAGCTGCAACAGAGCAGCGCTTTTACTACTTTGAGACAATAGTTGTGGCATGATCAGATGAATTTGCTCCAGTCTAAACATGATTAGAATTTGGTAGTCTCTGCAGGGCAATTCCACTTCAACACATTCTCTGATGAATCTGAGAAATTCCACATACCATAGAAGAAGAAGAGTAGCAGGAAAAGTGCATGAAAGCATGCCTAAAAGATCCAAAGCACTCAGATACATCCCAACTAGGAAAGCCAGGAGACTTTTAATGGAAATCTTAATACAAGATCATTTGGAAGTTAACCATCAAAAACTCATGGTCCTTCACCTACAGCAGTTGACCGTTGCTGCCAAAAAAATTTCACCTAGCTACAGCTCAGAAAATAAGTGGGGAAATACTAGGATCTCATCCTTAGTTTAAAAAAGCAGCGCCTCTAGGCGCACTGAGCCGCGAGGCGGCCACTGTGGCGACTCACAATGGGTGAGGCGAGGTGAATCCTTTAAAAGTGGTGAGGCGAATCCTTTAGGCACACTGAGGCGCAAGGCCAGCGAAGCGAGGGCTTTATTGATCTTAATTGAGAAGTGAAGCTATAGGACAAAGAGGAGAACCTTTAACCATTAAAATCAAGAACTTTGTAAAAATTAACACTAATCTTAGTCTTATATCGCGATTTCGAGCATAATCCCTTATGGAATTGACAAATTATAAGACAAAAAAAAACCCTAATTTTTGAACTGTTAAGTATGGAGTCCTAATGGTGACAAAGGGGTCAAATGTCCATCTTCATATTGTTCCGGTGGTCAATCTTCACTGGAATTAGTGTAGTGGGCTCCAGTTACTAGCTTTCTTCTTCCAAGGTGGGAGTGTGGGGGATCGTTAGAAGTCTAGTGGGAAGGGGCTAGACTAGAATTTGTGCATATTATTTCCTTTTTCATTCATACTTTTATTTATTGAAGATTTCCTGTGGTCTTAATTTGTTATATTGTGTAAACTTCTTTTATTTAGGAAAGAATCAGCCATATTTTTTATTTTATTATATTTTTCTGACTTAAAGAAACCATTTTTTCTTTCCTAATAGTTTTGATTTTTTCTTTCCTTTAAAAACTTACAGCAAGAATGTTTGTTACTTATTAGCATTTTGATTTGTATTTAAATAATATAATTTGCTTTGCATTGTATTTTAAGCTATTTTACGAACGTTTTTAACATTGTAACGGTTTAGATGGACATCTAATTCCATATTGATACAATCATAACTCATTTGGGCAAAATCTATCTGCTGAGTACATTTTAGGCATTTCTGTGTAAAGGTGCGCCTCACATCCATGATGCGTGCGCCTTTGCCTTGAGGCTCACGCCTTGTACCTCGGAGCTCTTTGCGCCTCAATGCGCCTTGCACCTTTTTAAACTAAGATCTCATCATTTATCCCAATAGACAAGAAAAGTCGAAGAACCTAAACATATAAGAACTTGAACTCATCAACATGAAATCACAATGACCAACAGTATAAGAAACTGCACGGGTTTCATCATGAATTTTATCACACTGCTCAAAAAGCAACTGCTCCTTGGTTTATTTTGAGCACAGTATGAGAAACTGTACGAGTTTTATCATAAATTTCAGAAACAAGACGAGATACCATAGTATTCAAAAAGCAACTGCTCCTTGGTTCATTTTGCACAGAAATTCAGTTTACAAAAATGTTGGGGATATCAAGGTCGCTATTACAGCAAGCAAGTGAACAATGTAGAAGGTATCCAGAATTTGTGCGTATACTGAAACACTTGCCTCAGTTATCCAGCAAATTTCAAAGCACATCAAAAGTAAACAAGTGAATTTTCAGGAAAATAGGGATTGTCACTTGAATTGACCAAGGAATTGGTGGATTTTTCCACATTAAAGCTCTTAAATCTAACTCAAGTATAGGTCAACCTCGTTAGTGATTCTTATGGCTAATAGATCAGTGATGAAGTCTTCATTCTTACCCATACAACCAAAAAAAGGGGGGGGGGGGAATTGCAAAGACCAATCTTGGGTCTCCAAGTCCTAGATTCTGGCAAAGCAAACTGATCAGCCCTACCAAAACACAGAAATTATCTATGAAACAAACACCACATTCCTCAATATCAACAAACCTTAATGTAAGAATGACAAATTAAAACAATGGCAAGTAGTAGGCATGCACATTTCTCTCCAGAGGCTCCCATTTTCACTGACCAGGGGTTGCAGTCAAAGAAAACTCCTGTCTCCCTCAAGACACAAAAGTTAAGCTCCTGCCTCTTGCTACACTAAATCCACATGGTCAGCTGTATGCGGGTCTAAACTTTCCTCCGTTCAATGCAATTACTTTGTGAATACTACTCAATTATTGGAGGGTTCCTTGACAAAGAAACACAAACAATATAAAAGAGCATGAAACTTTGAACCATACATCCACAGAATATGGAAAAGAAAAACAGAAAAAAGCAAGAATCTACAAGTCTCGCAAATGTAGAAGTGAGAATTCAGCAGGAGAGTATCTTTACCCCTAACACAAATGTTGAGAATGCTGAACTTCGAAACAGAACAGGACCACATCGTGGGTCATCAGCAAAGAGATCTGACCAGAAGGCCAAATATATAGACGAAACCGTGATAAAGATTGCATGCACACTCGATATAGCCCTGCACACAGTTAACATCACCTAAGAAAGATCACAACATTCAAGTGCTCTACTAATCAACAAACAAGGACTTGAAGAAAGTTACCTGTTATCCCACTCAATCTTTTTTGTCTTTGGGAGGCTAGAATAGCTCTTTAAGAGAGTGGCGCTGATTGTTTTTGAGATGTCATATACCTATGAATCAGTAATTAATTTCAAAGCATACAGCACAAAGAACATTAAATACTCTCTTGTAAACTGAACAATTCGACCACATAACAGTAAGTTTGGTTGACACAAAAGAGACAGTAAGACATTGTAAAAGCTATCACGAAAACACACCAATTTGCAGACCAAAATGCCACATATGACGGAAGTACAGGGAATCCATCGATTTTCCTGTGAATACTCTCTGAAGACCTGATTGACCCACTCCTGGTAATCACTTGTCATCATAACAACTGTAGACTTTGAAGGACTTCATCAATAGAACAAGGAAGACTCATATTAGTAATTTTGCATTGAACATGACCTTGAAAATGTGAAGAACTGCATACATAGTTACAAAATGGACCGCTAACAAATCTGACCATGCATAAGCCTACCTATGATTTGAGAGTTAACAACAGTTCCCCAAAAGAATGAAGTGGATCATCTGCTAACACACAAAGCAATATTCTAGGTTTTAATGAAAATGGCGACAGTATCAATCGCATTTGTACTAGAAAATATCTTATACCAGGGTTCTTCCTGCCATTAACCAACATGAATCGGGATGAACCATGTTATTGAAAAACATTTCGTGATAAAGTTCAGTCAAGAATATGTGAAATGTAATTTAAATGTAATTGAAAAAAAAGAAATGCAAGAAGATGCAGTGATAGACATCGGGCATGAAAATGAGTACAACTTAACTTAAACTAAAGCTGAACTTCCTGTTCAAGCAACAGGGGAACAAACTACATAGATAAACCTTTAAAAGGTTCCAACACTTATCGTCCCTATTTGTACTCAACTCTACCAAAACAGCTTAGGACATTATCAATTTGGTTCATACGTTGACAACCACCAAGAAAGTATAGAAAGCAATCATTAATCATTCGACAAGACTTTAAAGCAGGGCAAACTAACTCAATAAACTGATGACTTTCCGCACATGAACCACCCAAGAGAATAGAATCATATAAGTAAAAGGGTGATGAAAAAAAAAATAAAATGGAGAGACAAATACCAGAACTGTAAAATCACGACAGAGAATTGGCCGAACCTGAAGATTCAAAAATGTCCAATGAAATTTCTGTGCCCCGGCAATCGCAAGTTGCGACGACGAGAACGCCCGAGAGAGAGAGAGAGAGAGAGAGAGAGAGAGAGAGAAATGGCAGGGAAGAGGGCAAAGGACAGGGATATTGATTTTTTTGGAGGGCGGGGGGTTTGGAGAAGGGGAACGGTCGGCGAAGAAAGAATCTGGGAAGGAAGACTATAGGAGACAACGGGAGGTTTATTATTAGATCACCAGGATGACACGACCTCAACACCTACAGCTTAAGCATCTTCAAAAAATGAATTCGTCACTTTTGGGTTTTGGTTTTTTGATTCCCTGTTTAATGCCTTCCAAACGGAAGTTCAAACGTGTGGGCTACGTAGTCACCATAAAAATTTGCCAAAGGATATTTGGTAGATAATTTTTTAGATGGTTTTTTACTCAAAAATAAATTTTTGAGAAAGCAATTTGCTAAGTTAAATAATTATTTAGATTGTTTGGTAAATAGTTTTTTAGAATAACTTTTTCACCTCAAAAAAGTTGTTTTCTAAAGAGGCAATTTGATCTCACATTGTATAAGTTTTTTCTACTTTCTTAAACCTGGAAGTTGCTTGTGTATTAGCTATGTTTGAAAACCCTTCCTTTACTTTTGGGTCATTGTGCTAATCATAGACAAGGTTGTAGATAAACCACTCTCACTATTGTGATACGGCAGCTTATGTTTGAATCTACGAACTCATTTTTAACCCAATTTCTCTCTAAAAACTCCTAGTGATTGCATACTGAACTGGCTACTCAAGTGGTGATACACTAGATCAACTTAGCTCATCTTGGTGGTGTTTTTGTGTCCTACATGATTTAAGGTGAGTGCAAAGTGCATACAGGAATAGTGATTCTATGTCACATTTCGCGTACTTGACTGTCCAACTCTACATTGTTATTTGTTGCATGCTTGCTTATTCATTCTTTAAGTGATTGCTCTATAGACCTTTACTGAGCTTGAGTTTAGTGAAGCAACATACATCAAGTGATATCAAAGCTTTGGCTGCCTTCCTTGACCTCAATTTCTACCTAAACACAACCATAAGCCCAAATACAATCCCAGTCCACAAAGAATCATGTCAAAATGTTATCCAACCTCACTTTTGAAAAGGCTATAATGCATTGAGCATGCAATCATATTGTTAGTCTAAAATCCCGAGGGCACCAATTTGGTGTTTATAGGAGCCCGCTACTTTGGCCGACACCATTAGGACGATGGGCAAAGTATGCGATGCCATGCAAGGATGTATGCAAATGCAGAAGTGAAGGAAAAAGGATCGCTGGGGAGAAAATCATTTTCAAGAGCCTAAAGAGATGTATGTAAATAGGGGTCTTTTCGGGTTCCTACATTTCCAGGATGACTAAGCTCTAAATGTGTGTGTATTCTTGCTAACTTCTCACCTACGGGACTAACATCCTACGATTGGAGTGAAATGCAAGTCCATCTAAGGTTACTCCTACATGGCCAATGTCCTATGGCTAGGACAAAAAGGAGTCCACCCAGGATCTATCATAAAAGACCAACCTCCTATGTCTAGGTGTTAGATAATTTCCATGAAAGAGGTTGTCCTCCTCAAGGATGGTGGGAAATTTGCTCCAATTGTGACCAAATTGTGGATGAAAGTGCAATTAAACTAATATTAACCTAATAATTCCCTATACTAATCCAACAACTAATGAAAACCTAGATAATGACTTGTACACAAAAACTAGCAGAGGTGACAATCAACAGTTATCAGTAACTAGTGGCTTCCATTTTTCTAGAGTAGTTGCATGAATATCTATTTTGGTTCAAATTATCCATTTGAGGATAGATAAATCCAAGTGAGGTTAAGTGCAAGAGGAAGACTTATTTAGTACCGTAACTTACATAGCTAATGACATATACGTTGGCCTTAATTATTGTGAAGTCACCAAGTTGGCATCTCAAATACTCATTCCGGCTCTCCAATTCTTCATTACGCATCTTCACTGCATCATAATTCTTGATGAGAGCCTCAAATTTCTCTTCCAAAGTCATATTAGCACTTATGACTCAAAGTGGCTTAAAACACAGTTCTTTGTGTATTAGATTGAGTTTAGGCGGTAGGGATGTGTTTGGGTTGTGGTTCTAGGTCAAGGAGAAGCCTTTCCTCTGATACTAAAAATGGTGTATTCTATCAAGGACAAACTCACACTCAACTAAGAATGGAAGTTCAGCCAAAACATAATGCATACAAAGACTGGGAATCAAATGCAAACAGGAATAACAAGTGAGGCTTAATGGATACTAATTCCATTCTTGGTTTTGAAAACACCACCAAGAATTTAGTTAGGGCCCTTAAACAATCTTTGGATATAGGAACAACACCAAAAAGGAGCTAAGACTCTTGCTAGATCATACCTTACTCGAAGTTGAGAATGAATAAGTTTGCATGAAGTTTCGAGTTCAAAGGAGCTAAGGCTCAATTTCATTAGTTAAATCATCCAATTTGATTGCAATAAACTAGCAGGTAAGTACATATACACATTTCCCTCTTGCTACCAAGTTGGAATGAGATTTCTTAATAGTTAGCAAACCTCTAATCTAGCTTAAACTAATCAGAACACAAAGCATACTTAATACTAGCTAACTACATTCGGTGAGCCTAGTAGATACAAGTTGGTTAACAACTAAACTAAGTCTTGAACATGTTAGTTAGCTTAAAAATGATCCACTTGCATATGGTATATAGAAAAATGGCTACGGCAGCTGCTCCCTTTTTAGCCATCCAATCAGATTGTAAATGCGTCTTTATCTCTTCTCTTAGTGGCCAAATTATCCTCCAAAGCTGCAAAAGACTAAATGTTGTTGTTTTTGGTCCCTTAATCTCCCAAGATATCGAGTATGAAGGACCCTAAAGCCTCCTCCAAAAGTCAGAAAAATTGCAACGTCAAACATAGTCAAACAGCCTAGTTTGGCGCCAGTTTTGTGCAAGCTGATTCACCTCCACTAGGTTTATATTTGATTTTAATACATGGATGAGTACATTAGGATGTTAATGAACACCATAACTGAATAAATTAGGACCATATTAGGTTTAAGGGAGTGAACCAATCAGAAACTCCAACAGGGTTAGAATTGAGTTAACACTATAACGGTTAACTTAATGACAATGAATCCTCATGAAGTACTTAAACCTGGATTTCTCTTCATGCATTGATATTTGAGAATGTTAGCTAACATCCTAGGAAAACATGATGGCACTAAACCTCCTAAAGGCTTAGGAAATCAAGTGTACAAAACCGAGCTTGTGCACTAAATCAAACCTAGGTAAGGCCGAACTTTGGCTAAGCAAAGTTTGGATCATGACTTGGAACTTGGTGCTTGAACTTGGACTTTCTTGACTGTATTGAGGTGTTGAATCATGCTCCATGGATGAATCTCTATCATGATGATGACAATTAATACAATGACATTGATTTGTATTTGTATTGAAGCGCACATAACGAAAAAAAGATTACATACTTGATTGACAAAATTAGTTTTCCTTAGTGGTGATGCCCTATGAAATGGACAACTTTGTGTTTATGATGTGTCTCCTTTAACTAAAAAGGATTACCATAGGAATACATAGTGGGAGGGAAAATAATCCTTAACTGGTTCAGAAATATTTTCTAGGAGATTATTTCTCATAAAAACTAGGGAAATTCACTTGTCGTGTTGTTTAGAATAACACTTTTCACAAATTCGTTTTCTTTCCCAAAGGTGTTATTTTTGTTTGCTGATAAAGTTTAACTTGCTTTTGATGTGTTGCTTCTACTATGAATGAAAGTATATGAGTTGACAAAGTTGCCCCTATGAGAGGCCTGTTGTTAGAAATGTAAAAAACATAGGGTTTGTTTGATTTTTTATAACAGGTAGCTTTTTTAGGGGGGAGTGCTGGTAGAAGTTAATTACTATAGATTGTGTTTAGGGGGTCAGTCTTGTTTGTGCATATAGGCCAAATGTCATGGTTAATTGCAAAACTATATGAGTCACTGAGGGAGTCAGTGAGTGTAGGTGGCATGGTTTACGTTGAAGAACAAGGGGACACAATGTCCAGGCAATTGAAGGTGGTGTGGGCCCCGAAAAAAGTTTAGTGGAGGCTGTAGTGTGCTAGCATTGTCTTGTTCGAGTTCAAGACAAAGGTAAGATGAACAATTACTCTACTATTTTATTGAAGTATATTGAGTAGCACTTGTGCATTAGCCTTTTGATGTTTAGCACTAGAGTTTGTTGAATTTTGGTACATGTCGCATTGATTACAGTGCTTATTATCTGAATGGATGTGCTGGTGTAATATCTCGAAGATGAGTATAATTTCAGGAATGGTTGGATGTAATTGTCGGGTGGTTATGATAAATTCAGGGTACAAGGCAAGGTTATGTGGACATGTGCTTATGTGTTCTTGTGCAAAGCCTAACACGGGAATCGTATGTTGGGCATGTTGTGGATTATGTAATTGGAGAGTACGAAATCTCAGTAAGATAGGATGTGTACCGTAGGTTGTGTGTAAAGCAAACGAGGATGTGACGAACCTAACTTTAAGTATAACATCTTGTTTTAAATGTGCAAGAGTCAATAGTTGTTATCTCAATTGTATGAAGTGTGCTGCAAAATCCATGATTTTACTTGGTGTAGTAGGGAGTGGACTAGTTGTTGGGCAGATATTATGTTAAATGAGGGTTATGGATTTCATATCTTATTTTGTTAAATGCCGTGTGTGATGCAACAATGAGTAATATATGTACTTGTGAAATTAAAAGATCACAATGTGCAGTAGGATACCCTAGGTATGAACCTGGATATGTTAGATGTTATTTATGTGGAAATCCTGAGTTATGCATAAGGATAACCTTGGCTAATAGTTGCTAAGGAAATCAGTAAATTCTATGTTAAGGCCACTTTGGATTAGAGTCTGACCTGGGTTGATTGTTAGCTAGTTTAGTGATGCTATATGTCAAGGGATGAGGATACCCAAGCTAATACACATCAAAAGAACAACCCAAAAGCAAGAAGTATTACACGGCCAAGGTGGCACGGTTGTGCTAGTGTGCACGGTGTGGCCATGCTACTTTGCTGCCCATGGAACCTAGCAAAGCTCAACTAGGCACGGTTTGAGGGCTTGTGAAGTTTGCTTTGATTCTACTCTCTTTGGTGAAGCATATGCCGTGGAAATGACATAAAATAGAAGCTTTTGAAGTGAAAATATGGAGGGGTATGAAGATTATATTAAGTGAAAGTGATTAACTTAAGAATTCAAGTTAATAACATCACTTAGAAATCAAGGGATGAATCTAGGATAGATAGAACTAAGCTTTGAGATTGGATACAAAATCACCACCAATCTTTGAGCTTAGGGCCCTTAACCTTGATTAAGATACAGAATCACCACTTAATCAAGCTTAAGACTAACTTGGACACCACTTAGTTTGGCCTAAACTAAGATAAGCAAGCAAGGTTTGAAGAGAGAAAGCTATGGAGCTCTCAAACTGAATTCATACTTCAAAATGGCATTATTCTCTTCCTTAGGCCAAAATGGCCTTACATACTAGTAAGAGGGACACCTCACTTTCCTTCCTAGGGAGGAAAGGTATTAGGGCTAAGCTATTTGCATAATTAACTAGCTAATACAACCGGTTATAATTAAACAAAAGTACATCATGCTTAACTAATACTAATACATCAAACCATGAATCTAATCCTTGTCTAACTTGATTATACAACAATTAGGCTCATGTTTAGACTGAATACAAGCTGAAATTGAGGTTAGCTTGCATGTGACCAGCCGAAATTTGGGATGCACTTTACGGCTAGCCAATGAAAATCAAGCACACAAGGTGACACCATCTTCTCTCCCATTGGTTGCTCTTCTCTAGGTATTCACCAATCCAAGGCAGCTTGTAGTGTGTGCCAAACTTGGGAAGTGTGCCATTCAAGTGGCTTGGTAGAGTGGCCGGCCATTTTGATGAAGAAAAAAACCGGTTTTCTTGAACCGGGTTCAAGCCGTGTGAGTCAGTTTTTTGTGCATTTTGTTCACATAGCAAAAACGTTCATGGCTTGGATTTTAAAGGTGGGGGGGGGGTAACTTTAGGATGTGTAGAATCCCTCCCTCAAGAAAATCAAGGTTACAAAATGGTTTTGAGGGTTAATCAAGCTAATGTTTCCAACCATGCAAAATCGGGGCAAAATGGAGTAGCTTGGGAAAATGACCTTGATCTTCAATCCTCCTGAGGGTATGACTTGAAACTCATGTATGGACCTGCAAAACAACATCAAAAGGATTCCAAAAATGCAAAAATGTTAGGTCTAAGCTACAATGTAGCTTAGGAAATCGAATGCACAAAACCGGGCACTTTGAAGCTAGTGAACCCATTTGTGCTAGCTTCATTCTCTTGCAATAATTGAGCCATTTTCTTCACTTGGGACCTTGTTCTTGGACGCGTGGGACTTGTATCATCGTGGACAAGATCTTTAGTGGCTAGGATTCCATCATTTAGTGGGTATTTTGTATAAATCCTAACTTTTTTTGTGAAGCAAGCTCAGGTTAAATGTAATGCAAATGGTGAAACATGGGTAGGAAATCCAAAGCTAGTAGGTTGATAAAAATTTGTTTGATTAGTTGTGTAGAAAATGAAGGTATCCTTTTATATGAATAGTTTGATATATAATGGTGGTGAATATGTGGCACCCTTATGTATGAAATGTTGTTATGATGTTATTGAATTATATGCCTATAGAGGTGTTTTTATTTAAGGAGCAACAATCCCAACTAGTTTGGCACCCTTTTGGATGTACTATCATGAAATTGAGAAGTGGGAATAAAAGGCATAGGGGGAGGAATCGTCTATGAAGGATAAGAGGAGTAAGGGGATTGTGATGGATGATGATTACTGATCTCGTTTGGGAATGATTATGACCTCGAAGAGGAAGGGGAGGATGAAAGTGAAGCAATGTGACCTTGGCAGTAGAGACCTTAGGTTAGTTGGACATGGGGGATTATTTTGGGAGCAGTAAAGAAGAAGCATTACATAGAAAGGGTGAGGGCATCCGTTCTACCCATAGCAAGAAGAAGCAGCTTGCGCCTGGAAAGCTTAAATGATGGTGATAGAATCCAACAGGAGATGGTGTGATGAATTAGGTTAATCGGGCTCCTAATAGGGAGCTAATTCTAGTAACTGTCAAGGACAGGTGCACGCCAGAACTAATTTACGAACTTAAGAACAAAATGAAAGATTATCATAGACAAGCAATTGAAGGCACCATATTAAAGCCAGTACTTGAGTATGGAGGGTTTATGATTTATAGGGAACTAATAACCACCTTGGTCATAGTTTGGGTACCCTAGAAGAAGGGGTTTAAGCTAATGATGGATACTCACACTAATACTCACACTAACTCAGCTCACACTCAATAGGGAATGCAAGTTAGCTAAGATCAACTTGAATCTAAGTTTTAGTTAAGATGATTTCGAATGGAAAAGGAAAGAGAATAAGTGAAACTAAATTGATTCTTGAATACCCAATCACCACCAGAAATAAGCTTGGGGCCCTTAACTTTATTTAGGATACAGAAACACCACCTAATCAATGATCAAGACTTACTTGATCACCACCTAACTCAACCTAAGCTAGGATAAGCAAGGGAAGCGTTTAAGAGATTCAAAGGAGCAAATGCTATACTTCTTTCATTCAATCATCAAAGTTGATTTATAAAATGAGCTCCTTGCTAGCCTTATATATTTGCTCCCTTGGCTGCTTAGGAGGAAAAGACATTTCTTCATGCTTAAGAAACCTCTAAGCTAGCTTCAACTAACAATGTTTACAAAGCATTCTTAAATAAGCTAGTTATAATTAATGAGTCTAGCTAAGAAAAGGATGATGACTAAATTCATTAGCTTAAAGGAGAGAGTGAAAGAGGTTATTGAGATCTTCCCCTTTATGGCTAGCCAATCAGAATTGCCTTGCCTTTCCAGCCTTGTACCTTAGTGGCTAAGCACTTTACTAGGTAAAAAGGAAGGTGTGATGATATTTCTAACCTTCATGAATAACCAATGAGGAAGAAAAAAAGCTTGGCATGCCAAAAAGGAAGGGAAAACCACCTTGCTAACCAACGGGGTTTGAGAGCTAGTCTTACTCGATTTCCTTACCTAGGGGGAAGCATTAAGTTGTTAATAAGCTCTTCCAATTAGAAAATCAAGGCCAAATCGTGTTTAAGGTGCTTAAAACAACAACAAATATAAATGAGCAAATTAGGGCCTAATATGGCAGGGTTTGCAAAAAAGCCTTGAATCTTCAACTTGTGCTTGTTTACCTTGAACTTTTTGCATGCTTGCGTAGCTAACTTCCGTAAGAATCAAAATATGCAAAAATATAAGACTTAAGTCATGAGGCCTAAGTAATTTGATACACAAAACTGGGCTACTGCACTAAATTGAACCCCATACATTCTGGTTTGGACCCTAATGCAATGTGGGACATTTCTGGGACTTAGGTTGATGAATGTACATTACCTTGAGTGACTTGAAGGCTTGAATCATGCTGGTGGATTTCTATCATCCTCCCCTTGTTGAAGAGAATTTGCCTTCAAATTTGCTAGATAATCATATGCCAAGTATGGACTTAAATCCGCTGCGCTGAAATATGACTAACCACTCAAATAACCCTCTTCTGGTCTTAAAAGCCGCTTTCCTCAAATCAATTTTGGAAAACACCATGGAATGTTTAAGGATTAAGATGGCTAATGGATGACATGGGTGTGGACCTTCTTCCTCATTGTGAACAACAGGAATCCATTCCTTAAAAGCTTTAAGTTTTGGATAAGAAGCTTTAAGTAATGGTTCATTACAAGTAAGAAAAAGGTTCGAATGCTCATGGTTCTGTTGTGGGTTGCCTTTGTGAAGTTGGGGAGGGATAAAGGTACTGAGGTGATCGTCTTTCCTCCCTTGGAGAAAGAGTATGTGTTTAGAAAATCATTGTGCGTCACATTTTGATCATACATCCATGACCTACTTGGTAAGATATGGTATGAATCCATGGGAATCACATCACACCGTAACTCATCTTGGTAGTTCTTTCCAATGCAAAAGGAAGGAAGCACCTAGAATTAACTTGTAACCCTTTACTTTGGTTTAGCCATTTGGCGTTGTAAAGATGTGGATGGACCATAGCTTGGAGGTTTAACTTCTCAATCATGCTAAGTGAAACTGCATTAGTACATCTTCATCCATGTATGACCAATGAGCATACTTTACCTTGAATCGTGCATCTAGTATGAAAAACGTTCTGTCTATGCTCACCTTTATCTCCCTTGAAACCACTTAAGGCTTTAATTTAAACAAGCATTTTGCCCTTATCATCGCTCTCCTCAACTTCCTCCAGATTCTCCTCTTGTTCTTCCGCTAGATAAAATTTCTTTTCCTCCTCATTCTCTTCCTCCTTTAGTGCCTCCCATTCGGCCAAAGTAATGATCCTGTGGTTTGGGCAGTCTAAAGCTATGTGCCCAAATCCTGAACACTTAAAACACCTTCTAATGCTCAAAAGAGTAGGATTATGTCTATTTTGTGGAGGTAGGCTTTTTTGTCGGGCTGGGATTTTTTGCGGGGTGGAAGGGGCTGGTGTCGTGGGTGTTGGAAATGGATTGGGGCTCCACTTATTAAAGGGTCCGTTTTAGGTTGGTGATCTTGGAAACTCATGTTTGAAAGTCCTAGACTTCCTTTGCTGCTTAGCCTTATGAGCTAAGACACAAACTTCATCAAAGGTTAAGTATTGTTATAATTCCACCACATTAGCATACTTAGGTTCAAGACCTCCTAAGTACCTAACAATGGTTTGCTCTTCTAGTTTTAAGATGTCATATTTGATAAGGAGTTTCTTAAACTCACGTGTCTATTCATTAACATTCAAGTTACCTTGGTTTAGACTACGATGCTAGGAATAACTGTCCTTGATGTAAGGGGGTAGAAATTGTGACTTGAGCTTTGCCTTCATCTTCTCCCATGTTCTGATTTTGCCTTTTTGATTCCTCACTCTTTTGGCACATAAGTTTGTCCACCAAAGTGAAGCATAGTTTTTGAGCCTAAGACCTACCAACTTCACCTTTTATCTTCAAAAACTTCTTTGTACTCAAAGATACGCTCAACTGTATGTAACCACTCTAGGAGCTCATCCGGATCCAAGTTGCCTTTAAATTCTAGAATTTCAACTCTAAAACCATTATATTTGGATGGAGGTCTTCATTCTCTCTTTCCCCTTCTTAAGGGTTCCTCTTCACTAGAAGAACTCAAGGGGTTGCTTGCTTCCTTATCTTCCTTACCATGGATAGAACCGTTAGGACTAGCATGTATTTTTTGTTTTTGCTTTATCATTTCGCCAAATTGGCGCCTCAAGTACTCATTTTGATTCTTGAGTTCTTGCTTGGAATCCTTAAGTTCATGATTGGAAGTTGATATGGCTTGGTTATTCTGCAAAATGGCTTCAAGTTTCTCTTCCAAACTCGTACTCGTACTCTTGGCTGATTTAGGATCAAACAGATTGTGTTTGGGTAAATGTGTTTAGTCAATCAAGGTAATCTAGCACAGTTTGCAAAAATGCCTTAAATCTTCAACTTGCGCTTATTTTAACCTTGAACATTTTGTATACTCAGGTAGCTGACTTCCTTGGGAATCAAAATGTGCAAACTTATAGGACTTAAACCCCATCGAGGGCTAAGTAATTTGATACACAAAATCAGGCCGCTGCACTGAATTGAACCCAGTACATTCTGGCTTGGACGCTAATAGAATGTGGATCATTTTTAGAACTTTGGCTGATGAATGTGGATTACCTTGACTGACTTGAAGGCTAAATCATGCTACAATGATGAATTTTCGTCAGCTAACTAGCAAGGTGGTATCAATTTCAGTGTTTGAAGTTGAATTATTCACAAGGTTGCCAGCAACGGCTAAGCAAATGTAGTTTGAGGATGAATGTGATCAATCTAAGTTTAGGAGGTTAGTCACAACAGGCATGGTAAAGTATGAAGAGGACAAGAAGTGAAATGAGGGAGAAGGGCAGTAATAAGCCAAAGGTGTTTGGGCACTACATAAAAGTGATGAAAAAGCTGCTAACCAGGGGCACAAGGAGGTTTGATAGTGGGTGCAACTATTTAGCTGAATGGTTATGAGTCGGTTGTTTTTCCATCGTACACCTTATAAAGTAGCATGAGTTATGAAGAAGTATGTGGAGGACATAGAAGGTTTGGTCAACATTCATCAAGGTAGTGTGGTGGGTCCCAATTGTATCATTGGAGAATATGTAGAATAAGTTATTGACATGAGCAATGTTTGATATACAGATGACTAGGTTTATCCCTGTAATCTAGGTATTGTTTGCCGACCATTGTACTTATGTTTTGCAGTCATAATCGGTGACATCATTAATTGGTTTTGATATGACAACTGCGGTTAGATTTATAGATCACATTAAAATTTTATGGTTGACTTCATGTTCAGATGCTATAATGCCTCGACCACTACTTGAATTAAGAACAATTACTAACAATGGCTTTAAGAATGGAGCCCCGTAAATCACCACAAGGCTTTCTATCACTCTTCATCATCGCTCACTTGCTATCTGGGGAACTTCCTAGGAGGTCAACCATTGTAGGATTTTTTCACAGTAAGCACACCTAACTGTGGAGTTCTTAAGAGTGGGTTTCCCGAAAAAGAAGGTGCACCTTTTGGTGATATAACTAGTCACTTCAACCTTTTAAGCCACACAAAGGGTATTATAATAATGGCCCTATTTGGCAAACAACTGTCAGCTGTTAGCTGTTTGTATTAGCTTTTAGCTGTTAGTTGTTTGAGTTAGCTATTTGTATTAGCTATTTGAATTAGCTGTTTGTTGAAAAACTGTTTGATAAAATTAGCTGTTTCTGACAAAGTTGTGAGACAAAAAGCTGATTCTTCAAAAAGCTCTTCCAAAAAGCTCATGGAATTAGCTTTTTGGACCTAAAAAGCTCTTTTAAAAAGCTTTTTCACCAAACACCCAAATTAGCTTTTTTACTTGGTCAAAAAGCTAATTTTAGTCACAAAAGCTCTTTTTGGCCAAAAAGCTCTTTAAAAAGCTCTTTGCCAAACAGGGCTAATCTCCACTTCAAAAGTATGACGTCATCGTTATGCACCACAAATTGATCGACTTATGCATGCATATTCTTAACCAACGATTCATCCCAGTATTTTCACCCTGCTAAGTGACGGCCCAGTGCTTCCTTATCCATTGGCGCTACTCATGATGGCGGTGGACTCTTATACCATCTGTACTGCCCTGACCCCTACTTGAGTTGGAAACAATTACTAATAATGAATTCAAAAATCATCAACTGGCCCCATAAATCACCAAAAGCCTTCTAGCGTGCTTCATTCTTGCTTATAAGCTTGAATGCGATTCTTAATATTAGGCTTCTCAAAAAGGAAGATACAACTTTGGTGATTTAAATAGTCACTTCAATTACTTTAAGCTACACTCGGGGTATTGCACATGCATAGTCGTCATTCTATGAGCACATGAAATTTTTTAAGAAGCATGGCAAGAAGAGGTCTCTATGGGTAGCTAGCTGGAATAAAATGGACCATAGTGAATGATATGACGCATTCAGGCTACTTTTTGACATCAAAGAGTCGAGGCATAGATGTGATGTGAACCTCAATTAGTATCTGCGCTACGAACCACTATGTTATATACGTGTGATTGGCTTGGTATGTGTTTATATTGTGAAGACAGGTATCTAGTGATAACATAACTACAAGCATTATAGTTGAATAGTGTTGATGTTGATAGTGATGATGTTGATAGCATTGTAGTTATGTGACATGTGTGCTGATGTTTACATGAAATAATGTATTCCCTAGCATGTAATCCCTCTTTTGGAGCCTCATGATGAGGAAAAGGAGGAACTCATTGGCTCAGTGTTTGTGGGGACTAATGATGGACATTACTATGTCATGGATACCGAGGTAATTTATTGTATGATGTGCCTATCAATAAAAAGTTATCAGCCTGAATGTGATAATGAGAAGCGAAGAGATTAATGTTTACGAGAAATGATGTATGCACTTGAAATAAATCTTCGTTCGATGCAGGGTGTGCTAACCTACGAAGAGAAACTATCATGTATGGGCGAGCACATTTGCTAGGAGAAGGGTATGTACATTGATACCCTTAATACCTTAGAATTTCACCGTTGTTAAGAGTTGGAGTTAGTGGATTGGCTGAAGAAGTTTAAAGGAGCGTCAGCAAATGCACAAGGAAAGGGGGCATTAATGGTGTCGTGAGGATGTTACTACTCTTGAGTGGATGCGGGTGACTGATTCAATTGTCAGTCCTAGGGAAGAAAAAAATTATTGTACAAGGGTCAAACGATAGGGACAAGGTGCAGCATAAGGATGTTCAACCAATTGAGGCAGATGGAGATACCCTACAGTCATTCACGTCGATGCATGTTGCAAATATATTGAAGAAGGGTGACAGTGGTTCTAGACTTCAACAAATGCATGTATCAAAATGCCAAATGCTGAGGCTAAGCGTAGGGGTAATAATAGTACACAAGTGTTAACAACACAAGAACAGCTTGAGCTGGGGGGCGATATTTGGATAAAAAAATCTTGTTTCCCCCACTAACAACCATTATGCTACAATATCTAAGGTCAATGTTGATGCTTAGGTGGGCCCGAATGGATGCTCCTATTGATAGTCTACCCAACCCTATACAGATCACCAACTAGCAACTGGCATTACATAATATGGATCACTTATGGACAAGACGGTCGAGGTGCATGTGTAGTTCGCAATTATTACAGTGGATGTTAGATTTGAAACCCTTGTGCTAGAAGGAGTGGTTGGTGAAAACCAGGTGGTTCGGGTGGATTGCATCAGCCCCTATGGAGTGCATAGCCCTTAGGTAGGCGATGTTGACGACTAATCCAAGCAGTCTCCACCCTGTCGATACCTGCAGTCAACAATGACGGTGAGACATTTGCTTCACTACAGGTATGCCTGCATGTGTGTGTTAGGCCCAAAGAGAATGCAAGGGCTCAGTCAAGAGCACTATGTTAAACCTAGGAAAGCAAATGAAGGCCAACCCAAGGATGTGCAAATTAGAGGCTGTGCGTTGGGTTACCTTACACATATTTATATTGTAATCGTCTTTGAGGAGTGCTCATAAGTCCAATATTGGGGGATAGAAGGGAATGTAAAGGACAGGGCCTGGCAAAGAAGAGATACTATAGGTACACAGAATATTGCCAACAATCCCCACTATTTCGCAATCATTGGGCCAGTTATAGATGCCATTGATAACTTAACTACTCATGCTAACTTAAGGCACCTTTGAAATGGATGTCATTTGCAGGCAATGAAGTATTATGTCATTACACCTTTGCCTATCTCCAAGGTGGAATTGCTAACGAACATTAGGAGTATTTTTAAGGGGCTATGAGTGAACAACAAGGAATGGTAAGAAGAGTGCATCATATGTTTCCATCCGCCGAAAATGTGTAATAGAGTGGTAAACTGTTTAATTGAAGTTATTGTCACATACAAGGACAATGATATAGTACCATGCGTTCCTAGGTCTGTGCCAAGTGAACAGTTAAGAGCTCTGGACATGTACTTCTCTACGGATATGTGATAACTCATATTTTCATGTATATTTTTACTCCCATTTTAGTTGTTTTTAAAGTCTTTGAGATATATTTCAAGTAAAAATAATGCATATTTTATGTGATTTTGAAGAGAGATTTAAATAAATAAATTTGGGTACAATATTAATCAATCTAATGTGGTTTTATTCGAGCTCAAACGTATTCAAGGCCTAGAGACCCAACTCTAAGTATATTCTCATATGCCAACCCAGTTTTCTCTGAATTTTGGGATTGTATCATGGAGCCCATAGCCATGCTCAGGTAACTCCCCACCTCTATTGGGCCTATTTGAGCCTTAGAAGTGGCCCAAGGTGTGGCCCACCTGGCTCCAGAGCTCTCTTCCTCTCCCCCCTTCCTGTTCTCACCGAGGGCCTATTCCCTTACTGAGTTTGAGGCCTAATCTTCTTGCCCAGCAGTCAACAACCCAACGGCTTGCAACGATCTCATTTCTCTCATCTAACTTTCCATCTCTGTGTGGGCCTTTACAGCGTAGGCCTTGAGGCCAGTCCAGGGCTTCCTTCATAATGCAAGGAGTGGCCCTCCGCAGGTTAAGCACCTCCTCCCTCTAGAATGGGCGTGCTCGCTTGTAGTCGCGGCCCAGTTCTCGTCTATTAGCAGCAACAACCCACTTGCATACTCAGCTCCTTCATTTCATACATGGTCAATTCTTCAAGTAAATGCTAGCATTTGACCAACCACTGTTTTCTTCTGGGTTGACTAAAATAATTTGATTATTGAAGCAAAATTGATTTTCTCTAATTAATTTTGGGCAATGAGAGGGCTAAATTTCATTATAAAACGAGGTCAAGGTTGGAGCAAAAATGACTCATTCATTCATCCATCATTCCATCCATTCATCCACTTTTCTAGCACTTTTATTCTTCTTTTATATTATAAAATAGAGAGTATTTTTAAGGCATAACATTTGGGTTGAGGAGTGAAGAATAAAACGACGATGTCAAGCTGATTTTCTCTTTTCTTCTCACCTAATCTGTGAGTCTAGTTAGAGAGTTTAAGTTGGCAATTTCATAATTTTGTTAATACACGTCAAAGTTTGATTATAGTAAGTGAAATATACCATTAATCCGATATTATGAATCTTCTAATTTCGGTGCTATTTTCTATTTCTATTATCAACTAAGTCATTAATTTAGGACTATCATATATCATTGAATAATAATACTTGATTTTACTGCACTCATTTAGGGTTAATTTTTATATCTTATGTTCTATAATTTTGAGTTAATAGTTGATTCTAGTTTATTTATGTGAATAAACTCTATTGTTTACACATGTTTTACAGTAGATCAATTTGCTACCTCATTTTTATATTAGACCTTGTAGGCTAATGTAAAAAAATTGTGCAATGGATTATGTCCAAATTGAGCAATTCATGCTGACCACTAGGCAATTTACATCAAAAATTATAATTAATTCATCTTTCTGATTGTTGACCTAATGCTTATAGCTAGGTTGAATAAGAGACTAATTAAAATCCTAAATGGATGTATGACCTATGCCCGCAAGGGCAGAGGTGTTGTAGTTTAGTAAAGATATCCTTCCCACGAAGACCAATTGTAATCTATTGAGCTTTGTCCTATGAAAGTACTAAGGAAGCAAATTTCAATGAAGAGTTTGAACGACACCATAACCTAATTGGAAAATTCAATCAATTTAAAACATCTAGAGATTTGTTTCACCTAGTAAAGATGTGAATCAATGAAGGATATCATGTACGTGATCTACAATGGGAGATTAAAAGGGTGTAATCGCATGTAGAATTCAATCTTCTTTCAAAATAAACTGAATTGCCTAAACTAACCAATTATCATTCTTTCAAATGTCCTTGTTTAGTCTAACTTATGGATTTTTAATGGCTAAAGGTCCTCTTGGCAAGCGAATCTCTCTCAAGTATTGCTAAGACAAGTCCTATCTTGTCGATCAAATAGCAAGTTTCACCTTTTAGTCTTTCACTTAACTATTTAGAATTAGCAAATGAATTTTGCCAAAATTCAGTCAAAATATTTCACATATATGATAGAATTCAACTAATCCCAATCAAGAATAAGTATAACCAAATAAAGATGAGAGATTCTAACATCAATACGTGGCTAACAATCCCTAGATTGCGGAAATTACTTGCACATGTTTAAATTAACAATATCTAAGTATAGTTTAAGAAAAGAAAACTTAGCGTAATTGGAGATCCTGAAGGGTTTCCCAACTTTGCAAGGACTCCAAAACAGCAAGCACTTCTTCAACACTCACACTCAAAACTACCAGAAATCTAAAAACTTAGAAAAATGGAAAAGAATGGAAAAACTAGAGAGAAGAGTTCTCCTTTCTACTGTGTGTGTCTTCATCTGCTACAAAATAGCCCTATTTAAAGAATAACTTGATCAACCTAAGCCACACAATAAAGGAAAACGAACAGGCTTGTAGTTCTGGCCTCATCATAGACCATGGCCTTCACTATAGGTGTTCGTGGGGAGTCAAGCTACACTCATTTTTTGGAAATATTTGTGGTAAAATGGCCCAAAAACACCCAAAACACAAAAAAGAACCATACCCAAGCGTAGAACTGAAAAAAGGAGTGCTTAATATGGCATACAACACATACGTCTCCCAAAAAATGGCTCAAAATCACATCAAAATAGAGTGCACTTTAAGGACTTATCAAACTTTCCCATGCTGAAACCATTGCTTATCCCCAAGCAATTATGAAACTAAGGCTAAAAATTAATAACCTCCTCAAGAAGACATCAGTAGCAACATCAACAACCAAATCAACCCAAGAAGTTTAGCCAAAGAGTGATGAAAAACTTTTACAAATAGGTAGGAGAATGAAATTTTTGAAAAAGAGTAAGAACCATCACATCAAAATATGAAATCAATCACTCAAATCAACTTGAACAATCATATTGGTATATTATAATAAGTAGAGCTTAGAAGGACCAATAGAACCTTAGTTTAAGGATGAGGCACTCATCACTCATGTCTTTTAAATAAAATGTGGTTATCTCAAATCTCATTCCATAGAACCAAATCAACCATAAGCTTGATAAGAATTTTCAATTCACCACCACTACAATACAAAACACCCAAGGCAATCATGAGGACTTTTAAGGGTAGTAACGCGGCAAATGGGTAAAGGTAAAAAGGCAACAAACATTTTAAGATTTGTGGAGCTAAAAGCCAAAGACTAAGAGCATAAACCATCACCTCCCAACTGAAGCATATCCCTCAAAATATCCACAACATCCCCCAGCAATGTCACAAGAAAAAGTGCTTAAAAATATAGAACTAATGCCAAATCTGTTGATTGCATCATTTTTTCTTTTTTTTGTTTTTTTCCAACATATACACATTTTTTTACGCACCTTTGGCGTGCTTTTTTTTTTCCTTTTCTTTTCAAAGAGGAGGATAATGACAAAAGAAACTATGCACTTCCAACACTTTTCTTGCAACTCACAAAATATAACCCAATCGACTTTGAAGGGAAAAATAGAACATGAAACCCTTATCACATCCAACCAAACCATAATATGTATGAAAGGTTATTATCCACAAACTACTCCTAAGCATCTATGAAAGCTCTATAGCCTTGGCTAAAAGGGTATGACATATGTCTATGGCCAAAGATAATAATATAGGTTTTCATTAATAAACATGGTAAATGCTCAAAGGGGTAGCAAGGGATAAATCATTCACATAAGTGTGCCTATTTGGTC
This sequence comes from Selenicereus undatus, assembly GCA_017589665.1. Taxonomy (NCBI): domain Eukaryota; kingdom Viridiplantae; phylum Streptophyta; class Magnoliopsida; order Caryophyllales; family Cactaceae; genus Selenicereus; species Selenicereus undatus. The sequence continues at coordinate 53,193,732 of JACYFF010031958.1, forward strand.
AATGTAGCTCATAACGTCAAAGAATGCCTCAATCATGTTGCCTAAATGTGCATGCTAAATGTGATCTTGAAGAAGAATCAAAGCAAGTTCTAGAGACTTGAAAATCTATGATGAGTCACACATGAAGGGAAATATGAGGCTAAAATGATGAATTAGTTTATTCAAGCTCAAAATCTCATAAGACAACGCTCAAGTACCTTATTAAATTTCATATGCCAAATACTAACGCCAAGAATCATTAAGCAATCAACTCATATCTAATGTGACGGTCAAAACATGAAGTATAGTTCGAAAACTCAGAAACAAACATTTTATTTGCAAATGGGCCTAATAAAGGGGTTAAAATAGACAAAAAAAAGGTCACTTAGTCAAAAGACTCATCATAGGAGGGTTTATAGGCTCTTGTTTTGGGTTTTAGGTTTCCGGGTTTTTGTTAATTTTTCTTTACTAAGCCAAAAAAGCAACTAAAAACTAAAAATGTCAAAACAAAACTACAAAGAAGAATGAAGCTTAGAAAAACTAAATGATCAACTAAAAATGCAAACTGAACCTAAATGCATGGCTTAAAAACATAAATTTTCACACATCCAAAACGTACATATATACAACCACAAATAACTACAACAACTCCCCACTTGGACAACACATTGTCCTCAATGTAAGCATAAAACTCTAAAAGGGAGGGGGATGGGATGGAGGAGAAGAAGGAGGTTCGGGTTGAGAAAGGTGCCAGTCCCACTAAGTCTCTAAGCAAGCCTTAAAATCTTAGAAATATTGGATCTAGGAGGCAATCATCCCACAGAGCTCATCATGACGCTTTTGAACAAAGCCCCAAAGTGAGGTATGCTCAGTTTCCACAAAAGCTTGTAGAAAAGCTTTGAATTGACCGAAGGGTAGCACGCAGGTTAGGATAATCATGAGAGGAGGATGGTTGGGAGGAACTAGAAGCCCTAGGGTGAGGAGGTGGAGCAGGTGGGGTAGCTTGTGCCAACTCTTCATCACTGAGTAAAAAGTAGAGATTGACCCAGTTTAGGAGAGAGGTGCAATCAACATTTGGGAGAGGCATATGCCGGTTCCCAGTATAAATCCAACAAATACGCTTACCATCAATCTTACAAAATTTTATTTCTTCAAAAGTGGCCAAGTTTAACCACTCTGGACTCGTGACTCTATCATTAGGGTTCGGTTCAATTCCAACTAACCTATTAATGGGGGTAATCAAGCCCCTAATAACAATCCTATGGGCATAATTAGTGGCTGCACTATACAATTGATTTATTAAGAATGACCCGGGGTTAATGCAATCACCTTCAAGCATGCTGTATAAAAAATATAATTCAGACAAGCGAGATACATTTCAAATATCCTCCCTGGCAAACGAATCACAAGCTAATAACTATTGGGCCACATGACTATAGGGATTTCCAATAACCATGCCTTTTGAACTACTAGTGTCATAGCGAAGATCCCTAAAAAGTTCATACCAAAAAGCATTCAGATTGAATTCCTTATAGACATGGCAGTATGGGAGGTTCATACTTGGTGTTAAACTAACATACCATTAAAGGAACTCAAATTAAGTTCATAAAACTCCCAAATAAGATAAAATAAAATGTATCCCTTTTGTCATCGAGGGCCACTCGTGACCTCAACATGCAATGTGCTTAAGAATTAAAGTGTGAGGTCCCGATAAGTGCGGTCCTTAGTTACTAAAAATTGGCCCAGCGAGCCCTTAGCAAACAACCAACGAATATCATCCAACAATCCCAAACGATTAGTTAAACTAAGGTGGTGTGGAATGTTTCCTCGGTTTCTTATGGTGGTCGATGTTCGGGAGCTTCTGGGTGCTCTTTGTGGGGCTTGACTTGATGTCCTAGCTTCTTGTGCGATTCTTGCCTTCTTCGTGGGTGCCATGGTGGTGTAATGTGGATGGGGAAAAAATTAAAAAATCAAACTAAATGGAAATGAGTATAAAAATGCTAGAAAATGAAAAATTTGAGAAAAAAGGATGTAAATGGTGAAGAAATATAGTAGGAAAATGCAAATTGAAAGAGTAAAAGTGAAAAATGGAGTTATGAAAGTTATGGGTATGGAGATGGGAAAAATAGGAGAGAAAAAAGGCTTAAAAATGACAAATAAAGGGAGATGTGGGGTTAAGGTGAAGAAAATAAGTGAAAAGAGAAGAAATTTGATGGATTTTGGCGAAAAATTAAAGGTTTTAAGTGAAGTGGTTATGGAAGTTTTAGAGAGAGAACGGAGTGTTAGAGAACGAGAGAGTTGAATTTGAAGTAGAAGATGAAAAAAATAGGGATGAAAGGGGTATTGAAAACCCTTGACTGCGGACACAGGGCTACCACTAACCATGGTGTTGGCCACGGATTGTCCGTGGTCAGCTCTGGTCCTGGTTTTCTTGTTCTTTTCTGTCTATCTCTCTCTCTTTTTTTTTTTTTGATTTGTTGGAGCCTTTAGGGACTATGGTGGTGGCCACGAGGTGTCCATGGAGGCTCCAAATAACCTCTTCTTATGCCTTTGTTAGAGTTTTATTAATTTCTAGCAGAGATTCTAAATAGCAAAAACACAAAATACAAAAAAAAGAGTACATAAAAAGGAAAAAAGACAAACAAACACTTGGGTTGCCTCCTAAGAAGCACTCTTTTAAGGTTGGGAGCTCGACCTTTCTTTCATTAGGGTTGCGGTTCAATGAGAGTGTGGGCGTCGGACTACCCCGCAACGTATGCATTCTTTTTGTCATGGGCCACAAAATTGAACTCTTTCAATGAAGGTATCACCTCAGATACTGAGGTTATAGGTCCTTCATTATCAAATTACACCAAAGTGTACCATCAGCATACAAAACAAATCGGTAGCGGGCTCCACCATACGAACCACTATCATTATATTCAATCCCAAGATCAAAGTCTAAATCGACTCATTCCACAGGAGGTAAAGAAAGAACTACTTAAGCGAACCTATAATAATCACTCAAGGAAGACTCATTAGAAGCATATGTCTTAACCTTAGGTATGTTAGGTGGCGTAGGAGCAGCAAACTCCACCTTAATATAACCCTGTTCGGGATCCTCGGTTGAAATCTAATCAGAATCAGAAGGGATAGGAAAACTCCAATCATCCTCAATCTTAATTTCAGGAGAAAGGGGAAGTACATGAGATTGGAAAGAATTGAGGGAAACAGTTTTCTCATGCATAAAAAAAAACATAACATAAAACCCCTTACTTCAAATATTATCTACCCCCCTTTTGTATCAATAGTGAAACCTGAACTAACCAAAAAGGGTCTCCCAATAATAAATTATACATCTTCAATCTCAGTTATATAAGCAATGATAAAATCTTCTAGCACCCAAAAAAGTCCTATTTTTATGGGCACATCCTACAACATACCTAAAGGCCATGTTTTAGAACTGCTTGCTAATTCGAGTGAAAAGGGTGCTGGTTACAATAGTCCAAAGTAAAGCTTATGGAACATAGAGTAGGGCATCAAATTGACACTTGCACCAAGGTCACATTGGGCTCTTTTAGTCTTTACTTTTTCTACGATGCAGGGGATAGAAAAGTAACCTGGTTTAATAAGCTTAGGGGGAAAGACTTTGGGAGTATCGAAGCTGTCATTTTCTCTAAAGGTTATGGGCTCACCCTTATCATTTTTCTCCTTAATCTTAGCCATGATCACCTCTCAACCCTCCTTAAGTGTTATATCCTCAAGATCCTCTACCTCTTCTTTCAAGGAAGCACAGTTACACTACTCGTGGGGGTTAGACTCAGGTTTATTAGGCAGTCTACTCGGAGGTGTAGAAAAAGATATAGCTTATTAAGCCATTTGAGCTCTAACATCTTATTGTGAGTAGTAAGCACATCAACCTTAGAGGCCAATTGCTTAATGTACTCATATTGCTTTTATGCCAAAAGCATATTCTCTACGAATCACTCCAAGGCTTCATAGAGCGTCTCATCTTCCTTTTGAGAGAAAGTAGTGATTTGGTTCCGCATGCTGGCTATCTTACTCAGAGGAAATAACTTGGCAAGGAAGACTTTTGTAAGCTCACCCCATGTCATTATGCATCCTAGAAGTGAAGCCACACCTTCGCCTTATCCCTAAGTGAGAAGGAAAATAGGTGCAAGCGGATGGCATCAGTAGAAACTTTGTTGAGCTTTAACGTCTCAGACACCTCGAAAAAGACCGAGAGTGTAAGTTTGGATGTTCTAATGAGGCGCCTCTGAACTGTGATTGTTGTACCATTAATATAAGGGCTGGTTTAAGCTCAAAATTGCTTGCTTCTACAGTTGGCTGAGCGATGCTCAAGGAAATGCCTTGGACTCTCTAGGTAACAAAATCGTAGAGTGTTGTTCTTTGGTCACCTCTTATTCCTGCCATCAATGAAGAAACTGTTAGAGACTTCAATCTTTTGTTGTTTTACCCTTAATTTCTTCCTCCTAGAGCGAAAAGTCCTTTCGTTTTTTTGATCAAATTCAAATGAAAATGGACTCCACAAAGGAGAAATCTGTAGAATTAGCAACAAAACTACCAAAGAAAATAAAAAATATAAAGAAAAAGAGAAAACAATGACAAAATGCTTAGTCAATTTCTAAAGGCTAACTCAATATGCACAAATTTTGCCCCTGGTAATGGTGCCAAAAACTTAACCTATGCCTGTAGCACATGGGTGTTGTAGTTTAGTAAAGATATAGTTCCCATAGAGACCAGTTGCAATCTATTGAGGTTCGTCCTATAAAAGTGCTACGCAAGCAAATTTCAATGAAGTGTTTTAATGGCACTATAACTTAATTGAAAAATTCGATCAATTCAAAATATCTAGGGATTTGTTTCACCTTGAGAGATCTGGATCAATGAAATATATCATGTGCTTGATCTATAATGTGAGATTGACTGGGTGTAATCACATATAGAAATCAATCTTCTTTAAAAATAGACTGAATTACCGAAACTAACCACTTATTGTTCTTTCGCATGTCCTTGTTTAATCTAAGTTATGGATTTTTGATAGCTAAAGGTCCTCTTGACAAGTGAATCTGTATCAAGTATTGCTAAGTCAAGTCCTATCTTATCGATCAAATACGAAGTTTCACCTTTCAATCCTTCACTTAGCTATTTAGTATTAGCAAATGAATTTTGCCAAAATTCAATCACAATAATTTCACACAAGAGATAGAATTCAACCAATCTCAATTAAGAACAATTACATCTAAATGAAGAAGAGAGATTCTAACATCAATACTTAGCTAACAATCCCTAGATTGAGAAACCTACTCTCATATGTTTAAATTAACAATATCGGAGTAGAGTTTGAGAGAAAAACACTTAGCACAATTAGAGAACCTCCAAGGGTTTCCCCACATTGAAAGGGCTCCAAAACAATAAGCACATCTTCAACACTCACACTCAAAACTAGTAGAAATCTAAACTAAACTTAGAAAAATGGAAAATAATGGAAAAACTAGAGAGAAAGAGTTCTCTTTTCTATTTTGTGCATCTTCTTCTATGGTGAAATAGCCCTATTTAAAGAAGAATTTAATCAACCTCAGCCACACGACGAAGGAAAACGAACAGGCTTGCAGTTATGGCCTCACCACGGATCGTCCGTGGTGAGCTCTGTATTGATAGTCTTTTGTTCTTCCTTCCTTCCATGGACATAGCGACTGGGGGGTGTCTGTGGGGAGTCAAGCTACACTCATTTTATGGTCAAATTTTGGGTAAAATGGTCTAAAAACCTGCAAAACGCAGAAAAGAACTATACCCGAGTGTAAAACCGAAAAAGAAGTGCAGAATATAGCAGAAAACACATAATTCTTGCTGAAAATGGAACAAAATGGCCTCAAAATAGAGTTCACTTTGAGGACTTATCAATGTAGTAGATCAATATTAAGTCAATGGGAAAGTCCAAGTCCTAAATATCGGAAAAGGTAAAATTGAAAGCTCTGTTGTCACTGGCGGGATCAACACTCTATACTCAGTAGTCTACAATTAACCTTGTGCATTTGCAAGTAAAACGGGTTTTTGAAACTAAACATAAAATCTACACCAAGTTTCTGGAGTCGTTGTCGGGAAATGGTGAGTGATTTCTAATTTTCTTGTTCCGCCATTGCTGGGGAATGGCTAGTGATTTCTAATTTTTTTTTCCTTTTATTCTTCTCTTATTTTGTTTCATTGTTTTTCTGATTTTTTTCATTGTTTTTAAGATCTATTAAAAGGAAAAAAAAATTCAGAATATCAAAAGGTTAAACCGTTTGGGGTTATATCCTTAATGATGCATTCCACTATGTTTCTCCTAAGACTCTATATGTGTTGCACTATTGGTTGTACTCCTTGGCATTCTAATCATAATTGTCCTTCTAAACATTGGTATATGAGTATTTATGTGAATAGGTTAACGAGGTTGGTTGTAATGGATGTTTTAATCCTTATTGTGATTTTAGTTATTCTAATGGTTAGACCTATCCTTACCCTTTCCCTTGTGAACAACAAACTAGTTATGAAAATCCTTATTGCTCCCTTCCCATTGGGTTAGATGCTTTAGAGGCCTTGTAATATTCTTTGGCTGATTTATATGCTAGTATAACAAGAAGTGAAACTAGATGGGATAAATCTGGCTTGGAAACCAAAGCAAAACCTAGGTTCGATATCCAAGAAAATGAATTAAATTTCCAAAATGGGTGTCTGGCTAATTTAATCAAGATTGATGAGGAGTTTTAAAACTATTTCATTGAGAGTCCAATGTCCATTGAAGAAGCTAAATTCGCCAATGATTTTAAGAGTGATAAGGAGAAGGAAAATGAAATGATTGAAGGCTTTGTGCAAGGAGAGGAAGATGAACCCTTGAACTAATTTACAGATCCCTAGCTAGCAAAATGATGATGATACCTCCTAATTTCAAAGTGAGGATGAATTAGAGAATCCATTAGTGGGTAACTTGAGAGGAAAGATGGTTAGTGCACACAACCCAATAAATGCACCAACAGAGATTTGTTCTACTAAGATCGTAATTAACTTAAGTTTCTCACTTGAGTACATAGAGTGCATTGTTGATAAGGATCCTATTCCTAATCCCCATGATTCACCTTATTTGTTAATTGAGTACATCCATCCACCCATTGTGTCTGAGTCATCTGATTTCTCTTGTAAATCTAACCTTTTTTCTTTAAGCCTAACGTTGAATTGGTCAATATGGATTCTTTTTATGACCAAACTAAATGGAGTGAGAGGCTCTACAATGAGAATAAAGCTTATTTGCAACCCAGAGTGAAAACGAAAATGTTACATGGTTATGAATTGTTACTGCATAAGCCTCTAACTACTACAGAGATGGCATTGGCTATTGAAGCCTATTTAAGTGTTGGAATTTGAGTTCTTTTTTAAAATAATATGTCTGGCTAAAGACATAAAACTTACTTCTTGTTGGGAGGCAACCTAATCTTTTTAGGTGATTTTGAGTCTTTTATTTCTATTTTCTTTTTGTTAAAGGTGTGTTTGTGGTATAGACTGTGATGCTTCACTTGGTTTTTGGCTATTGAAGTTATTGATGGTTTTGAAGGTATCTATGGAGCTCGCTTGATGGGCTTATATCGAAATAATTTTTCTCATGCTGAAGGCTGTGTTGCTTATTTGTTCATCTTTTTCTTTGTTATTGTTTTCTACATGGAGGACAAAGTAAGGTTTAAGTTTTTTTTTTGGTTGGGGGGGGGGGGGGGGCGGCAAAATGAAAATTTTGAGGAAAATAATTTTGGTTAAAATTTAACTTGAAAAGTTTTGACTGGATTTGAATTTGAGAAGAGGTTGAGTGTTCTAATTATACGTGTTCCACTCTTATTATTTGAATGTGATTCAAAAGACCTATGCCCATTAGAGGTTATTTCTATCTTTGTCTAATTGATGGCCAAAATTTTTAATGTGCTGATGCCACTTTGAAACCAATTTTGAGTTTAAGATGTCACCCCATTTTCAATGTCATTATGAGTATTTAAAAAGTATTGAGTTCCCCATTGACTTTTGAATCAATAAATCAAATAAATTGAATCAATTAAGTTTTGATTACGGTGCTAATATTTAGGTTCTATCTCTGTTCATGTCTTTAATAGCTTGAATATGTAATAAGTGCTTCTCTAAGTGTTACCTTTATTCATATTTGTATCCACTCAAGAACGCACATCGGATCGAGTAACTCTTGAAAAAGTTCAAAAAAAATTGATGAAATTTAAAAAAAGCAAAACAAAAGAGACTAATAAATTGGTTTGGCATTAGGGACTTAATTTTAAAGATAATATTGTGATCTTAGCTATGTGGGATGAAGTTTTGTACTCAGAGTTTCCTAAATGGTTTCATTGGGTGATGGCCAATTGACTTAGCAAAAATTGGAAATCTTTGCTAACGAGTTGTGGGTTAGTAGTGAATTGATATATGTGATTTGGAGTGGACGTTTATGGTTGGATCATTTGATTTTCTTTCCTAAGTCTTGTTCCATTTAATGGGTTAAACAATGTATGCATTGTTGTTATCCTTTGCTCGAGGACTAACAAAGTTTTGGTGAGGAAGAGTTCATAACTCATCTTTTTTTGTATATTTTTACTCCTATTTTACTTATTTTTAAAGTTTTTGAGATATATTTCAAGTAAAAACAAGGCATATTTTGTATGATTGTAAGGTGAAATAATTAAATAAATTTTACCGTAATATTGATCAATCTGACATGTTTTTTGCCTGAGCTCAAATGCATATTATGCCTAAAGACCTAACTCCAAGTAGATTCTCACATACCAGCCCAGTTTTCTCTAAATTGGGCCTGTATCATGGAGCCCATAGTTGTGCCCAGGCAACTTCCAACCTGGTTGGGCCTGTCTGAGCATTAGAAGCAACCCAACAAGTGGGCCGCCTATCTCTAGAGCTCTCTTCCTGTCCTTCCTTCCTTTCTCACCGTGGACTTTTTCCCTCACTCAATTCAAGGCCCAATCCACTTGCCCATTATTCAGCGGCCCACCGGCTTGCATCTATCTCATCTCTCTCATCTTACTTTCCCACCCCTATGTAGGCCTAGAAAATGTGGGCCTAGAAAATGCAGGCCTTGAGGCCAAATCTAGGGTTTCCTCCCCATCACACACAATATGGGCCTCCACATGCTAAGCGTCTCCCCTATCTAGAATAGGTCCGTTCACTGGCAGTCGCGATCGACTTCTCATCTCTTAGCAATAGTTGCTCACTTGCATACTTAGCTCCATTATTTTACACATGGTCAATTCTTCATGTAAATGTCAACATTTAACCTACCATTATTTTCCCATAGTTTGACTGAAACAGCTTGGTTGTTAAAGCAAAATTAATTTTCTCCTACTAATTTTGGGCGATAAGAGTGCTAAATTTCACTATAAAAAGAGGTCACAGTCGGAGCGAAAATGACTCATTCACTCACCCACTACTCTATCCATTCATCCACTCTTCTGGCACTTTATTCTTCTTTTTGATAACAACATAGATACTATTTTAAGACAAAACATTTGGGTTTAGTGGTGCAGCAGAAAATGAGCTTGTCAAGGTATTTTTCCCTTTTCTCCTCACCTAATTTGTGAGTCTAGTTAGAGAGTTTAGTTTCAGGATTTCATAATTTTTTGACCAGGCGTCAAAGATTGATTATAGTCAACGAAATATGCCTTTAATCGGATATTATGACTCATCTGCTTTCAGTGGTATTTTCTTTTTCTATGATCGGCTAAGCTGTTAATTGAGGACTATGATGGATCGTTGACTAGTAATATTTGATTTTACTATACTCGTTTGGGGTTAAGTTTTATAGCCTATGTTACATAGTTTTGAGTTAATATTTGATTCTAGTTTATTTATGTGAATTAACTGTATAGTTTATACATGTTGTTTTACGATTGATTAATTTGCACTCTTTTTTATATTAGAACTTGTAGGCTAATTTAAGAATTATGCAATTGAGTTTAAAATTATAATTATTAATTGAATAAACTATGCTAGAAAATAGGTGGATTATGTCCAACTTGAATAATTCATGCCAACCAATAGATAATTTATGTCAAAAATGATAATTAATTAATCTTTCAGACTATTGATCTAATGCTTGTAGCTAGGTTGAATAATAGACTAATTAAACTCCTAATTGGATGTAGTAAAGTAATATTAAGTCAGTGGTGAAGTCCAAGTCCTAAATCTGTCTAATTTGGTATCTCTATGTTTACTCTAGTTTTTCCAAGTTTCTTTATTTTAATTTAGATTCATGAACTCCTCAATCTGAAATCATTATTTTAATTATTTGGGAAAAAGTAAATTAGAGATTGCTATTGTACCTTGTGGGATTGACACCCTATATTACTAATCTACAATTGACATTGTGCACTTGTAAGTAAAAAGGGGTTTTAAAACTGAACATAAAATCTACATCAATATGTACTGCACAACGCTTAGAGAGCACAGGAGAAGTACTCAAAATTTTGTTGGTTGTCTGTTTTCCTTACTTACCATAGCATTATAAGTTATATCTGCCCCACTTATCATTCCCAATGCTATTGACTACTTCATGCATGCTAGTTTCTAGGATAGGACTTAAAAGGTAAAGAATGTGGCAGCGAATATTATGGAACAAGGCTCATATCAGTGGTAAGATATAGGCTACTATTAATAAGGCCAACGTACATGTCATTAGTTGTGTAAGTTATGGTACTAAATATATCTTCCTCTAGCACTTAACCTCACTTGCATTTATCTATGGTCAAATTGATAATTTGAACCAACATAGATATTCATGCCACTGTTCGAGGAAAATGGAAGCCACTAGTTATTGATAACTGTTGATTATCACCTGCACTAGTTTTTGTGTACAAGTCATTATCTAGAGTTGGTGACTAGTACAAGGAGGAACTTTTTGATAGTGATGTAAGTGATATTATCCAATGTAATTATGTCCACAATTTAGCAGCGAAATAGTATCTGTTTGTAAAGGTTAGTGACCTTGCTTGATTCGGAGATTGACACTTGTAATGTTAGTCTTCTAATGTCCAAGGTGGCCATTGCACTTGCATTGCTAAGAACCAACAACCTTGGCAATGCACTTAATTGCAATATAAAGACTGTAGTATGTGCACAATAGGAGAGGTGAATTTCTTAGAAATTTTGTTATATACCCCTATTGCTAATAATCATAAATGTGTTGGAGAACTAGTGATATCTACTGTGATCTTCTAATGGATATAACTATGGGGTACTCCTAATGGAATTCATGGGCCTATTGGTGTTAGTGAACGAATTGGGTCAGTAGTAAGGATGAGCTATAATAGTGCGGTGTCACTATTTAATCAAGATTCCAACACAGACTTCGGACAACCAAGATGGCCTAATATGGATAGATGTCCAGCGTCACATTGTAGGATTATACTGCTACAATGCTCGATCCTAAGAGCCCTCCATCACAATTTCCGCATTAAGAGGCTCCTCAAGTATGTAGTATCCTACAATTAACAATGTCACATTCAATGAATTCTCTACTGCACATCTTTCCCTTTTATATGCTATTACAATAACTATAAATCCCAAATACTATCAACAAGCTAGAAGAGGTCCTCACAAGAGAATGACATTGAAAGAAGAATAAATGCCTTAGAATAAATTAAATAGGACTATTAAGGATCCACCATATAGAAAGAGGCCCATTAGTTATAAGTCGGTCTACAAGGTGAAGTATAAATCCAATGGGTTCAAGGTGCGCATGGTTGCTGGAAGAGATTATCAACTTAAAGGATTTGATTTCAGCAAGTCTTTTTGCACCGGTGATGAAAATGACAAGTGCAACAACTTTCTTATCTATTATAATAGCTAAAGGTTTAGAACTACAATAGATGGACATGAATAACGCATTTCTACATGGTGACCTAACAAAGGAAGTTTATATGTCTTTGTAGCCTAATTCTATATCTAGTCCACTGAACAAAGTTTACAAGCTCCAGAAATCCTGATATGGCTTACTCCAAGACCCATGATAGTGATATGCCAAGCTATCTTCAAAATTAGGTATAGTTTTATAGGATCCTATTCAAACTATTCTTTTCTCACATATCGTAAGAAAGAAACATTTATAGCTCTAGTGGTTTCTATAGATGATATTATACTCGTCAGCAATGATTCTCCAGCATTCAAGGAGCTCGACTTAGGCATTTAGGTAGTGAGAAGAGCCCTTGGGTTTATTTCTTTATCAAAGATGCCCTTGAAATTATAAATGAATATGGCTTGTTAAGAAGCAAATCGTTTGACTTTCCCATGAAAGGCAATCATAAGCTTGCGGTAGATTTTGGGGAAAATGTCAGATGATCCTAGTCAATATACGCTTTTAGATGGTCACCTTATTTATCTGAACATTACTAGAATAGAACTAGGTTATGCAGCTCATATCTTGTCTCAATTCGGGTAAGCTCCTAGAGAGAAATATATGGACACCACTCAATGAGTTTTGTGGTAATTAAGGCTGTAAATGGTCAAGGGGTTTTTCTGCATCCAAACAACAATCTCCAAGTATTCACCTATTGTAATGTATAGTGGGAAGCTTATCTCCTTATATGACGATGGAGGTCCATCCATGGAGATTGATTTGAGCCCTCAAATCAGTTAAGGGAATCCTAGTATAACACCAAGGCCCAAGATCTGATCAAAGCTTTGCTCAGGCAAAGTTCATATTTATGAGTGCTTGATTTAATGCATAAGCTTGGTTTTATGCATCTAATTCACTAAAACTCTATGAGGTTTAGAGCTATTATTTTTTCTTAGGAAGTTAGCCAACATCCTCAGTTATCAATTCATGAAGAGAAATCTAGGTTAAGTCAAGTGCTTCGTAGGGTTTTAGCAGCAACAAATCAACCATTGCAGTTTTGGCTCAAATCTAACTTGGTTCCTAGATTCCCCCCTTAAACCTTATTTAGGCCTGATTTATTCACTCAAGGTGTTTATTAACGTCCTAATGAAATCACCGGTGCCTTGAATTAAGTCTAAATCAGGTAAAGGTTAAGCATCCACATTACTAAACTTTTCACCAACCTGGTTGTTTAATTGATTTTGAATCTTCATTGGCTTTGCCTTCTACGAGAAGCTTTGGGGCCTGCCTTCTTACTTACTTGCTAGCTTAAGGAGATAGGAACATTAGCATGATGTATTTTGCACCTTTAAAAGTCAGCTTAGTCATTAAGAGAAGAGATAAAGATATGCTTGCATTCTGATTGGTTAGCTCAAAAGGGAACTGCTACATTAGCCGTTTTTTCTCTCCACCATGTACAAGTGGATCACTTAGGAGCTAATTATCATGTTCAAGCTTGAGTTTATCCTTTAAGCAACTTGTTTAATTAGACTCACTGAATGTAATTAGCTAGGACTAAGCATACTTTGCATTCTAATTAGTTTAAGCTAGTTTAAAGGTTTCCTATGTATTAAAGAAGCACCCCACCATCTTGGCAATAAGGTGCGGACTTGTATTTATAAGTGCTTGTAAGCGTATTGTAATTAAATTACGACATTGAATGAGAGAAGTTAGCTTTGGTCCTTAAACTCGGAAAAACTCTATCTAGCTTATCCTTGGTTAGGCAACGTAAGGTGGTGATCTAGTTGAGTCTTAACTCTTCCTTTGGTGGTGTTTCTATATCCAAAGTAAGGTTAAGGGCCCTAATTACAATCTTAGCGGTGATTCTGCATCTAAGAGTGAAATTAGTTTCGATTTGTTCCGTTCTGTATTTACTGGATCGACTTGAATCCAATTTCAGTTTGCATACTTCTGGTTTTGCTTGCATTCAGTTTTTAGCGTGAGTAAATCCTTGGTGGAATACATAATTTTTGGTATTAGAGTTAAGGTTTCTCGTTGGCCTTGAACCACTATCCAAAGATGTTCACTTTGTCCAAACACATAGAACCCGATTTTGAACTAACTTCGGACGTGAGTGCTAGCATGACTTTGAAAGAAAAGTTTGAAGTTTTAATGAAGAATTGTGAGGCCATCATAGGCCACTAACAAAGAGCTGAAGAACCAGAATGAGTGTTTGAACACCAACTTAGTGAATTTGTAACACCCTGATTTTCTAATCCATTTTTATTTACTAATATTAACTTACTCGCAACAGAAAACCTAAGTGGGTGTTACCACCATAATTCCTTGGAAATACCAGGCTGAGTATAAACCAAAACATTAATGCAAGTTTATTCTCAAATCAAAGCATAAGTTCACATCCTGGTGATAACTACATCAATGTCCAATCTGAATAACACACACTAAAACAAGTTTAATCTAAAATTCATTCATTTCAACTAAAACTTAGGTAACAAGGCCTTGCTCTACATCGGGTTCGCGTCCCTATGCTCATGCACATCACCTGAAAACAAAACATTTGGAAAAGGTGAGATAAACTCAATAACAACTACCCCTAACTGTCAAAACACACACACAAATTCATTTCAACACATTTTAAGGGTAGGGGACAAACATGAGCAGTTCAAAGTACTTACGCATTCTTGACATGAACATCTAACAATCCACATCCCACTTATTCAGTTTCAGGATAAAATGGGTGAGCGACCTCACGGGGCCTCATGGCCTACATTTGGGTTTAACGCAGCCGCTTAACATGTAACGATAGTGTTATGTTAGTTCCACCTCTTAACTGAACCCTCAACTAGTCCACTCAGCCCAAAAAATCTTTGTAAGGGTCCTCTTACGCCTAACAACCCATTCCAACCATCGAATCAATTTTTAGGAAGCTTTAAATATTAAAAACTCCACACATGCTACTACTGCGAACCTCCTAGTTTATTCCCAGATCCTATCCCTGAGTTCCTGGGATCATAACGTTCACTCCCGATGTTGAAATTTTAAGGTTAAGCCCATTCTAGAAATTAAAGGCCAAGCTATGAAATATAACTTTCCTTTTATCACCATTACCATAATCTGAGGCTAACTAGTTTGAACATCAACAATAACCTAAACTATCCAAGTTACAGTCAATTTTATGCAGTCCAGTATTTTGTTCATAACTTGCTCATTTAAACTTTAATTCATGAAATTCAAAATTTCCCAACCATAAGACACGAGCATCCACCTTTCCTGATTTTTTCATAAGTTTTGGAGAGCCCAAAAATTACCAATAAATTTTTAAAGTCAACATCAGTTCTGGGTGTAAAGAACAGTGTTTGCACTATAATGTTTAGACTTGTTGTCAGCCCCCTTCCCCAACAAGCATACAATGCCTTTACCCAAAACTCTACTATTTCTAATCATCAAGAAATACAAGCCATAGAAAAAGGATGAGTTTATTACTTCGAAACCATTCATAAAGGGAAGAAGGTGACTTTAGGTTGTGTTATCCCTCCAACTATGTTCTCCACTCTGAGATTTCTAGAATAGTGAATAGAAATTAGACTCAAAGCCTGAATTATAGAGATTTTATGAAGAATCTCAATTAAAACACTAACATATTTTGCTAGGGTTTGAGATACTTAGCAAGAAGAACAAAGAGGATGGAGAGAGGAAGAGATGGGCGATAGTGACTAGGGAGAGAGAGGGAGGGGGAGAGAAAGAGTGTCAGGTAAAGAGAGAGAGCTACAGAAGAGAGAGAGAGAGGGTCGTGGGTGTGAGAGAGGGGAGAGGAGGAAAGAGGGAACATAAGTGTCCAAATCCTTAGGGTTTCTCATCATTAGGGTTTTCCTTCCCCCCCTCTTTTGTATGGTTATTTTCTCTTTTTTTCTTCAAAAATAGAAATTCTAAGGACGCATTCTAGGTCAACCAGTATCATAATAATTAAAAATAACGGAAAAGTATATATATAATAATCCAAAATAATAAATAACTAATCTTTTTCTGGGGTTTCACATTCTACCCCCTTAAAGAAAATTTCGTCCTTGAAACTTCGCACGCACCTGGTCATTCAAATGACCGAGGACATTTGGATTGCATCTCTTACTCTGGTTCTCATGTGGCCTCTAATATTTCACGATTTGCCCACAGAACTTTTACTAGGGGCATTGTCTTCCTACGGAGCTGCTTTTCCCTTTGGTCTAGAACGCGAACTAGTTGTTTCTCGTAAGACAAATCTTCCCTTAGTTGTATGGGATCCGGTGTGATAATATAGGATGGTCCAAGACATACTTACGCAACTGTGACATATGGTAGACGTTGTGTACTTTGGGCAGTTCAGGTGGTAGTTCTTAACAATAAGCTACCTCCCCGACTCGTTGAACAATGGGGTACAACCCGATATATCTAGGGCTATGCTTGCCAGTCACGTCAAATCTCATGATGCCTTTAGTTGGAGACACATGGAGGAAAACTCCATCCTCTACCACAAACTCTAAAGGTCTATGGCTTCGGTCTGCGTGGCTCTCTTACCAAATCTGAGCCGCTTTTATTCGCTCTTGAATTATTCTAACCTTCTGGGTAGTTGCCTGGATTAGTTCTTCTCCAATGGTTAGTGCGTCATCAATCTCCTGCCAACACAATGGGGTTCTGCACCGTCGGCCACACAACGCTTCTTACGGGGCCTCCCTGACGCTGGCATGGTTGTTGTTGTTGTAGGAGAACTCGATCAGTGCTAACTACTCATCCTAAGCTTGTTGGAAGTCCAATACGCATGCTCTAATCATATCCTCTAGGGTTTAAATTGTTCTCTCAGTTTGCCCATTCGTGCTTGGTGAAAGGCTGTACAGAAGCATAACAATGTCCCTAATGCCTCCTACAACTTCTGCCAGAATCCCTATTGGAATCTAGTGTCCTAGTATGACACTATAGAGCTCAGCACACCATGCAATCGGACTATCTCCTCTAGATAGGCTCAGGCCAATTGGTCTAAGTTCCATGTGTTTCTCATGGCTATGAAGTGAGTCGTCTATGTGAGTCGATCCACGACAAAACAGTTCACGTTGTTCTTCCTCTGGGTGGGTGGTAAGCCTACTACAAAGCCCATGGAGACCAAGTCCCATTTCCACTCAGGGATTTCCGAGGGTTGTAAAATCCCTGTAGGCCTTTGGTGCTCCACTTTTGCTTGTTGACACGTCAAACATTTTGACACATGGTCCACCACCTCTTGTTTCATATTGCTCCACTAAAAAGTTCGTTTCAAATCTTTATATAACGTGTTCCCACCATGGTGAACAAAATATGTGATGTTGTGTCCCTCATTTAGGATTTTCCTCTTAAGTTCCTTTATGACAAGAACGCATATCCGGTTTTGGAACCTCAGCATCCTATCCTTGTGAATCACAAAGCCAAGTGCCTTTCTTGTTGACACCTTCCTCTTGATCCTATCCAACTGCGGGTCCTTGCTCTGAATGGCACAAACTTCCTCGATGAGGGTAGGTTGTACATCCATGGTTTATAGTATAGATTTGTTTCCCTTGTTGCCACATTCAGCTCCAGTTTCTTAAAATCCTCACACAAATCCCTAGGTAATGCCAACAAGCTATTAAGAGTTGGGTATGGTCGATGACTTAATGTATCTACTACTGCATTTGCCTTTCTGGGGTGGTATTGGAAGTTTATATCATAGTCCTTAAGGAATTCTAACCACCTCGTATGTCTCAAGTTCAGGTCCTTTGGCGAGAACAAATATTTCAGACTTTGGTGATCAGTGAAGGTCTCATAGTGCACCCCGTACAAGGAGTGTCTCCAAATTTTTAGCACAAACACCACCACTACTAGCGCCAAGTTGTGAGTCCAACCACCTTGTCTGTCTAAGGTTCAGGTCCTTTTGCGAGAACAAATATTTCAGACTTTGGTGATCAGTGAAGATCTCACCGTGCACCCCGTACAAGTAGTGTCGCCAAAATTTTTAGCGGGAACACTATTTTCGCTAGCTCTAAGTCATGAGTTGGACAGTTCTACTCATGAGTCTTTAGTTATCGCGAGGCATATGCTATGACAGGGTCATCCTGCATTAGCACACACCACAATCTATTTTGGACGCGTCACTATACACCACGAAGTTCTTGTCGTTGGTGGGTAAGGCCAATATAGGCGCACTAGTTAACCTCTTTTTAAGTTCCTGAAAATCTTTCTCGCACTGATTTGTCCACTCATACTTGGTAACCTTCCGTGTGAGATTAGTGAAGGGAGTGGCGATCTTCGAGAAGCTCTGAACAAACCCATGATAGTACCCGGTCAAACCCAAGAAGCTTCTGACCTTCGTCGCAATCTTAGGGCTGGGCCACTTCGTTATGGCCTTTATCTTCTAGGGATCTGCAGATACTTCCTCATTAGAAACTACCTGCCCCCAAAATGCCACATGTCCTGTAACGCCTAAAAAACGTAAATGACATAATTTACGGAAAACTGCAGTAGAAGACTTAATGATAGAAGGCGCTACCGCCATCCTGATAAGGACAAGGCTCACTAAAACCATTTAATCTTGCAACTAAGTGTAAGGCCCGTGTACCTTATTTTCTGTTAAGTTGTTCGTGACCTGTTTTCGTGTTATAAAAACCTATTTTATATAACGATACGAGTTAAATTATTAGTGGTGTGCCTATGTGATCGATAATTTAATTAAAATTATTATTTTTTGAAAATCCTTCGATGATTTTTAGTAAGCGTTAATATAAATTATTAATGAGTACTAAATCGATTAGGAACCCGAATACGATTAGGTCGTCAACCTTGGAAGTAGTTCGATGATTATGAAATCAAACCTTGTCATATTTGGGAATGAATAGTTGATGAAAGATTATATTGCAGAATTTGGGTTTAGAATTCGGGTTATGAATTAGGCTAACGGCACCAACGATTGAACAATTTGGTACAAAAATAATATAGCAGAGAGGGGGCATTTTTGTAATTTCGCTCAACCCCTTTTCTTTCTCCTTCTTCCTTCGTGCGACCCCCCCAGCAACTCACCTCTCTCTCTCTGCTCTTCACGTTCTTCATCTTCTCATCCTCCTCTCGAAGTGACTCAAGTACCAGAGAATTCAACAAATTTTTTGCCTCACCCAACTCGAAATCTTCCATATTCCATCTCCCTAACTTCAGTCGAGCCCTACACTTGCAAAACCTGGTAGAAATTTGAAGGATTTAGCCATGTTTTTTGTAGGTTTGGGCGATGATTTGGGGTGTCGAACATGTACCCATGCTTAGCCATGCATTTCAGTCCCTAACCACTCCAATTCCTCTACAAATAAGGCTAAATTCGCAGCACAAGCCTCAGCAGAAGGCACCAAGTCGGTGGGTGAAATTTGGGTTGAAATTAGGGTTCGAATGGCACAATTGGGCATGGTTTTGGGCTCTGTTCGTGTGTGGTTAGCAAGGACCGAGGGGTTGGTGTTGTTCGAACACCTAGAGTCGAGCCCAGCAGCTTCGAACGATCATTCAGCTTGGAATCGAGGTGAGGGTTCCTTTCCTCCTAAATTATTATTATTTTCAAAGAATTTAGCTGAAGTTAGTTAGTGCATGTCAATTCTGATGTTAGAAATCAGTTTGGGTGAAATTGGAGTCAAAGTTGAGAACTTATGAACATGGTGTTAATTGTGGTTAATTGGATGGTTGAAACTGCTGTTGGATTATTTATAGCTAGACAGTTTGGAAGTTCATTGAATTATTAATAATCAGATTGTCACCTCAGTGTTCTCGCCATGTTAGTTTATTAGCCCTGAATCATGTTATGAAGTTTGAAAATGCTAATCGGGTGAATTGAGGCATTAGACAAGCATGTTGGTTTCTGCTTAGAAGTTATCGCTAAATTAGTACAACTGCGTTAGTTTCTATATTGGGCTATCGTTGAGAATGTTATGCTTATATATGATGGTTTTATGAATTATTGGTTTATTTATGACAACATTAAACCGAGTTAGTAGTTGGATGGCTTTAGGTGGAACTGTTGAGAAATTTGAGGTTCTTGTGGTCGGTGTTGAGTGAGGAGGGAGTTTGATTTGTGAATTACCGCAATCGTGTCGATTGCGAGGCCATGTGTGGCTCATTGAATAGATTCTACCAAGTTGTGTTATGAAGTGTATGAATGTGCTATGTGTGAACCCCTTTTCCCTCAATGTGCTAAGTGACATTAAGTGAATAGTTTTCAAAATGCAGACATGTTTAAGAAGATTGTTAAATGCATGTTTTCATGATTTCGAATGCTTCTAAGTACTTACCAATTGTCTGGTAGCTTATGAAAATGTTTGTAGCCGATAAGAAATCCTAAATCGCCGAACTACTCAGTTAGTGACTCGACTGAATAGTCGATAGGTTTAGGAAGTTTAAAAGTGAAATAAAAGTGGATTTGAACATGCTTAAGGCTTTGGTTTGTATACAACTTCTCCTTAAGTTTAAAAGGATTCAAACGACCCGAAAAAGAGTACCTTAAGGTGGTAATTGTGAAGCTTAGCTTATTTGCATGCGTTTTGCTTACTTAAGTCTCTATTGAGTTTCGATCTACGATTTAGCAAGCATTTTACGTTTAAAAGAAGCTTTTAAGCTAAAAGTGAAGTCGTTTTTATGAGTTAGCAATCGTTTTACATTTATAAGAAGCTTTTTAGTTAAAAACGAAGTTGTTTTACGATTTAGCAACTTTATTACGTTTATATGAAGCTTCTAAGTTAAAAACGAAGTTGTTTTACGATTTAGTAAACTTATTACGTTTATATGAAGCTTCTAAGTTGAAAACGAGGTCGTTTTACGATTTAGCAAACTTATTACGTTTATATGAAGCTTCTAAGTTGAAAATGAAGTCGTTTTACGATTTAGCAAACTTATTACCTTTATATGAAGCTTCTAAGTTGAAAACGAAGTCACTTTTCAATTTAGCAATATTACGTTTATATGAAGGTTCTAACCCGAAAATGAAGTCGTTTTATGATTTAGCAACCATATTACGTTTATACGAAGCTTTTAAGTTCGAAACGAAGTTGTTTTACGATTTAATAAGCTCATTACGTTTTTAAGAAGCTTTCAAGTTTCAAAGGAAGTCGATTTATATGTTAATAGATTTATAACGTCTATAAGAAGCTTTTAAGCTATTTACGAACTCGATTTACGATTTAGCAAACATATTAACATTATAAGAAGGTTTTAAGTTGAAAACGAAGTGAACTATAAGCATTTCAAAAGGTTATGGTCATTTTGTTTAACAAGCGAGTTTTCAACCAAGTAAGCATTTGAAATAGAGAAATGAAATATGTCTTTAAAGACTAAAAATGTGCTGGGAAGTTGGCGAGAGGGCAGAAGTTGGACGCAAAGATGGCGTGAGCTGTTTTCCCCTAAAGAAATGTTAGGAACTGGACTCAGGATATGATTATCCTGGTGTGAGCTGTTCCTGAAAACTGGATGCAAAGATAGCGTGAGCTGTTTCCCCTTAAGATAAGTTAGGAACTGGACTCAAGATATGAGTTATCTTGGTGTGAGTTGTTCCTGGGAACTGGACTTAAGATATGAACTATCTTGGTGTGAGCTGTTCCCCAGATAAGTTATGATGTGTGATGCGTAAGAAAACCTTGAGGGGAACTGGACTCAGGATATGATTATCCTGGTGTGAGCTGTTACCCCATAGAGGACAGTATCGAGGTTAGAATTGCGCTACTAAGACGCGTTTTGGCCAAAGGTTAAGTACGTATACCCCGGAGATAACGTAGAATAAGAGTGACGATCTCACTTAAGGGCGGTGTTGACCTCTGTAGCCAGCACAATGAGACGTTTTATGTTATAAGTAAGTTCCTGATAAAAAGGAGATTTGGCCTTTTGCCATTCTTAGCAGTTCAGAAAAGCAAAGAAGTTCTTTAAAGTAAACGAGCCTCCAAGTGAAGTGTTTTTGAGAAAAGAAAGAAAGCTTTCAAACGTGCACCCCTTGTTCATCTTTTACGAAAAGATTTCCAAGTATAGTCAAATGAAGTTTCAAATGTTGTATTATTCGTTTCAATGTGCATATTCTATGAAAGTATGTTTCCTGACAAGTCTTTCTTACCAGTTTAGATGTTTGAGAACTTTGAGAAAGAAATGTAAGCTTTAAAGGAGTTGATGTGGATTATAAACCCCTCTTGGTATTTATCGAGAGTCACTATGTTTTCAAAAGTGTGTTTGAAAGCCTTTGTATTCAGTCCTGGTTGCATACTTGTGTGAATCGACTCTGAATAGAATGAACTACAACTCATGATCTTGAAATAAAGATGGTGAAGCTCGAGAGCACTGGAATGTTGACAACCATATAAGGTCAAACAAAAATGTATTGCACATTTAACAATGGGTTTGCAAAGACATGGAAGATCATGCTAATAGGAAATATCGGGTTAAAATGCAAGGGAAATTAAACAATATTGGATAGTATCAAGTTTTGAATATGAGACAAGGAAACAATTTCAAGAATTACTATAAAAGGGCAGTCTTGCAAATGATAAACTGTGGTTATATGGTTTAGGTGTGATATTCGGACCTCAAATAATTCCTGAAAAAGACATCTTTTGTTAGCAGTTAATCCCATAATTCATTCATTCAAGATATAGGGCACTTGTTTTTGATAATGATCTTGTTCAACTCTCTGTACGCAATACACAACCATAAGGTTCTGCCTTCCCTTTTCACACATATAAAACTAGGGTTTCCCACGGTGACACGCTTGGTCAAATAACTCCCTTCTATAACAAGTCATCTTACTAAGTCTTTAGTTCTTTGAACTCTACTGGGGTCATATGATAGGGGTTTTGAAAATGGATTGAGCACCTAGAACTAGGTTGATATGAAAATCAATGTTTCTTGGGGAAAAGCAGTCCTGAAAATCCTCAGATGGAACATCTCTAAATTCACAAACTGTAATTATGGATATGTATATATCGAGTGTGGTTGGCATATCACTAATATTCAGTGCATTACTAACACGATAATTCACTTACTTACATAGTGTAATTAGGGCAGAAATAGGGTTTTTCTTCCCTTGGTCCATAGAAATACACGTCTAGTCTTTCCTTATTTCTCAAACTAGCCTTAAGATCTTTACAAGTCATCTTTTATAAGTACCCAATCAGTTCATCCCCATAATGATAACAAGGTATGCCAATCAAACTGGATTGAATGCCCAATGAATATGGTTCTAGCAATACTAATAAGGGCATATTTATAAAAGATAACACATTCAATTGCCTATTGGTCTCAGTAAATTTAAAAGACAGGGGGACTATCTAAAGTGTAAAGAGATGTAACCACACCATGAACTCTTGCAAAGATATTTCTTTATTGGTTATAAAGGACCAGCATGTAAGGGGAATGAATGAAAAGATAAAGATTCGTAATGAAAGAGGTAAGGCATATAAATGACCGGCATATACAAGACATGCAGTTTATTCATAATGGTCAAAATAGTAAAGTAAATGAATCATGTTATGAACTTGAAAGGGAGTATTAAGTACCGAAGGTGAAGAAATCTAACAGATTACGAAAGAGGCATTTGAAACGTCATATGGTACCCATGTGTGAGTAAATTGATGAAGATGAGGGTCAACACCACCAGAAGGAAAATTTTATTCATCTGATGTTTAAAAGGCCAATACGCCAAGATGAAGGAGTCGGTCTTATCACTGAACATGATAGCTTCCATCAACAGCACATTCTGTAGTAAATGAAAGTATTGGGTAGGCATATGAACTTTGAAACTACTGGCAGATGGAAATAGCACAAATCGTACTTTATCATTAATAAGATAGGTTGTACTAGTAAAGAAAAGATTGCCAAAATAACTTGAGTAAAGACATGCGGTCACAGCCATAGAGTAGTATGCCAACATGACATTACGATGCTATTGAAACATGAACAATATAGATCCATTTAATTGCTGAAAGGGCGTTTAATGACTGGGTCTGAAGCAACTAAGGGCTTTGCAAGTAATAAATGAATAGTGCCCAAATAAAAGCAAAGAGTTAAAGTAGGTGACAGTAAAAATATGAACATAGTGCTGACTGAACTGTAAGTAGAATGGGTCAAATATGCTTAGGAAGAACTGCAAATCACACAGTAATGCATGCCAGGGGTCATTATAGGCTCCATTATGGAAATAGAGAATTAAACGATTATGATTGTCAGGGTTTGAATCACCTATAAGAGAGGTTGCTCATATGTGTTTAAAGGACTCCCCACAGACCACATATGAGGTTTTTCATAAACACTCCATTACAAATCAAGAGAGTGTTAGTAGCAAAGAAATGATGCCTCTGAATAATTCAAGGTAACTAGAGTGGAAATAAGTTAATGACAGGAAGTAATGGGAGCATTGCTGATGTAAGGTCTTAGTGTCAAGACCAGATAATTCCTATACATGGAAGCTTAATCTTGCTTGTACCACCTATATAATGCTAAGTGGCACACTATAAGCTACTAACTGTTATCATCATATATAAGCACTCATTGTAATGTTCATCTCATACTGGTTAACCTTAAAGATATTACTCCACAAAGCATTTCCTCATCTAGAGGTTTACATCTAACTTGACATTGTATTAATCCCTTAAGAAGTTGCAAATGGCATCCCCACATCGGGTTTCAACCATCACTGTACTCAAGCTCAGGTATATTAACACACCTCAATAAAAACACTCAAATCCTAGGGTAAAACGGACAGAGTTCTGCCTAAAAACTGACTAAAACACGGCTTAAAGCCTTATAATAGATACCTGAAATGGAGAGAAATACTTCAATAGCTCAACGGCCACACGTCGGAGTTCATAACTCAACGGGCCACGCACCCGAAGTGCACGATTGTAAAAATTTAAACAAATGAGAGAACTAAAACATATTCTCCTAAACCTCAACCTCAGAGCCAACCTTCTATCAAGGGGAGCTCATTTCCACCACCTAAACCCACAATATTACCCCCTTTCACCCCACAAAAAAGGTCAAGCTCCACTAAAGAGCCTAGCCCTATAAAATAGCCCTATCCCCAGCTCGATGAACACTAGAAGGTGTTTTAAGTGCCAAGCAGTTAGTCATGTGGCCTCAGACTATCCAGACAGAAAGATCATTATGTTGGCCAAATCGGAGGTAGTGAAGGCTGAGGAGAATGGCGAGGAAAAGAAGGTGTATTTGATAGAGGATCAAGAGGAGAATTAAGAGGAGGATGTGTAGGAAGCTAATAAAGGCGAAATGCTAGTTTTGAGATTAGCATTGATTGGACTTAGAGGAACCAACAAAGAAAAATGAGAGAACATCTTCTAATCTCGGTGTGTTGTGCAAGAGAATGCCTGCTCTCTAATCATTGAAAGGAGGGAAATGTGCTAATGTAGTTTCACTTAGCATGTTGGAGAAACTCGATGTCTATGCCTCGGCACACCCTCACCCATACCCATACAACATCCAATGGCTCAATCAAGGTAAAAGATAAAAAGTTAACTTTAGATGCTTGGTTTCTTTCTCCACTGGTAAGGACTACCAAGATGAGCACTGGTGTGACATCATTCCAATGTATGCATGTCACATTATGTTAGGGAGACCATGGTTGTTTGATGGGAAGGTAGTGCATGATGGTTACCTAAATACCTATACCTTTTCATAGGATGGGAAGAAGATCACTTTTTCCCCTTTAAGCCCTTCGCAACTCCACAAAAACATGACTAAAAAAAGCTATGGACATTCGGATCTCTTTTTCACTTGTAGTTAACCATTACTTAAATATTCTTACCATGAGTTTAGAGCTTTTAAGGCGTGGATTCTCACTGCCCTAGATGAGTCCAAGAGCTCATCCCCAAGCCATCCGTTAGCCATTTCACCCCTTGAGCATTTTTTTTATGTCTTCCTCAAAGACATACCCTCTAATTTACCCCCCCAAAAGCCATCAAACACAATATGAACCTTATTCCCAAAGCCATACTTCCAAATAAACCAACCTATAGGATGAATCCTAAGGAAACCTTGGAGATTTAAAGACAACTAGAAGAATTAAACTCAAGGGGCTAGTTAAGGAATCACTTAGCCCTTATGCTATCACAGTCCCTCTAGTCCCTAAAAATGATGGAAGCATGACAATGTGTGTGGATAGCGAAGCAATCAACAAGGTTACCATCAAGTATAGGTAGCCCATGGCATAGCTTGAAGACATGCTTGATGAACTACATGGTTCTAAGGCGTTTTCCAAACTGGATTTTAGAAGTGATTGCTGCCAAAATTTGGATTAGAGAGGGAGATGAGCGGAAAAAAGCTTTTAAGACCAAAGAAGGTTTGTATGAGTGGCTAGTCATGTTATTCAGTTTGTCCATTGCACCAAGTACTTTTATCAGGCATACGAATAAAGTGTTTAGGCCTTCCATTGGTACGTTTGTGTTGGTGTATGTTGATGATATACTGATTTACAGTAAAACTAAATAAGAGCATTATGGCCATCTAACTCATATTATAATGGTCCTTGAAAAATAGAAGCTTTATAGAAACCTTAAAAAGTCCACCTTGTTTACAAATGAGGTCACCTTTTTAGGTTACATTGTGACTATTCAAGGCATTAAGGTGGATGAAAGCAAGGTAGAGGCTATATGGTCTTGTCCTATTTTGAAGAGTATCCATGATGTTCGAAATTTCCATGGGCTTGCCTCATTTCATAGGTAGTTCATTAGAAACTTTAGCAATATTATGGCCCCCATGATCGAGCTGATTAAGGGTTCATCCTCCAAATGGACCCCTAAGGCTCAATCTGCCTTTGAGGATATCAAAACCAGACTCACTCAACCCTTGGTGTTAGCCTTACTATGCTTTGAAAAGGTTTTTGAGATTGAGTATGATGCTTCCAAAGTTGGAATTGGTGGAGTCCTCACACAAGAACGAAGGCCCCTAGCATTCTTTAGTGAAACGTTGTGTGATTGAAGAAGAAAGTGCTCCACCTATGATAAGGAGTTTTATGCTGTAGTGCAGAGTTTAGAGCATTAGAGCCATTATCTAATGGCTAGTGAATTCATTTTACATTTTTATCATGAGGCCTTGAACAACACTCAAGGGTAGCATAAGTTGAACTCTACACATGCTAAATAGGTTGAATACATTTAGTCATTCCACTTTATAATCCAGTATAAGTCCGAGAAGCTTAGTCAAGGAGCTGATGCCTTGTCAAGAAGGCACTCACTACTGTTTCAGTGAGATGCTTGAATTTTACGATTTGAGCAGTTAAGTCCATTTATGCTAAGTCCATTTATGTTGAAGATGAAGACTTTGGGGAGCTTTATTTAGACTTTCAAAAGCATCCCAAATGAGATTTTTTTGTTCAAGAGGGGTACTTGTTCAAAGGCACTAGTTTGTAAGCGTGGTACCCATAAGTTATTGGTTAGGGAGATTCATGGTGGTTCTCTACCTGGGCATTATGGTGAGAACACGACCCTTATCGTGATAAGTGCACGAGAATTTCTAAGTAAAATTTATAGCCACAACTGCACAACTTTCATCGTAGTACTTTAGGGTCATCTCATCAGGGTAAGGATGAAATTCGGTCACTAACTACAGAAATAAACTAATCTAACATCGTTTTAAACTAATTAAAATAATAAACAGCTGCTACAGAACAAATCTTCTTCTAAATATTCCCTAATTATTCAAATACTCTAATAGGATCTAAATAGTCTTTAAACGAGATGAAATAGCAAAACCAAATACAACAAACCCCATTATCTCAACTAACCACACATTGTATAACACTCAACATGCTACTATATAGGGACTTCTAATCAAAATTCAAGATTAACATAATGTAAACTTAAACTAACTCTCATAAAGCTAAAAAAAGAATGAGCACCAAAAACTAGAAACAAGAAGAGAGCACAAACACAGTCACAATTAGGAGAAAGAGCAGGAAAAATAGCATCGAGAAGATACAGTACAGATAAAGGGAAAAATTGAAGAAACAATGAACAAAACAGGGCATCTCGCTTAGTGAGAATCCTTCCCAGCCTCAACCCAATTTACGAGGTCCACTGAAGGAGAAAGTGGGCCCCAACCTCAAATAGCTTCAATGGACAACCTAAAGAAATCAGGAAACAATAGAACAATCAACCCTAATAAACCACCAAAACATAATATAGAAAGGAGGGAAAGAGCTCAAATTTAGCGGTGAACAACCCTAATGGTGTTTTCAGACAAATTCCATAGCAAAATATCGAATCCAAAGCCAAACAGCATGAATAAAAAATAGAGTATTGAAGAGGATACAACAGAGCGTTTAAACAAAGAGGCAAGCAAATTGAACCCAAGCTTGCAAATTACTAATCCAAATATCATGATCTAACAATTTCAACTTATCAAAAACTTGGTATAAGACTTTCAAAGGCTAAAAATGAAATCTAAGGACTGAAAAATAGATGAAAAATAAACATTAAAACTAAACCTAACATCTACCGAATGCTGAAATGAAAATCTAAAAGAAAACCTAAACAAACCCTAATTAAAGGCGTGGATTAAAAACCAGATTACCTCTTCCCTCCATTTCACCGCTGCTTGCTCGATTTATACTCCTTCAAATCAACCATGGTGGTTTGATTTGACGATGGCGGGGACGGTAGAGATGGATGTTGTGCTGGCGTTGAGCAAGGGTTTCGTGGTATTAAGTGGAGGAGATGGCGGTGGATGCGAGGATTCTGGAGGTTAGGGTGGAAGATGATTGAGATGGTGGAGACGCTGGTTCAAGAGAGAGAACAAAGATGGGGGTGTATGAGGGGTCTGGCAATGGGAGCCGAGAGATGAGAGAGAGAAGGATTAGGCGAATTTGGGCCTGGTGGTATGGGTCACGTGCTGGACACAGGGTGGGGGCCGGTGGGTTTTTTTTTCTTTTATTATTTTTGGTGCTGGGCCTTTGTTGAATATGGACCAAGTCAAGGGCACTATCCCACCCTCTTTGCTTCAACGTTTTCCATAATCTTTTCCTTTTTTTTTCTAACACTTACTCAACAAAATAAAATCAAACAAAAATCCTAATTTCATATTTATTTTGAGCATAAACTAAGTATAAGGGTGTAGTAAAATATCGTATTTAGATGCAAATAAATACCTCCACATCTAAAGTTTGTCGTTCTCAAGTAAAACAAACTAAACTAGCTAAAATAAAAAATAAGAAAAAGAAAATGCGAACTCACTTTCGTCGGAATCACAATTGTATTTAGCATATGCAACAAGCCATTTGACTCATGAGTGTTTTGAAGTGAAATGCCCACAAAAATCTTTTCAAAAACAAAGGAAAATCTTTTTGGTTTTTTTTTCTCCAAAACATGAACATATATGCAAGTAATGGGAAAATTTTGTATGAAACTTAAGCAATTGAATCACCTGGTAACCAATTCACCAAACTATATACAAATAGAATGTACATGTAGAAGATAGTCTAAGTCACAAGATGCATTTCGTCGTTCAATTTTCATCCCATGCAATAATTTGCACTGATATCTCTGCCTTGGTGCATATTCAAATGTGTATTAACCCTTATGAATTAAGTTGCTAATATCGACACGATCCCCATTTCCTTGCCTAATTACCTTCTTTGCTCTATTTTTTTCATTTTTTGCTTTTTTCCAAGAATAATAGCATGTACACCCTAAACCCACTTGACTTACAAATATTCGGGTCTTCTCTAAAAAGGGGCTTTAGTCGAATGTGCAAAGCACTTATTTCATTTCCTAAACAGATGTGTAATTAAGTAAAATATCACTTATTCAATCCAATTAAGGATATAAAATAAAGATAGTGGCATTGAACATTGCTGCCCAAGTTTTTATTCACTTTTTAAGACTTTTTTTTCCTTTTTTTTCACATTATTCAAGAGCATAAAAGGCAACTTCAACAAAAAAAGGCTCACATGCCAACTTAACAACAAGACCCTAAGAATTGACGGTAAAGTGAGCGAAGTCGGCACAAAACCACACATATGAGATGGGGTTATTATGAAAATCTACATTTTCAACTAGGGATCTCATCATGCAAGCTCTACCGACAGATAACTCAATAACCTAGCAACATAGGAACACAATCATCAAAGAAAGAACACACATCCCCAAAGAAAAATAAAAATATTTTTGAATTTGTAAATTTTTTTGAAAACTATATACAAATGGGCATCTCACCCCCACAACAAAACTCCATAATGTCCTCATTGTGGGAACTAAGGCACCAAAAGGTAATCACATAAGCTATACAACTGTAAAACCAACATAAATCCATGAGTATACAAAATAGGACACCACCAAAACAAAAACCAAAGCCAAAATTAAAATCACCAAAATCAAAATTAAAATCAAAATCAAACTCACAAAAGAGAGCAAAAACAAAAACAAACTATAAAACACAAACAAAATCACAAGCACCAAATTAAAAATAAAACAAGACCAAGGAACTACTAAATACAAAACATAACCAAAGGAAACCTAAGACAAAACAAAACATAAAAGAGAAGAAAAACAAAAGACAACACCAATAAAACAAGAGAAAAAAAGAAAGCACTAACACATATTTACAAAAACATACCACTAATAAACAAAACACACAACTAAAACGTGCTAAAAAAACAAAACTACCCAAAATAAACATGGGGCTACTGAATAAAAATCAAACAAAACACCCATAACATAATCACAATCCTAGATATCAACAATTATTCTATCCAAAGGACTAACAAGTATTCACAAAACAAAATACACCAACAATAACAAATGCATAACATAACCAATGGTGATCATAACCAACTTAGCTCAACAAATCCCATATTTCTCCTTAAGATTGATCACCCCCACAATACAATCCTAAGTATCCATAACCATATACAAAAAGAAAGAAAAGAAACGAAAAAGGAGAGTAGTGAAGGGGTGGAATGATCATACCAGGTTGGACACAATATGTACCCAAACTAATGCCTCACTCAGACGATGTTGAGTAGGTCTATGGAGCTTCAACCACTCGATTTCAGCTCACAAGCTATTACTCATATCAGAACCCACTAATGCTTATCACAGCTTGTCAAACATTCAGGCACAATCCTCATAGAAATGAATATGGTTAGAAATAGGAGGTGTAGCGTAAATAAAGTGCATAAAGGAATGCAACTCAAGGCTCTCTTAAGCTTATCAAAGCTCTCAGCCCAATCAAATGAGAGATGTGTATATGCAAAATCAGATGCAAAATCTAATAATGATGTGACTATATGAGTGCATAAACCATCAAGAGTGGTCTGAATGACCTAAATGAAGTCCAACAAATAGGAGAGGGGAAAAGACCAAGGCAGTGCCAATAAAATGAAATACGAAGATCAAAGGTCATAGGATGGCCTAAAGTCATGTCCTTCTCCTTACAGTGATCGCCGAGACCCTTTATATCACTATTATCTAGTGTCTGATCTAAACAACAACTGTCAAGCACAAAAGTCTCATACTCCACAAAAGTACACTCGGGAGGGTCTAAAGAAGGGAGAAGAATGGGGAGGGGAGAGGAAAGGGATGAAATGGAAGGGTAGAAGCTATGTCAAGGGAAGACTCAATAGAAACAGGATCAATAAGCTCGTTAGGGGGTGTGACCTCACTGACCTCCACATTAGAAGGCTCATCAAATGAATGCTCCTTAGAAAATGTATTCTCTGACTCAATAAATAGTCCACACTGATCATTAGAACTAGCATGAGTTTCAAATCCATCCCCCTCCTTAAACTGTCATAAAGCAACCAAAGGAAGAGAGAGGTCATGAATGATCAGAATGCCCTCAGGGTGGTCACTAACTATGCTAAACTCTAGGGATGGTGCAACTACTAAAGGAGATGAGGGATCGCTCGCTTCCTCAAGGTCATCACAATGTGTACCATCATGAAAATCATGCCCTAAGGGAATTGGGGCCTCAATCATAACATCAAAGTCATCACAAGACATAACCTTAGTTGTAGAAGAGCCTAAATTAAGGTCCCTATTTAAGGGTGCCTATTTAAGGCTCCCTATGCCTTTAATCTATGTGTTGTACCAAGCTATGGACAAGCATCTACAAAATGATCAAAGGAATCATAATAGTCACATGAAACATGAAAACATGGAGTATGAGAGTGCTTATAAGATATACCCCCAAACGAACCCTCATATAAGGTGTAGCATCTTTATACTCCCAAGTCTCATAAGCCAAATATTCAAAGAAATCCCCAATTGCATCATAAGCCTTAGTGAACAAATATCCCAAACCCCCAGGGTACATAGTCTCAACACGAGCTCGATATTCACCATTAAGACCCTCAAAGATCACTTGACAAATTTCCTATTTCTTAAAATATCGATCAACACATTGAGCACGACAATCATTCAATCGACTAAATTATCGCCAAAAGATTTCATGCCAAATTGAGGGAAATAGAAAATTGTCATTTTGTTTTAAAACTTTTTCAAGTTTTAAAATTTTTAGAGGTTTTCACAATTTTTTCCAGTTTTTCTCAATTTTTGACTTTTTTTTAATTGTTATTCAAGAAATAAACTGAAATAAGCCACTACTAATAACAAAACAAAGACAACAAAATAAACAAATACAACTAATAAGAAAGCAAGAAAATGTGACCCAATCTCATGCCACCGTCGCCGGCAATGGTGCCAAAAACGTACACAAGATTTTCTCAGTAAAACTTGTAGCCGCAAGTGTACGAATTTTGCCGTAGTACTTAAGGGTCGTCTCCTGAGGGATGGGGATGAGATTCTGTCACTAACTATAGAAATAAACTAATCCAGCACCGTTCTTAAACTAATTAAAATAATAAACAACCACTACTAAATAGATCTACTTCTAAATAATCCCTAACTATTCACATACTCTAATAGGATCTAAATAATCATTAAACTAGATAAAATAGGAAAACCAAATACAACTAATCCCATTATCTCAACTAATCACAAACAATATGATACCGAGCATGCTATAATATGGGGACTTCGAATAAAAAATCAAGATTAACAAAATGTAAACCTAAATTAACCCTCATAAAACTAAAAATAAGAATGAGCACCAAAAACTGGTCGGAGACAAGAAGGTAGCACAAACACAGCCATAATCCGGTGAAGGAGTAGGAGCAATAGCATATAGAAGATATAGTGTAGAAAAGGCCAAAAATTGAAGAAACCATGAACAAAATAGGGCATCCTGCTTAGTGAGAATCCTACCCAGCCTTAACCCAAATTATAAGCTCCATTGATGGAGAAACTGGACTCGAACTCAAACAACTTCAATGGACAACCTAAAGAAATCATAAAAGAGTAGAATAACCAACCACTAATAAACTAGCAAAATAGAATATGAAGAATAGAGAAAGGAGGGCAAGAGCTCAAATTTGGCAGTGAACAACTCATATGGCATTTCCAGGCAAATTTCATAGCATAATATTGAATCCAAAGTCAAACAACATGAATCGAAAATAGACCACTGAAGAGGATACAATAGAGCATTCGAACAAAACGACCATCAAATTGAACCCAAACATGCAAATTTCTAAACTAAAATATGATGTTCTAATAATTTCAACTTATCAAAAACACGCTACAAGACTTTCGAAGGTTGAAAATTATATCTATGCAAATGAAAAACATACGAAAAAGAAACAGTGAAACTAACTCTAAAATCCACTGAATGCTAAAATGGAAATCTAAAATAAAACATAAGCAAATCCTAATTAAAACCCAAAATTAAAAACTAGATTATCTTATCCCTCCTTTTCGCTATTGCTTGCTCGATTTATTCTACTTTGAATCAACAATGGCCATTCAATTCGAGGATGGCGTGGACTATGGAAATGGATGTTGTGCGGGTGTCGAGCAAGGGATTCGGTGATGGTGACTACAGGATATGATGGTGGATGCAATGATTCTAGAGGTTATGGTGGAAGATGACGGAGATGCTGGTTCGAGAGAGAGAAGGAAATAGGGGGTGTATCGAGGGCCTGATGATGGGAGCCAAGATAGGAAAGAGAGAAGGTTAAGGGGGGGTTGGTGGCTTTTTTTTGGTTTTCTTTTATTGTTTTTTAATTTTCTTCTCTTTTTTGGTGTTGGACCTTAACTGAATATGGACCACGTTAAGTGGGAGTAGCCCACACTCTTTGCTTCAATATTTTTCATCATCTATTTCTTTTTAAAAAAATTTCCAACACATACAAATCAAATCAAATCAAATCAAATCAAAATCCTATATTTATTTTGAGTATAAATTAAGTAAAAGGCTAGAGTAAAAAGATTGTATTTAGGGTGTAAACACTAAGGGAGCATTACTTCGAGTGAGGTAGGAGTAAGGATGTGCAGGATATCTTGAGGAGGTGTGCTACTTGTCAAGTGGCTAAGAGTCAGTCACTACCAAATGGTTTATACACAACTCTGCTCGTTCCCACCGTTCCATGGGCTGATGTAAGCGTGGACTTCATCCTTGGCTTGCCTAAAACTTAAAAGAAGAAAGACTCCATCTTTGTGGTGGTAGACAGATTCTCCAAGATAGCTAATTTCACAGTTGCAAAAAAACCAATGACGCCACTCACATTATCGAGCTATTCTTTAAGGAAGTTATGAGATTGCATGGTATTCCAAGGTCCATTGTCTCGGACTGTGATATCAAGTTCCTTAGCCACTTTTGAATCACTATGTGGAAAGAAAATGGGGACCAAACTCAAGTACATCACCACATGCCATCCACAAACTGATGGCCAGACTGAGGATGGTTGTTATGATGATTTTGGATATCCATATATTGTTAGTTAGGTTATTTGACATTTTATAGTGAATTGGGTAGATTGACATGAGTACTTTAATTTTTGTGAAAGGATGTGGTATTGGAATAGACCTTGATGAATTTAAGGGAAAATTTAAACATTTAGGAATTTTTTAGCGCATTACATCCTTCTACATATAGTAATCTAAGAACTTTTTTTCCTTCTTTTTTTTAAGGAGGCGAGGGAAGGTTAGAGTGTTGGTTTTTGTGAGATTCACCTAGATGGGTAAATTTTCGAGATGAAATTCAGCATACGACAATCTTATTTTCTAGTTAATTTACTTGGTCAATCCCATTACTCCTCCTATAAAATTTTCCTGCCGGAGTTTCAAGGATGAATTAAAGCTTGTCGTTGAAGTGGAGAATGACATAAGTTTAAGAAGTCCCTTCAAGCTACTACTACCAAGACTAGCTCTTTTTACAATCCTTGTAACTCACTTGTTAGTGATTGTCCCTCCAAGCAAGACAAGTATGAAGGAAAAAGAAAGGACATTGCCGAAGAGAGTCGAAAGAGTTAAAACAAAATGCTTTAAGTGCCATAGATATGGGCACTTTCTGGCTAACTATGCAAATAGGAGAGGTCTCACCATTAAGGAGATTAAAAACATGATTCAAATGGAGGTAGAAGATAGTGAAGAAAAGTCACATGAGGGTGAGATAACCTACCTGCTACGCACGGAAAGTGAAATGGTCAAGATCAAGGGGTTGTTACACCCTTTGGAGTCCAACTAGGAAGCCATCCAAAGAGAGCATAATTACGACTCTAGATGCAAAGCGACAGGAAAACTTATATGAAATATTACTTGCATTTCGTCATTCAGATGACTTTGGTGTCTTTAAATGGCTAGATGGACAACTCACCTTAAGGGAGATGTCGTAGGTATAGTGAAGATGACCATCTACAGGATAATAACAAGGAGATTAGGAATTGAAAAATAAATGCTAAGGGATACATACGCATTTTTGAAAAACATATTCTCTATACGCACAAAGGGTACAATGAGAAGCACTTAATTAGCACTTATCCAAGACAATCATTCACATGAGACTTTATTTGAAATCTATGTCCAATGGGCGAGCAGCAGAGTTAGTGGTCAAAATGTCTATGTGAAATGAACTTGACTATTTTTATCTTTAAAATGGTACGCTTTAAAGTGCCACACGGTGGTTCTTGTTAAAGGTAGCGTTGTGATCAAATGGGAAGAGCAAACTATAGTAAGGGATTCTACATAATTTTAATGGTAAAAGAATAAACCTGGTTGGGCATGCTTTAAGAGGGTGCACTTTACAAACTTTGACATTTACTATGCAAAGAAGCCTATATGATATAAAGTTTAACTAGAAATGAAAATTTTAATTGCATTCGTGTCTTTCAAGTCTCACCCTCTTAAGTACATGTCCCGGGTGGAGTTACCACAGAAGGCAGCTTGCCTAATGGTGATGGCCTATGGGGATCATCATGGGTCTCCCTGACGTTCACCTAGCTTCTCCCTATAATCGCCCTTTTTTAAGGGGTGCATCGGATTGGCTTTCTCAAGGTGTTGGTTATGTAGAGTTACATGGTCGAGTGGATTAGAGCTTAAACTTGTAGAGCCACCAACTCATCTTAAAGGCAACTTATAACCCCATAATTTTATAGAAAATTCCCCACTTTTTTATCAACCAAGTTCCTACACTAAAGGGATAACCATAAGACATAGGACTTCTTTTCAAGAACCGAAAGGAAATTTTTTACAAATTATAATTCTGGATATCCCACATAGGGATTTCTAAAAGTGATTTTATGGCTATGACCTACGAGAATAGATTTGGGGTGAAGGTTTGATCTAATGGATGGTGGAAATCATCACTAGATCGCCTATTCCAATAAGGACCTAATTTGAATTTATTAAAATTATTGTTTTTGGGTTCCATACATAGAAACTTTTTAATGAGTCTATGATTTCTTAGTGAGACACGTAGCATAAACAACATTTTTGGTGACCACTTATTAGCAACCCATTTTATAAGAGAATTGAAAATACATAACAACAGTAAAGTTTATGATTACTTTGTTATGGTCATAGTCTTATTGGTGTGCTAAAAGAAGTAAGAAAATCAAAGAATCATGAAGGATAAAAGGAGAACATAATTACACAGAAGAAGAATGATAGAATGCAATGAAAAGTAAACTAATTAATTTTCTTTGAGTTATGACCCTCAGGATCTACCTTGATCCAAGCAGTTGGCGACGCAACATTCCTTGATTTCATTTTTGCGACGAATGTTAGGGTATGATGAAAGCTAGTCCAATTGAATAAGATTAAGTGAGGATTTGGGTAGTGTTTTGCTATTTTGAAATACTTTTGTGAAGATGAAGAGAGTTCCTAGGGAGAAAGAAAAATAAAGAGCTTCTCCTAGGTAGTAAACGGTGATAAATAAAAGTGAGAAACTCCTTTTTTATAGTGGAGGAAGTGTACTTGGTTAAGACCATGTCCATAACAAAGTGATCACAAAGAAAAGTTTCAAATTAAATAAAAATCTAATCAAATAAAGTCAATCAAAATTATGTTCATTAATGAAAAATTATTTTCATCAACCAAAGTTAATTTTATCATGATTTGGAGGTGATTTAGGTAGTTGATTAAGCATTCCATCCAAAATATGCATTGATTCACGTAATGCGGGCCAAGCCAAGCTTATTAATAGGTGAACAAGCCTAGTAATGGCCATTAAGGCTCAGCGGCAGCCCCATGGACCGACATTATGTTGCTAGACTTGCTGACGCTTCAGGGCCAACTTATTTACGTCGTAAATTTCTTTTCCAATTCCCAATTATAAGACCCGCATTTTTGTTTTTTTGTTAAGCTAACTGTATTATCTTTTTACATTATAGTGCAGGACCGCGTTCTTTATTTTACGTTAAGCTGATTGTCCTACTTTTTACGTTATAAAATCATATGTTTATTAACTATATGAGTTAAATTATTATCGATGTTCTTATGTGAATGATAACTTTATTGTAAAGAATTATTATTACTATTATTGATTTCAAAGTTAATCCGTGCTATTTGTGCCTTTAAATTTGATCGATAGTTTAATTTAGTCGTTATTCGATTCATTTAGTCGTTTCTCGAGTACGATTAGGTTTTCAACCTTAGAATTAGTTTGTGGTTTATTATATCGAACCTTGACGTATTTGGGATCAAATAATCGACGAAGGGTCGTATTATCGACTCGAGATAGGGTATGAGGTACGAGATTAGAAATTAGACAGGCGATGTCAGTTGATTGAGTTATTAACCAAAACAACCAAAAAAAAAAGTTGAACAAAAGGGGGCCAAGCCCCTTCTCTTTCATGGGAAAACCACGATAGGGGGGGTTCCTTTAGAACCCAGCCCCGTGAACCACCGGAACGGGAGAGAGAAAGAGGAGGAGAGGGGCGGAGCAGGGGTAGCCATGGCAGCGGTGGCGCCACCCCGGTGTGCACGCTAGCTTGGCGCCTCCTCCACTGGTCGTTCGTCGCCAGCGAAGGTAGAGAGAGAGAAAGAGAGATCGAGAGGTCGAGGGGGAAAGGGAGTCGCGGCGCGGTGGCTACGAAGCACCAGGGTTAGGGCCAGAGATGGGCAGCGTCCGTCCGTTCCCCGCCGGCGAAGAGAAAGAGAGAGAAGGGTTGAGTGAGGGCAGCGGTTCAAAGGGTTAGGGTTTGAACCCAAAGCTTAACCAGTACCTCGACCACCATGGTGGTGGTCTTGATTTACGCGGCCAAGGGCTAGAGCGAGGGAGAAGAGGTAGTAGCAGCAGCATCGCAAGAAGCAGGGAGTCGTGGACTAGCTTCAAATCAACCCATACAACCTATAATCGGGTCCTTAAGCTTGGAGCGAGGTGGGTGTTCCTCGCCTCCTAAATTAGTATTAATTTCGAAACGTTTTAACGTAAACGATGATTTATGTCAGCTTAGATTTAGTTAATTTCATGGATTATGTGATGAGAAATTATGCATGTTTAGAATCGATTCAAATATGTTAAGTTTATACATGCCTGAAGACTTAATTCGAAGTGAATTATGCATGTGTCGCTTTGATTCGAATCTATTCAGTTAATTCATGCCTGAAGATTTAATTCAAAGTGAATTATGCATGTGTAGCTTTGATTCGAATCTATTCAGTTAATTCATGCCTGAAGATTTAATTCGAAGGGAATTATGCATGTTTAGCTTTTATTCGAATCAATTCAGTTAATGCATGCCTGAAAAGTTGACATGAATAGTAGTTTCGATGTAATAAATGAATGCCTAAGGTCGTGTTATATTTAAATGGCATAAACAGGTTCAAATAGTAACTTCGATGTAATAAACTAATCCCTTGAATCGTATTATGTTTTAGTAGTTCATTCAGATTCGAATAATGACTTCGATGTAATAAAAGAATGTTTGGAATCGTATTATTTTCAAATGACCAAATTAGGCTTAAATAGTGACTTTGAAGTGACTTGAATCATGAATGCAAACGCTTGCATCGTATCATGTTTAAATGACCAAAGTAGCCTAAATAGTGAATCGTTTTATGTTTAAATAGAGACTTGACTCATGATAAGCTTGAATGGCATAAATAGGCTTGCTTAGTAACCATGGTGTGATAGACGAACGCCGTGAAACGTAATATGCTTAAATGACCTAATAGGCTTAAATGTAACTTTGAATCGATACTTGATTGTTTGATTAAAATGTGCTTACGAAGTAGCTTTTGAAACAATTCTTGAATAACGAAGCGAGCTTGTTTGGCCTTAATTGCAATACATCGATGTAATCATGTATCATGCTTAGTTAGTTCGATTCGGTTTGCTAAATGTTCTTTTCAAGTTAATGACGTATGATTATATTTATGTTTATATATATATGTTGTTGTGATTACATAAATATATGTACGTATGCCTGCTGTAATGCACCGTTGAATGGTGCTGCTTGCCCAGGTGAGTACCTAACCCCTATCTCTTTATAAGCTAGCATGATAATATGTTATGATTAACGAAATTGAAAAATCGAGATGGTAGTTGGATGGTTCAAGGAAGAACTATGAGTGGTTCGAGGATCTTGTGGTATGGTGCTTGTGAGGAGGGAGTTTGGGTTATGAATTGACCGCAATTGTGTGGATTGTGAGGCTATGTGTGGCTCATTGTGTTGAATTGATCATGAAGTGCTTGAATGTGATACATGTGGACCCCCTTCCCTTCCATGTCCTCAAGTTGCATTATGTGCATAGGGGTGAGTTTTTCAAAAAGGGATTTCATGTTTTGAAATGATAATAGCCATAATTATTAATGCATGATGACCTATTTTAACTAAATGAATACAGTTTTAGGAGTGAACTCGCTTAAATGGGGGAATCCCTAAAGAGTTTTATAAAGGCGTGAGTTGTATGAAAAAGGATTTCGCTGTGAGAGGCAGCAAAATTATTAGCCGTTATGGCCGATACGCTTTAAAGTGGCTAACATAATGCGCTGCAGACAATATGATATGAATGACGTTAACCTAGGGGAAAGTCCAGAAACCCTAGAGACCCTGACGAGCGTTAATGTAATGGTCTGATATGTTATATGTAGCCATCCCGGGAGTAAGAGCTTAAGCGTGAGCGTTAGGTCTCACTATAGGGTTGAGAATAGATCTCACCCAATTAGCACCCTGTAATGATCTTATGCCAGATGTATTTTTCTAATAAGCAAAGAAAAGCAGTGGGCATTATGCCATTTCAAGTGTTTCATGAAGAATGTTTTTATGGGCCGATAAGAGGCCAAATGAATGAAATGTGAAAAGTTTATAAGGGTCCGTCTGCGACCGATATGAAAGAGATTTCTTCTAAGCAATATGAGCCTTAAGAGGCTAAATGAAGTGGTTTCAAGAAAAGAAGGAAAGCTTTCTGTACATGTTCTATGCTTTTCTTATAAATGAAATGTGAATGAGATCTAAGTAAAGTATGCTCATGAAAATAAAAGTGTTATGTGCATGTACCAAGTATAACTTATGAATGAGATGCTAAGTAAGATACGTTTATGAAAAAGGAAAGCCTTATGAGCATGTTTCATGCATATCCTATGAATGAGATTCGAATGAGACCTGACATGTGTGTGTGCCATATGCATATCATATGAATAAAACGCCAACAAAACTATGATTATGAAAAGAAATAGCCTTATGTGCACATCATATGAATAAGGTTTCATGTATAGTTTAAATGGAATGCTAAGAAGTTATGTGCACATCATATGAAAGATTCCTATGCTTAGCCCTCAATGCTTGCTTATGTGCTTAACTGCTTGTTAGTAAAGGAATTTAGTCATTTGGGGACCTAGAAATATGTTTGAGTGGTTAAAATGAAGTTTATGGTTAGTAATCCTTCCATAAGGATTTTATGAATGCCTAATACGATAGTAAAGTATGAATACGTGATATGTGACTAATATGAATATTATTGCCTGTAACGGTTTTGGTTTTAAGGGGTTGGGGGACACTCACTGAGTGTGTGGTTGCTCATCCCACTACTCTTTCCCCTTTTCCCGTAGGTTTTCTTTATGACAGGAAAAAGTTGAGTCAGCTATGTCAAGACGGAATCTATTCCCGCTTGCAAGATGTCATGTGTGCCTACCTATGTCTTTGATGAAGTCTTGTAAACGTTAATAAACAAGTATTCTAGTTCATGTAATGCATATTTTTTATGAGTCGCTCAGTATGGCCATATGAGTCGACCATCTAATTAGTTAGATGTCTTCTTGGTTAAACTTAGTTATGTTTTGGGATGTAAACCCAATACTCCGGTTGTGTGAACCGTTGAGTTGTATCCTACGTTTCTTCTTTGTTCATGAACTATTTTGTTTGGTGTACTCCGAGCGAGTGGCTCCTTAAGTTATGATCTCCGGCGTGTAGTCGTTGAACTTCTTTTAAATGTTTTATGCTTCCGTTGATTTGTAGGTTGTAAGGCTTTTAGCCTGAAAATAGTCAGTTTTTAGGAAAAACTCTGTCCGTTTCATCCCAGAATTTAAATGAAAAGTTAAGAAAACGTAATGCTTTTGATCCTAAGGGCAGGGAGTGTTACACCAATCAATGAAATTCTTTTTTTAATAGAAAGCTTTTAGAGTTTTCTCCCTAATGAATTATGTTTTATGAACCTTTCTAAAGTTCAGAAGAGTTCCTACCCAAATTGTCAATAGGTGTCGGTTTTTATGCATGTCTGGCTATCCAACTCACTTTTGTTAGAATCATGGTTGCATTTAGCATGTGTAACAAATGCTTTAAAACCCTAGGTTATCCCTTGTGGACGAGCTTGATCTCTTGATGGTTTGCAAAATATATACGTACAAAATTTATGAAAAAGAAAAAGAAAACAAAAAAAAATCTTTCTGGTTTTTTAAAAACTCCTATGTACAACACGGGAAAAAATATGTACACATTGTAATGTTCTACGTCACTCTAGTAGCCTAGGCATTAGACCACAAATACACACAATGTGCACATTAAGAAGCTCATAGTCTCCATTGATGACATATATACACCATCTTTCACCCGATGTCGGAAATATGAACAAACCCGACTAGTAGAACCTCACTTTAGAGAACATGTGAAACACTCTACTCTTGTGTTGGGATAAGAAAACCTTCAACCAATTCGTCTTCCAACTATACAACTACCATAGGCTCATTAGGACTCTCCATGCTCCATGACATAGATGCAAATCTTTCACCAGATGTCGGAAATATGAACAAACCCGACTAGTAGAACCTCACTTTAGAGAACATGTGAAACACTCTACTCTTGTGTTGGGATAAGAAAACCTTCAACCGATTCGTCTTCCAA
Organism: Selenicereus undatus; assembly: GCA_017589665.1. NCBI lineage: Eukaryota > Viridiplantae > Streptophyta > Magnoliopsida > Caryophyllales > Cactaceae > Selenicereus > Selenicereus undatus. The sequence continues at coordinate 53,236,244 of JACYFF010031958.1, forward strand.
CTATACAACTACCATAGGCTCATTAGGACTCTCCATGCTCCATGACACAGATGCAAAATGCAATATAATAATTAAGAGGACTTAAGGAGGGTTATAATAAGGCTAAGGGTAAACGATGAGAGCGGGAAAATCGATTTGAAAATGAGCTAAAACCCAAGTAACATGTGAGCAACCAAACACCGCCACCAACACCATGCCGCATAACTATACTCTTCCAATCATTAATGAGAAGATAAGGCGCAACCATCAAAAGCAACAATTAAAAATGAGTCCAAATAATCAAAACCAATTATATACAACAATCATGTCAAACATTATTATTCCAAAAAAAAATTTCTCCTTTTTGAGATTTTTTTTCAATTATCCTTTTTGGGACCTTTTTCCTATTTTCCCCTTTTTTATGAAATAAGCAAGTAGAAAAGGAAGCATCTGTCATACTTAAAGCATCTATCATAAAATAAGCAAATGAAAAGCATAACACAACTCAATTCCAAGTAGCCAAGCTAAAAAGCAACCCATAATATCAAAAGTGGAAAATCTCATAAACAACTCTAGATTGTTCATGTCCAAGCCTAAAAAACAAAAACATGCATCAAAGTGCTTCAATATCCAAAGGCTACCCATCAAATATTGAAATGTTGCTCCACTGGATTTAGCTTAGGTAATAAAAAAATGTGTTTTGACTAAGGGTCAAATAGAAGGGTCCGCAACAAATGAAAACAAACAAATGCTCAAAAAGGTTAGCGACGAGTGAGACATTCCACTCAGGGTGGAAATTCAACTTATGAGGCTTATAAAACAAAGAAGGCATCTATCATATTATTATTGTGCAGATGCCAAATGCGATTCTGAAGAGAATCAGTACAAGTTCTAGAAATGAAATCATGGAAGATGTGCACATGGAAGAAAAATATGAGACTAAAATTAATGAATTAGTCTTTGTGGCTCAAATTTTCATAGGTTATCTATCATCAAAGTCAAGATAGCTTACCCTTTTGACAAAGTCCTTTCATGTACACCAAACATATGTAACCTAACGATCAAGGCAAAAGATAACATAGTCAGTCAAAACATCACATATCCCCCAAAGCAAAACAAAGCATTTCATGGATACTTTTTGAATTGTGGCTTCCCTAACCCCACACCAAGATCACATAATGTCTTAGTGGGAGTGGAAGGAAAATAAAAACAAAAAATAAAACATATTTAGTAAAGAAAAAAAAGACTCAAACATAAAGAAAAATGACAAGACCTTCAAACTCAAAAAGAAAAATATGTATGCACAATAGAGAACAAACAACACCAAATACATACAAAAATAAAACCAAATGAAAAAGTAGAGAAGAAAGAGGAAAGATTATACCTTGGTTAAATGCTGAAGTACATCTAAACTATGCATTCCTTAAGTCAAGGAGATTTATGGAGCAACTGCCACTCGATACCAAGTCAAGCTGCTAACTCAAATGAAAACCCCTCACAACACGTAGCAACATAACAAACATGAAAGAACAACTCTCAATAATACAAAAGCAATGCAAATTGGGGAGTTGGTGCCAAACAGAGTATGCCATATGATCAATGCAGCACAACTAAGGGCCTATTTCAACTTATCAAATTGTTGGGCTTAATCTTGAAACAAACATACTCAAAATTATGTAGCAAATGGATCATCGTCCCAGAAACTTTATTATCATGAATAAGCTGCCTTGGCAAATTAGGGGGTCCTAAATCCTCAAGGCTCTTAGCATTAGTACGCTCATGAATCTGTTATGGAATAAAATTCTCAATCACATCAGTCTCAAACTCTACAATGGTAGACTCGAAGGGCTTAAAGAGATGGTCAATTATGATGCTGTCAAAATTAAAAAGTCTCATATTTAACACAAAAACCCACTTCAAGACTTTCATTTCCATCTAATACACAAAACAAAGACTCACATTCCAAAGATTTTTTATCATCATTAAATTCTAAACTAGTTTAATTAACCTCCTCCTCACATAACTCCTATAAACCAATATCTTTTGACTCATTAAAATAACGATGACACTTGTTACCCCTAAGCAATGTCTTGGGCTCAAGTCTTGTGAATTGAGAAAATCTATGATAGGAGAGCTCCACCTCTTATTGGGCCAACTATAGCTCGACTTTGGTGAAATGGATTATCCAAGACCTAGAAAAAAATCCTTATAAAAGATGAACCTATCTAGCATAATAGCATTCTGAAATCATGTGCTCTTCTCAAACTTACAAGACAGAGTAAAAGGGGTGGGTGGGATGGGAAAAACTAGGCCATCCTTAACGACATTCCTAGGCATGCTAGGTTCAAGTTCAAGGCCAGTGGACACAGATAGAGAGAGGTCATTCTCTTATTTTGGGTTAGAAAAAGGCTTATGATCATGCAAATCGGACTTAGAGTGGATGGAAGGCTCAAAATCATCATAAAGACTAACTGCAAGTTCAAGAGATCCTAAACTAGTGTTAGGCTCATGCAAATTCTTATCCTCCCTACTTGGATTGAAGTAGTGAGAATATTCAACAATTTTCTTAACTATAGTCTCTATCATTTTATCAATCATAGCATACCTTCAAATCTTGTACATTGAGTTTACAAATTCTCACGTTGTGGAGAATTGTAAGCATCATGATCAGAAGACTCATAGTAATCACATAGGCTATGAGTAGGGTATCTGATGAGTAGGGCATCATAAGGTCCATCTACCTTGTACAAACTTATCGTCACAAATTTATCAAAGAAATTTCACACCTCATCTTGAGTTTTAGACAACAATCTTTGTAAACCTCCAGGGCATAGACTCAACTTGACACCTAAATTCAGCATTCCAACCCACAATAGTAACCTTACAAATGGCCCATTTTCTAAATCTTGATTCAATTAAGCACGATAACCATTAAGTCTCGATAAATAGTTCCAGAAAGGTTTATGCTCAAATTGGGGAAATGGAAAATTGACATCCTTGAATTTTTTTTTATTAAATGTCAAACTTTCAATTTTTTTTGGGTTTTTATTTTTTATGAATTTTTTTTAAAGAAACATAAAATGAAGAGAAAGGATAACCCAAAAAAGGGTAGAAGAAATATAAGTAGAAAACCTAAAATAACTCAAAATTTAGAATTACATATATAGAAAATTAAGCAAAATCAAGCCGAACATGCACGTAATTATTTTACAATATTTTCAGACCTAAAACAATACAGAAAAATAAAATTAGAAAATGCAAAAAATTTTAAAAACTGCACAAAAAAGAAGGTGAGAAAATTGTAGAAAATCATGGAAATTCTAGAAAATTGAAGAAGATTATCGTAGACTCTACAAAAAATATCATAAAAGTAAAATAAAGGCATAAAAATCAAACTAGAAAACCTACGAAGTACAAACTACAGAAAAATGTTGCACAATTGTTGTTTTTGTTTTGACTTGATCTGTCTCTACTGTTCACAAAACCTTTCACACTCTTTATTTTAAAATCTAGCTTTTTTTAAACCTCGGATATAAGCTAGTTAACAATGACAAAACAAAGACTAAGGCCCTGTTCTTTTTTGCGATTGGAAAAATTTAGCTTACAGCTCCTTACCGCTTCTTGTATATCCTTACATCTTCTTACATCTTCTTGTATCTCCTTATATCTTCTTAAATATTGTTATGTATTTTTTACAACATTAAAGTTATCATCTATTTTATTCTTATATTTATATAGAAATATGTATCTACTTTTTATATATTACCAATATTAAAAGTATTATAAAGTTTTTATGAATATAATATTGTATAAGCAGAAAAATAGAATTTAATGATGCAAATTAATATTTGAGTTTCGACATGAAGCTTATATGCCATTATAGAGAAAATAAGTCAACGCGTTTTAAAATTGTAATACAAAAATCGCATTTATGTTTGAGTTTCAATGTGAATCATGCAGTAAAATAGTAAAACTGTACCAACACAGTTTGGTTCTAGTGGTTTGACACTTATTCTCTTTAAGCAAGATCTTGGGATCGAGTGTTATAAATAGAGAAAATTTATTATTTGAGAACTCTACCTTTTATTGGGTCAATAGTCGCTCGACTTCAATGAAATGTAGGTTCCAAGACCGAAAAAAAGTAGTCAAACTGTAGGTGACGAAAGCATTTCAGCTATTTCATCCATAAGTTTATCAATGACAATTTGGTTGCTATCATCGTACAATTAAACATTAGATTGAATTTAAGTTCAAAATGTTTAATTCAAATATGATTTCATTTCTAGGGTTCTATTCAATTTTGTGGTGAAAAATTATTATTTTTTAAAATTTGCTTACAGGATGGTGAAACTAATGCTAATACCAAAAAATCACCTCAACTGCAGAGCATATTTGGTTATACATATTTGTTGGCTTAAATTTGTCTTATTGATATTTAATTGATCAATTTAAAGGTTTATTTTCATGAATTATGTTAGTTCGGATTGCTAAACCTACAATCCATGTGGGATTAACTTCAGAAAGAAGAATACAACTAGCAACACAATAGTCACCAGGAGATATTGCTAAGTACATTTGAGGCTCAATGTAAGCACGAGCATGGCGACTTATTTGGTAAAAGTTGAGGCATTTAGCTTCCATTAAATCCTTCTTCCTTTCACATTTTTGGTTGCCTTTTTGGTCATGCTCAGTGTCCTCATTTGACTGAGTCTTGCAAATCCAGTTCCCTTAGTCCTCTTGTCAGTCTTCCTCTAGCTAAAGTCGTCGCGTAATGTCCTCCAAAGTAATGATATACTTAGTTCAAGACATGACCATCTTAATATGGCCCCAGTCATTAGGTGGAGAACGGATCACGGCATTAACTTGTTGCTCATCGTTTAATTCATAGCCCATTTTAGCCAATTCACTAATCATGTTTGACATGTACCTCAAATGCTCCCTCTTGGAGACACATGGGCTCTTTTTATAATTTTCAAACATGATAGTGACAGACCTAAGTCTAGCAATTGCAGCAGCTTACATGATACTTGTAAAACGTGAAAGTTTTACAATCAGTACAAAAGCACACATACGCCTAATTTTTTAGCATACACTTATCCATGTAACTTGGTAATAATCGGCATAGTTAATATACACAAACATAGACCCTAGAATCGAAAGTTCATATATAGTTCCCAATCATCATATATAGTTCATATATAGGAATGAATGTTTTGTTGTAATTAACTTTGTTGTTTCATTCCATATTACTAGAACACTTATATATTGAAATATTCTAAAAGAATTCTCAAATTTCTAATTAAAGAGCACATGCCAACTTCAAGAATATTTCAAGAAAGTTCAACGTATATCCATAAATATATGAAAATGAATTTAATCATATTAGGCATAATTTGTATATTTAACAAAATTCTAAAAAAATCATATTTTTTTAAAAACTCATCTAACTTACTTAGGGAGGGTACATATACAACTTTTTACGTCCAACATATGAAGCATATTCTCATAATACGTAACATAATACTTCATGAATTTCAATCAAGCATATATATACTTCTTACATATAGCATGAAATTCAATTGAAAACAATGAGCTAAATATTATAGAGATTTCATAATATTTTCACTCAAAATAATCTCAATGATATTAAATCAACGTACTCCAATCCTATTTCTCATGAAATTCAATCAAATGAAATATATTCAAATAGAAAATTCTCTAATAATCACATAATATTTCATTCTCAAAACAATGTTAACAAGTATCATAAATATATATCCACAAAAAGAGAATATTTGCAATATCCCATCAGAAATTTCAATCAAATTATATAAATTCATATGCCCAAAAATAAAACATAAATTAACCCTCATGGTCGATTTAGTCAACCCTTTGGCTAATAGGTCAACCCTTTTGGTCAAGCTTTGAGTTTTTTTTTTTTTTAATTTTACTGCTGTTGCTGGTGGCGTGGGTAGGGGCCCTCACGCCCACCCCCTAGTCTCGGGTTGCACGACCTGAAAACACAAAAACGGGTCGGCCATACCTAGTGAACTAACATGCCATGAATTGTGAGTTTTTGTTCTTGTTTTCATCAAATTAATCTATGGAATTTTCCTAAACGCATTTCAGCATCCATTGAAACCTTTAATTGCGAAACAACAAGCAAAAATAACCCATAGATTGAACCAAAAAGGGCAAAAATAGACCTAGTTACCGTCGGCAATGTTTGCGCAATCTAGGCCAAATTTCGACCAATTTTTAGTGTTTTGGCAGAATATAATGGAGGGATTTTGTTCAAAACGTTATGGGCAATGAAAAGCATAAAGAAATCACAGGAAATAATTACCAAAAATGGATCCAAAACAAGTTCAAAGCGTAAGCCCCAACCCTAGAAGTTTCCGGCAGCGCTTTGCAGAATTTCGCCCAAATTTCATGCATATTGTCGGAATAGATGGAGGGATTTCACTCATAATTTTGTGGATAACAAAACACACAAATCAATTGCAGGAAACAATGGCCAAAAAATGATCGAAATTGAATTGCATATGTTCGACCCAAGTCCTACTCTCCATTCGCGACATCTTCGTAAATTTGGGGCAAATTTTCGAACAAATCGATCAATAGGTTGAGGGGTTTTAGTCAAAATGTAATGGGCAACGCAATTCATGTATCAATTTGCAAGAAAATTGAACGAAATAAACAATTCAAGAATCGATTTTAGGGTTTCATTCCCAAAGAACCCTGGGATTTCAATTCAAAATTACTCACAAAATTCTCAGCCAAATCATGCGTATAATATATCAAATTCAAGCTCTCTTTAGTCTACTAAAATCCATAATTTCAAGAAAAATTATCAAGAAATTGCACATAAAATAAGGGTGCGAAGTTTTGAGATTATTCGGGGTGAATAGAAATATAACCTAATTTCTCTTGCATGATTTTCAAGAACTCATACAAGTGATCTGACTAGGAAATAAGCTAATTAGTTCTGATACCAATGAAGGAATTCATATAATGAATTAAGTGTAAATATATTTACCTTAATCCTGTAGTGGAACACAATCAAACTTTGGCTTGAATCACTGGTCGTGGAAGGAACTCACAGTACGGAGAGCATTCACAATCCCATAGCCTAAGAGCCCTAAGTCTTGTGCAGAAAGCTTTTTTCTTGGAGAACTCTCGATCTGTATGATGTCCTTCCTCATAGACTGGCCTCCCTTTTCTATTAAAAGGATAGTCGAGGAACTAGGGTTTCTGAGGAATTTAAGCCCTTGACTTATTGGGCTTATATCATGCCCTAAGTCCAACATGGGTAATGAAAATGGGCATTGATGATAAAAAAAAAAAGATGAAGAAGATGGGGGCACGGTTTTGTGCATGAGACGTAGCTTAAGTGTGGGTTTATTGGAAAATGGGTGACCAGAGGATGAGGAGTGGGAAGAAAATACAAATGGGGGAGGAAATCACGTGATTGAGACAAGAGATGGGGGGGGGGGGGGAGATATTAGGATAATGGGTGCTCGGCCAATCAATTTGGTGCTGCGTTGACCACTGTCGCAAGCGAGTAGGGAGTCATAGTATAGATAAAAATATATCGTTCACCAAGGACTAATGTAATATATCGAGTCTTGTCTATCAGAATATGCTAAGTAAAATTCTAATTCAAATGGTTTCGATTTAACAATTTCTAATTCACTAATTCTGAATCAATTAAGGAAAATTGCCTAGGAATTCATGTAGTTATGATAAGTGATTGGGTCAAAACGACAAACGTGTGATTTTCTCTAATCGGTTAATCTCGAGGAATCGCACTGTATCCAGAAAATTTAGTCTATTCTTTCAAACTCAACCAAATTTGCCTAAACTAAGCAAAAATCATTCTTTCGAACCAATTTGTCTCAATCCAAGTTAAACATCTTTGATTGCTTTCTATGTTGATGTATATGTCAAGGGAAGAGGGTACCCAAGCCAATACACATCAAAAGGAAGAGGAAATTTGAAGTTTGAGTCACGACCTTAGTGGCACGGTCATGCCTATGAGCACGGCCACCCCATGCCAAATTGCTGCCCACAAAGCTGTGAGGAAAGAAAAGAGCACGGTTGAAGGCCCTTGTTGGATTCTTCGGTCTTTGGTTCTTTTGGTGAATGGTAAATGGTGAAAATGGATGTAAAAGATAGTATTTGAAGTGGGGATGTGAATAGAAGGGAAAGATTAACTAAGTGAAAGCAATTAACTCTTAATCCAAGTTAATTACTTCACTAAGCAAATCAAGGAGAGGAATCTAGGATAGGATAGAACTAAACCTGAGATTGGATACAAAATCACCACCAACCTTCAAGCTTAGGGCCCTTAATCTTGATTAAGATACAGAATCACCACTTAATCAAGGTTAAGGCTCACTTGGACACCACCTTAATTGGCCTAATTAAGGATAAGCAAGCAAGGATTTTTGAGAGAGAAAAGCAAAGCTTCTCAAGGTTTTTTCAAGCTGAAAATCTGAAGTGCCTTTCATTCATGGCCAAAAACGTCTTTATACAAGCAAAACCATCTAGCAAATAAGTAAGTAGGTGCATCACTTTCCTTCCTAAGGAGGAAAGGTGTTAGAACTAAACTAATTACATGATTTAGCTAATAATACAACCGGTTATACTTAAACAAAATTACAACATGCTTAACTAATATTAATACATCAAACCATGCATCTAATCCTTGTCTAGCTTGATTATACAATACTTAGGCTTATGTTTAGCACTAATACAAGCTGAAAATTGAAGAAAGATACACATGGCCAGCTGAACTCTCCAAGCCACTTTACGGCTAGCCAATCCCATGCAAGCACACAAGTGACACCAATCCTTCTCCCATTGGTTGTTCTTTTCTATGCATTCACCATTCCTAGGTGACCTTGAGGGGCGTTCCAAGCTTGGAAAGAGTGTCAATCAGCTTGTCTAAGTAGAGTGGCCGGCTGGTTCAAGTGATAGAGAACCGATTCAAGTAAACCGGGTTCTAGGGAAGCCGGTTCAAGCCGGTTTTTGTTGCTTTTTGTTCAGCTAGTAAAATCGATCATGGCTTGGATTTTAAAGGTGGGGGGGGGGGTAACTTTAGGATGTGTAGAATCCCCCCCTCAAGAAAATTAAGGTTACAAAATGGTCTTGAGGGTTAATCAAACGAATGTTTCCAACCGTGCAAAACCGAGGCAAAATGGAGTAACTTGGGAAATGACCTTGATCTTCAATCCTTTTGAGGGAATGCCTTGAAACTCGTTCATGGACCTGCAAAACAACATCAAAAGGATTCTAAAAATGGAAAAATGTTAGGGCTAAGCTACAATGTAGCTTAGGAAATCAGATGCACAAAACTTCATATTTACCTGGTAAATCAACCTTATAAGTATTGTCATTAACTTGTTCCAAGACTTCACATGGACCATCAGCTCGGGGCATGAGCTTATTCTTCCTCTTAGAAGGAAACCTCTCATTCCTTAAGTGAATCCATACTAAGTCTCCAGGTTGAAATACAATCTTTCTCCTATGCTTGTTGGCATGGGCTTCATATACGACATTGGTCTTTTCAATTTTTACCTTTACCAACTCATGCAGTTTCTAAATCTCCTTTACCCTTGCTGCTGCATCAATATGAGGCTTGTGGTCTTGTGGTCGTGGAGTAAGATCAATGGGACTTAATGGATCAATCCCATATACCACTTTGAAGGGTGAAAGACCTGTAGCCTTACTAGGAGCTTTCTTATAAGCAAATTCAGCATGTGGCAAGAGTAAATCCCAAGCCTTAGCATGAGGTTTAATCAAAGCCCTTAAAAGAGTACCAAGGGTTCGATTAGTTACCTCAGTCTGGCCATCAGTCTGGGGGTGACAAGTGTTATTGTACAACAACTTAGTACCTAGTTTCTTCCAAAGAGTAATCCAAAAATGACTTAGAAACTTAGTATCCCTATCTGAAACAATGGATTTAGGAATACCATGCAGTCTTGTCACTTCCTTGAAATAGAGCTAGGCAATATGCATAGCATCATTGGTCTTGCTGTAGGGGATGAAATGTGCCATCGTTGAAAACCTGTCTACCACCATAAATATGGAATCTTTGCCTCTTGGAGTTCTTGGTAGACCCAAAATACAGTCCATACTCACATCTTCCCATGGTAGAGTTGGTACAGGCAATGGAGTATATAAGCCTTGAGGTAGTGAATGACTCTTTGCAGCTTGACATGTTCCACACCTCTTTAGAATATCCTGCACATCTCATTCCATACCTGGCCAAAAATAATGTTCCCTTAGCATAATAACAGTTTTATTCTCACCGTAATATCCAGCTAAGGATCCTCCATGGACTTCTCGAATCAGCAATTCTCTCGTGCTGCACTTAGGAATACATAGCCGAGTACCCTTAAACAGAAAACCTTCTTGAACATGGAAATCTCCTTTGGGGTGTTTTGAACAAGTAGCATATAATGCCCCAAAGTCTTCATCTTCATCATATAATACCTATAGATGCTCAAAACCAAGTACACAAGCATCTAACTGGAATAATAAGAGATATCTCCTGGATAGAGCATCTGCACCTTGGTTGAGTTTTCCTGACTTGTGCTTGATAGTAAAGTGATATGACTGCATAAACTCAACCCACTTGGCATGCCTGGAGTTTAACTTATGCTGGCCTTGTATATACTTCAATGCTTCATGGTCAGAATGTAAGATAAACTCACTTGCAATAAGATAATGATTCCAATGCTCTAAACATCTCACAATTTCATAAAACTCTTTATCATAAGTGGAGTATTTTCTTCTTGAATCACAGAACTTCTCACTAAAGAAGGCTAGAGGTTTACCTTCTTGTGTAAGAACTCCACCAATGCCCACACCAGAGGCATCACATTCAACTTCAAAAACTTTACTAAAGCAAGGCAAAGATAATACCGGTGCTTGAGTAAGTTTAGCTTTGATATCTTCAAAGGCAGATTGAGCTTTTGGATTCCACATAAAAGATATACCTTTGATAACTTTAGTCAGAGGAGCCATAATAGTGCTGAAATTTCGAATGAACCTCCTGTAGAAAGGAGCTAAACCATGGAAAGCTCTAACATCATGAATACTCTTATGTATAGGCCAAGAACGAATGACTTCTACCTTACCTTCATCTACCTTGATACCATCTTCAGTCACAATATAACCAAGAAATGTAACTACTGGAGTAAAGAAAGAACACTTCTTAAGGTTACCAAATAGCTTTTCACGTTCTAAGACAAGCATCACTTGAGTTAGATGATCTTGATGTTCATGCTCATTCTTAGAATACACCAAAATATCATCAAAGTAGACTACCACAAACTTGCCAATATATGGTCTAAACACTTGGTTCATCAACCTCATAAAAGTACTAGGTGCATTAGAAAGACCAAAAGGCATTACCAACCATTCATAGAGACCACCTTTGGTTTTGAATGCAGTCTTCCATTCATCACCTTCTGTGATTCTGATTTGGTAGTAACCACTTCGAAGATCAATCTTTGAGAATACCTTGGAGCCATGTAACTCATCGAGCATATCTTCAAGTCTTGGTATGGGATACCTGTACTTGATAGTAATCTTGTTAATGGCCCTGCTATCAACACACATTCGCATTCCACCATCTTTTTTAGGCACCAAAAGAGCTGGAACTGCACACAGACTCAAAGACTCTCGAATCAACCCCTTTTCCTGTAATTCTGCATCCTGTCTTTGAATCTCATTAGTATCCTTTGGGTTCATCCTATATGCAGGCTTGTTAGGTAGGATGGAACCACGGATAAGATCAATGTGATGTTGGATATCTCTTTTTGGAGGCAAACCCGTGGGGATCTCTTCAAGGAATAAATGACAGAAGTTTTAAAGGAGTGCTTCTGCAGTGGGGTGAGTGGGCAACAAATTGTCAGGCTCCTCTTGGATGCTCAAAATCCACTCTTTAAAGGCTTTAAACTCATGTTGTGAAGCCTTCAAAACTGACTCATTTAAAGCTAGTAAACACTCACTGTGTTTGGGCTTATTTTGGGGGGGGGGGGGGTTTCA
>JACYFF010031958.1:53248382-53327578 GCA_017589665.1 Selenicereus undatus
GGGGGGGGGGGGGTTTCATGGAGTTTGGATGGGGCTAAAGGGGCTAATGTGATTTTCTTGCCATCCTTGGTAAATAAATATGTGTTTAGATAACCATTATGCATAACTCTACGGTCATACAACCATGGTCTTCCCAACAGAATATGACATGCATCCATAGGAATAACATCACACCATAACTCATCTTTATAATTTTTTCCAATGGAAAATGAAACCAGACAACGAGAGTTCACCTGAATTCCCTTGCCTTGATTTAACCACTGGATGTTGTAAGGATGTGGATGAGTCATTGTTTGTAGCCCTAGTTTCTCAATCATACTCAGAGAAACAACATTAGAACAACTACCACCATCAATGATCAAAGAGCATATTTTACCATGAGAGGTACACCTTGTATGGAATATGTTCTCTCTTTGTTCATCTTTAACTCCCTTTTGGTTGCTAGGAACTCTCCTTAAGACCAAGAGTTCTCCTTCATCAGCTTCTTCAATGATATCTTCATGAGCTTCTTGAGATTCTGGCTCACTTTCAATTTCGTGCTCCTCTTCTTCAAAGTTTTCCTTGACAATTGTCCATTCTGCCAAAGTAATAACCTTTCTGTTTGGACATTCAGAAGTAATATGACCAAGACCTTGACATTTAAATCATCTTCTATTAGCCATAGGGTTTGGGTTTGGACGAATTGGGGGTGCTGGGGCCTTTTGAGGTGCTATGGTTCTTTGTGGATTCAAGGGAAAGGGATTTTGTGGTTTTGGTGGTGGTTGGGAACTCCCCTTGTTAAAGGTTTGGTTCAGGTTTGGAGGTCATGGGGTTGATGGCTTGAATGTTGGTCTAGCTTTCTTTTGTTGTTTAACTTTATGAGCTAGTACACAAACATCATCAAAAGATGCATAGGATTGTAATTCTACCACATTAGAGTACCTAGGATCAAGACCACCCAAGTGTCTAACTATGGTTTGTTCTTCAGGTTCTTGGATATCACATTTAATCATCAATTTGTCAAACTCATGAGTATATTCTTCAACATTCATGCTTCCTTGAGTAAGATTATGAAATTGGGAATAACAATCTTGAACATAAGTAGGTGGTAAAAATCTAGCTTTCAACTTGGTTTTCATTTTCTCCTAAGTTCGAATTCTAGACTTTCTTTCTCTAAGCCTCTGAGCATTCAAATTTGTCCACCATAAGAATGCATACTTTCTAAGCCTTAGAGCAACCAACTTAACCTTCTTATCATCAGGTATGTCTTTATATTCAAAGACTCTTTCAACTGTATGCAACCAATCAATAAACTCTTCAGGATCAAGCTTACCTTCAAATTCAGGAACTTCAACTCTAAAATCATTGTTGTTAGCTTGCATCCGTGGCTCTCCTCTAACCATTCTAGGCACTTGTTCTTCACTTGATGAATCAACATCATGGCTATAGACTTGTTCACGTGCCCTTGGTTCAGATTGAAGAGTGTCTTCATTGAGTTTTTGCTTTTGCTTTAGAAAGGATCCCAATTGCTTTCGTAGATACTCATTTTGTGCTTGAACTTCTTGGTTCCTTTGTGAATCCTCTCGAATTTGACTAGCTAAAAACATATTCTGCTTCATCAAGGCTTCAAACCTTTCTTCTAATGACATGCTAGGTGAATTCATGGTAGAATAGGGTGTAAAATCAAAGGGGGAAGCTGAATTTGTGAGAAAGGGGAAGTGGAATGATTTGCGAAAGTGGAAAGGCAAGCAAGGCCAAGGAGAAACCTAGGCTCTGATACCAAATATGATGTATATGTCAAGGGAAGAGGGTACCCAACCCAATACACATCAAAAGGAAGAGGAAATTTGAAGTTTGAGTCACGGCCTTAGTGGCTCGGTCGTGCCTATGAGCACGGCCGCCCCGTGCCAAATTGCTTCCCACAAAGCCGTGAGGAAAGAAAAGAGCACGGTTGAAGGCCCTTGTCGGATAGTTCGGTTTTTTGTTCTTTTGGTGAATGGTAAATGGTGAGAATGGATGTAAAAGATAGTATTTGAAGTGGGGATGTGAATGGAAGGGAAAGATTAACTAAGTGAAAGCAATTAACTCTTAATCCAAGTTAATTACTTCACTAAGCAAATCAAGAAGAGGAATCTAGGATAGGATAGAACTAAACCTGAGATTGGATACAGAATCACCACCAACCTTCAAGCTTAGGGCCCTTAATCTTGATTAAGATACAAAATCATCACTTAATCAAGGTTAAGACTCACTTGGACACCACCTTAATTGGCCTAACTAAGGATAAGCAAGCAAGGATTTTTGAGAGACAAAAGCAAAGCTTCTCAAGGTTTTTTCAAGCTGAAAATCTGAAGTGCCTTTCATTCATGGCCAAAAATGGCTTTATATAAGCAAAACCATCTAGCAAATAAGTAAGTAGGTGCATCACTTTCCCTCCTAAGGAGGAAAGGTGTTAGAACTAAACTAATTACATGATTTAGCTAATAATACAACCGGTTATACTTAAACAAAATTACAACATGCTTAACTAATATTAATACATCAAACCATGCATCTAATCCGTGTCTAGCTTGATTATACAATACTTAGGCTTATGTTTAGCACTAATACAAGCTGAAAATTGAAGAAAGATGCACATGGCCAGCCGAAATCTCCAAGCCACTTTACGGCTAGCCAATCCCATGCAAGCACACAAGTGACACCAATCCTTCTCCCATTGGTTGTTCTTTTCTATGCATTCACCATTCGTAGGTGACCTTGAGGGGCGTTCCAAGCTTGGAAAGAGTGTCAATCAGCTTGTCTAAGTAGAGTGGCCGGCGGGTTCAAGTGATAGAGAACCGGTTCAAGTGAACCGGGTTCTAGGGGAGCCGATTCAAGCTGGTTTTTGTTGCTTTTTGTTCAGCTAGTAAAATCGATCATGGATTGGATTTTAAAGGTGGGGGGGTAACTTTAGGATGTGTAGAATCCCCCCCCCTCTAGAAAATCAAGGTTACAAAATGGTCTTGAGGGTTAATCAAACGAATGTTTCCAACCGTGCAAAACCGAGGCAAAATGGAGTAACTTGGGAAATGACCTTGATGTTCAATCCTTTTGTGAGAATGACTTGAAACTCGTTCATGGACCTGAAAAACAACATCAAAAGGATTCCAAAAATGGAAAAATGTTAGGGCTAAGCTACAATGTAGCTTAGGAAATCAGATGCACAAAACCGGGCACTTTGAAGCTAGTGAACCCGTTTGTGCTAGGTTCACTTTCTTGTAATAACTGAGCCATCTTCTTCACTTGGGATCTTGTTCTTGGACGTGTGGGAGTTGTATCATCATGGACAAGATCTTCAGTGGCTAGGATTCCATCATATGTCCTCCTAACATGCAAATCTCCCTTTTGAGAAGACTCAACGTTAGGTTTTTTCAAGCAGTCCAACAATCAAATGTCACCTTGCAGTTTTTCACTCGATTGTCTCAAGTGTGCAAGCAAACTTTGGCCAAAAATCAACTCACAACATGATAATTACTTGATACAATGAAATCAAACCAATCATGAGAATAAGCACAATTCTTTAGATTAAAACATGATCCAACTATGCTTTCATAAACTACTAAATACCTAGACAAAAATTAAAATACTCACACATGATTAAGGATTAAACAACTAACCAACGTTTTACGGAATATGAGCGGAAGGGCTTGACTAAGAATAGCCTTCAACCAAGGGCTTCAGAACCGCCTCAAACTCAAACATTCATGCGCAAGATTTCTCACCAAAACAATAATCAAAGTAAGAATCTCAACTACAAAAAAAAAGTTTGAGAAACATGATAAACTATGCTACTCTTGTTTGCTCTCTTCTTCCTACTGCAAGATGCCCTTTCATAGGAAAACTAGGACGTTTTTAGCCACACAGCCGAGGGAAAATGAAGAGGTAATGGTTTCACCTCTAACCCTAGTCCGTGGTAGGCACCACGGTCTAACCGTGGTCTTCGCTGGAACCGATTTTCTGCTCTTTTTTTGCTCCACGGGCATAGCAGCACATAGGTGTCCATGGGGGAGGTCAAAATACATCCGTTAAGGGTTAAATGCTGTGTAAAAAGGCCAAAAATCCTACAAAACATATTGAACAACCATACCCAAGCAAAAATCGAGAATATGAGTATAAATAATAACAGTAAGCATATAATTCTCCTAAAAAATGAAGCAAAATAGCCCTAAAATGATGTATACGTTAAGCAATTATCATGCATCTAAGCTTTTCCATAGTCAAATAACCTAAGTTCAACAATTTAACTAATTTGCCCTGTTTTCCACACCATGGACAAAACCTATTTTAAACTCCTCATTTACTATTTATATTAAACAAATATTAGATATTAGAGGGTGTAAAATTATCATAATTTAGATTGAGCAGCATTCAACAATATTCAATGATCATGTAACAGACACTACTTTTTTTTATTCCATCTACTAAAGGGAAATTACCACCCAAGTTTAACTAAGCAGAATGTCTTAAATTCGCAGGCATAGGTAATGCACTTCACAGTTAGGGATTTTCATTAACTTAGTGAGTGTAAAAGGAATTGGGGGGGGGGTGGTCAGGGAATTCTTCTCCTTGATTTTGCCTTTAACACTAGGGGAAGCTGTTGGAAGTTGCATCCCTCTCTAGATCGACAAAAGATTAACACATGGGAAAGCCTAATAAAAGAATTTCTATCCCAATATGCGTACAACACCGAACTTCCTCCTTCCATGCGAGATCTTAAATTCCTTAAGCAAAGAGAAAAGAATTTTTTTTTGAACTATTCAGCTCGGTGGAGAACGAACGCCTTACTAACTAATTGGCCTAAGGAAAATGATTAGGCTGCATCATTGCAAGCATATAATGTTCTGACTCCTTTGCTCAATTACATGACATTGACATACTTATTGAAGAAGGCCTACAACAAAACTCACAACCTAGTTACACCAATAATAGAGACTACTACAATAAAGGCAAAAAGGATGATACATGCTCCCACTAAAAGAACAAGGTTCATACAATAGAGCATATAGACCTCCCCAACCTAAAAGGGTTTATACAGCTCTAGGCATAAAGCTATCGTATGCTTTCAAAGGATTAGAAAGTCAAGGCATCTTAAAGCCCATCAGGCCAGCTTCGGATCCCACTCATGACAAAAGATGTAAAAATTAGGGCCCAATTTCCTGTTACCTCAATCATCCTTGCCGTGGATGCACAACTGATAATTTTTTTTCCATTAAGAATGTAATTGAAAACATGATAGACACTGGAATCCTACCAATTCCTAAGTCAAACAATCAAACTAACCCACTTAATATGTTTTTCTTCCCTCGTTGGAATGATAGTCATCATTGGACTCAATATAAATTGATAGGTTGTTGTGATTTCCCCCAAGCATATGGTTTATCATCGTAGTGCTTGAGGGTCTCAATCCACATGGATGGAATATGAAATTAAATTACTAAAATTCTAATCTAAATTAAAAGTAGAAACCAAATAAACCTGAACCAAAATCTAATTATTCTGCTAGACAAACTGCATTTCTAATAGGACTACTGAAAGAAAGTTTATTGAAACTTTAGATAAAACAATAAACTAAAATAAAATGATAAAGATCCTATCCATGGAGTTGGCAAACATCATTATAATTTCTAATAACTAATTAGTAAGCCTTCAGCCAATTCACTAAGAATTATTGATTGAACTATAACATGATAAAAACTCAACCATTTGTCTAGCATTACAATCTTGTAGCAGTTATTAGTCATGGAAACAATATCAAGAAAGCACAAATTGATCCAGCACGATTAACATATCAAAAGAGGAAGCAATCGACAACAACCAAATTAAGAAAAGCTACCTAGATTGGAAACAGATTAGAACGGAAACAAGGGAACGACAACAGGGACAACAGTAGAAATTGAACCAACATTAGTCTTCTCTTCTAATTGATAAACCCAGATGCCCAAATAGCCAAACTCACGGTAGTAATGTGCATAACCGAAACAGACAAGAAATAAATTTGAAGCCAACAAAGCACACACTAAATTGGAACCCAAATTGAATATTATTACAAGCCAAATTCCTAAAGTCTAACTCGAAATCAACAACTTAGATTCAATACCATCAAATTGGTGACCATAAAACCTAGATTTAAAACTAAAATAAAAGAAAAAAGGAAATGGAAATTGAAACTGGAAACTAAACTCTATTCTATGCTATGCTATCTCCTTCTGCCTTTGACCTTCTCATAAATTTGTAACCCAAAAATGCCATTCCCATCTCTTCAATCTTCTATTATGGACTTGTAACCATCAAATTGATGATGAATATGATAATGAAGATAACAGGGGGATTAAAGAATGTAATTATGAATTGGAAATTGAAGATGGGAGGTATGACTATGACATATAGAGAGAGGAAGAAGATGAAGCAGCACGTATGAAGCAAGTGTCATGCCCACTAAAGTCCAAGAGAGCTCCCACACATCCCCCTTAATGCTCACAAGCTCCATCAAAGGGGACTTGGCCCTTATGCTGATTGGGAGCTTCGATCCGAACCTCATCCTAAACCTGTGGGATGTGTTACTCTCATATTTTGGGAAGGTCAAGAGGCCTTCTAAAGGGTTTTGTCCATCAAAATGAAGTTAAACCTTCGGAGTTAATAAGAAAGTCCTAAAACAGCAAGGTATATGCTAGCTTCAACTTAACTCGGTTTTAACCTGGTTTTGTGGCCTTGATTAATCAAGTTTAGTATGGGTTTAAAATGCTGAAAACCCACTTTTTGGGAACCTTCTTATGTCAGCTAAGAGGAAATAAAAAGAGTTTTAGGTAAGGGCATTGGGTCATAGGTCAAGTGGAGCCTTTTCCCACATGCTGTAGAACTATCCCAGCCTGCATATGCTGCACCTTTTGCCCCATATCTCCCAAACAACAGCTCCAAATTGCTTCCCACTTGAACCATGTCAAAGCTAACTTCTTAAGCTTTCCAGCAAGGTCTATTTAATCCAATGTGGTTGTGGAACCTACGAGATATAGCTGTTTGAAGTTGACATTGTAAACTGAAAAGTTGCTGAAAAAAGCATAAAGCACTTTGTAGCTTTTGTTTGTTGCTTTTGGTCCCCCCTTGGTTTATGGACATTTGAAATTCCCTTGTGCTGCATTCTTTAGCTTGTAAGAGGCTCTTATATATGGGAGGCCTTAGGTTTGTAAAAATCAGTTTTCAATCATATGCAAAGAAGCTCAAGCTTTTTCTTTCTCTCAAAATCTTAAGTTCTCTTTATCCTTCTCAAAGGTGGTGAGTCTTGAGTGGAATCGTTTATAGAATTGTGGGTAGCATAGCCTTTAAGCAATTCTTGGTAGATCCTTAGTCTTGATTGGTGGCCTAGCCTTTAAATCAAGTCATATCTTATTACTAAGAGGAAATTTACAACTAAACTCAAGGAAGCTACATCCAGCCCATTTAGCACACGCTCCATTTGGTATTAGAGCTAATCCAGGTTGATGTTCTTGAGTTTATATCACATTTCCTTGCTTTGGTTTCATCCTTGTCAAAGTTTTCCTTCACCCTTGTTATGAAAAGCATGGTGAATCTACACCTCTCTCTAGCTTGATCTTCTCAAAACATACTTGACCAAACACTTTGCTAAGCCAACAAACCCTTAAACCTGCACTTGCTTTCCCCACAAAAATACCTCATTTACTCCTCAAAGAACCCCCATAAAACAGCCAAATACAAACCCCCACCAAAACCTTCCACAAAATTACCCTTCATAAAAACCGTGTAACCAGTCGAATAGTGGCACGGTCACACCGTGCGGTTTGGCACGACCGTGCCACCGCCCCTTTGCTCTAGAAGTTCAGCCCGGTCACCCCGTGCCTCCATGCACGACCGTGCCACCCCTCTCCCAGCCTGATTCCACACCGTGTCTCCCTAGCACGACCGTGCCTCCTCCTAACCAAGCCCTAACCTCTTCCCTTCTCCTTTCCCCTTTCACCATGTCTAATGAAGAAAACCCCTCCACTGATTCTCTCCAACCGGCAACGGTACCAAGAGGTATGAGCTTAGAACAAGCTCATATGATGAGACAAGATAATGCCATCTAAAGCCTACAACAAAGCGTGAGGCAAATTAGTAGGCAACTTGAGCAAATGTCCAACCAATTTATGGCTCTCTAAGGAGGCCAAAGAGCTCAAGAGCCAAGTGATCATGGGGATAAACAAGGCTTCTCCAATGACTCAAGCATGGGAAGCAATCCAAGAAGGGGAGGTAGGAGACCTCCTATGGACGACTTTAGAGACATCAAGGTAGAACCTCTAGACTTTAATGACAACTTGAACCCCGATGAGTACCTTGAATGGGTTCAAGCCATGGACTGAATCTTTAAAGCCAAGGGCTATGATGATGAAAAGAGTTTCAAGGTTGCTAGCCTTAAACTCATAAGGTATGCCTCATTGTGGTTTGAAAATATCAAGAAGCAAAGGACTAGGGAAGGCAAGAGAAAGATCAACTCATGGGAGAAGCTTAAGTCTCTCATGAACAAGAGGTTCCTTACTGAAAGCTACAAGCAAGACATCTACAATTGACTCTTCTCACTCCAGCAAAACAATATGAGTGTGGGTGAATACATGAGATAGTTTGAGCAATTCCTTTTGAGGGGAGTCATCCATGAACCCCAAGAGCAAACCGTGGCTAGGTTTCTCAACGGGTTAAACCCTCTTATTGCTAAGAAGGTGGAACTTCAAACTTATTTCACCTTGGATGATGTCTTCAAGTTAGCCCTCAAGGTTGAAAAGCGAAGAAAGGAAAAGAAAGTCTTCGCTAAGCCTTTTTCCAAGGAGCAAGTAAGTTCATTGCCTCTATTCAAGCCCTTTTCTCACCCAAAACCCGAGGGCACCTCATGGGTTGACAAGGGTAAAGCCATGGCTCGTCCTTCTGCAAAGGAATTGCCTAAGAAACTTGAAGGAAAGAAGTGCTTCAAGTGCCAAGGTTATGGTTATTTCCAATATGACTGCCCAAATCAAAGGGTCATGACCATACAAGAAGTTGAATAAGTTGATGCCATGATGATGGAAGTGCAAGATGAAGCTAATGGGATAGACTCGGACCCCATGGAAGATGAAACTCATCTTGATGCCGATGAAGGTGAACTGCTTGTCTTAAGGGGGGTTTTACATACCCAAGACACACCTTATGACAAGGCTTAAAGAGAAATGATCTTTCTCTCCCAGCGTACCATCCAAGACAAGGTGTGCAACTTGATCATCGATGGAGGGAGTTGCACCAATGTGACCTCCACTATTCTTATTGAGAAGCTTCGCATTCCTACTATTCCTCATCCCAAGCCTTATTCTTTGAAGTGGCCCAATGATGGCGGCAACATTAAGGTAACCAAACAAGCCCTTATCTCCTTTTCAATTGGGAAGAAGTATAGGGATAATGTCCTTTGTGAGGTGGTACCTATGAGTGCTTGTCATGTTCTTTTGGGTCGGCCTTGGCAATTTGATAGGTGTGTCATGCATGATGGGTTCAAAAACACTTATTCCTTGATCATTGATAAGGAGAGGATTGTCTTAAACCCACTACCTCCAAACCAAGTCCACAAAACTAAGCCCGGGGTGGGAAGTAAGAAAAATAGAGACCTTCTCATGTTGAGTGAAACACTGGTGGAGAGAGCTTTAAGCAAAGGCAAGCAAGTCCTAGCCTTGTTAATGCTTGAAAGTAATCAGAGTGAGGAAGTGACTCCCTTACACCCCAAAATCGGCCCCCTCATCTCACAATACAAAGATGTCCTCATGCAAGACCAATGCCCCATTGCTTACTTTAGTGACAAACTCCATGGCTCAAGGAAGAACAAGCTCGTGCCAAGGAGTGATGGTTCTTTTAAGGTCCTTGAAAGGGTCAATGATAATGCCTACAAACTTGAATTGCTCGAAGACATGGGTGTATCCCAAACCTTCAATGACCCTACCTTGATGATGAAGAAGATGGTGATGATTTGAGGGCAATTCACAATCAATAAGGGGAGGATGAAGCAAGTGTCATGCCCACTCAAGTCCAATAGAGCTCCCACATCCTCCTTAATGCTCACAAGCTCCATCAAAGGGGACCTGGCCCTTGTGCTGATTTAGAGCTTCAATTCCAACCTTATCCTAAACCTTTGGGATGTGTTACTCTACTATTTTGGGAAGGTCAAAAGGCCTTGTAAAGGGGTTTTTCCATCAAAATGAAGTTAAACCCTCAGAGATAATAAGAAAGTCCTAAAACAGCAAGGTATATGCTAGCTGCAAGTTAACCCGGTTTTACCGGTTTTGTGGGCTTAATTAATCAAGTTTGGTATGGGTTTAAAATGCTGCAAATAAACTTTTTAGGAAACTTCTTATGTCAGATAAAAGGGTATAAAAAGAGGCCTAGGTTAAGGCATTGGGTCATAGGTCAAGTGGAGCCTTTTCCCACTTGCTGCAGAAACTATCCTAGCCTGCATATGTTGTACCTTTTGCCTCATATCTCCCAAACGGTAGCTCCAAATCACTTCCCACTTGAACCACGTGAAAGCTGACTTCCTAAGATTTCCATCAAGGTCTATTTAATCCAATTTGGCTGAGGAACCTAGGAGATATAGTTGTTTGAAGTTGACATTGTAAACTGAAAAGTTGCTGAAAAAAGTATAAAGCATTTTTCAGCTTTTGTTTGTTGCTTTTGGTCCCCCCTTGCTTTATGGAAGTTTGAAAGTCCCTTGTGCTGCATTATTTAGCTTGTAAGAGGCTCTCATATATAAGGGAGGCCTTAGGTTTGTAAAAATTAGTTTTCAATCATATGCAAAGAAGCTCAAGCTTTCTCTTTCTCTCAAAATCTTAAGTTCTCTTTAACCTTCTCAAAGGTGGTGAGTCTTTAGTAGAATCCTTTATAGAATACTGGGTGGCATAGCCTTTAAGCAATTCTTGGTGGATCTTTAGTCTTGATTGGTGGCCTAGCCTTTAAATCAAGTCATATCTTTTTACTAAGAGAAAATTTGCAACTAAACTCAAGCAAGCTACATCTGGCCCATTTAGCACACTCTCCAATGTAGGTATGAGCTTTTGGTTTTAACTGAGTATAGAGAAGAAGAAGGAGGGTAGTCTCTGATCATTACTGAATAGTGAAGAGAGAGAGAGAGAGAGAAAACTAAAAAGGGGAGGGGGAAGAAAGGGGCACATGAGGCATGTATGTCAAATAAGTGAAGAAGGCGCTTGGATCACAATGAGAACGAATGGGCTAAGCACACGAAGGACAAGGGGAGAGCTAGGGAGAATAAAAGCACGTGACTAACATATGACAAATAGCAAAAGAGGAGGGGTGAAACTGGGCATTGCGTGCCTGGGCAAACATCAGGCCCACTCAGTGGTGAAAGGCAGAGAGCAGAAAGAGGGAGAGTGGACCGAGGGCTTGGGAAGAACATGCTTGTAGAGAAGGCGAGCTGCGTGGAAGAGAAGCTCGGCTGGATCACATGCCCAGCACTTGAGGTAGAGCTGGATTGGGTTCACTGAGGAACTGGATTGCTGGGCCTTGGTTTCTTTTCTCTCTTTCTTTTGCTTTCTCATTTGATCCAACATTTGGTCTTCAATTAGCAAATTATTTATTTATTTTTCAAATCTCCCAAAATTGCTTCAAAACTAACAAAAACATATTAAAATCCTAATTTAATTATTTATTTTGAGTAAATAATAGATAAAATCAAGAATAAATTGACACATTTTCAACTTGAATATAGGTGGTCCATGCAAGATCGACATCATAGTCATCTATAGCCTTCATCATTTGATCCACCCCTTGCCCAAGTGAGGTTTAGTCAAGATCGAAAAAAATCCATCTCAAAATAAAGTGTCACCGCCACCCTAGGATCAAAATAGGTAGTGGTAAACGCATGCACTATAGGACATATATCCCTATCCTTGAAGCAGAACACATGATGTGTTGGATCCAAAAATTAAGAAGTAATACAAATTAGGTCAGAATCAACTGTGACGTATCCTCAGAGAAATAAGGTAGTTCATACTCCAATCCATTACATCAAGGGAGGATAAATTTTTACATCACACATTCATTAACTTCTCAAAATTACCCATCTCTCTATTCAGAAGAAGAAGAAGACACTACTAAGTCTCCAACCAGGCAGCAAAAAAGGGGTGCTAGTATGTCATATTGTTGTCAATTTACTTTGACATGCTTTCTTTTTTTTGGACCCCTTGGGATATGAATTTTTTAATCATTCTGGAGTAGCCTAATTCTTAAAACTATATCTTTTGTCAGTTGTACCTTTCTTTTTATATAAATTATTCCCCAAGGTTGGAATCACTACAAAAAAGAGGTAATTCTTCCACTATTACCTAACCACACATGGCTAAGTGTGGCAGAGAAACAAGAAAAAATAAGCACCTAAAATTTTCCCCACACATAATAAGTGATGAAAAATATAACCACGCTTATAAGAGTGGTAGTAACTAATTAAGGAATGCCCACGCATATTAAGCGTAGAGACTTGTATCTCGTGAATACAACACACTTGGCACAAATATTAAGCGTGGCAACTTTTAAATTTTTTGAACTTTATTTTTCAGTTAAGTGGCGAAATTAAGTTGACATTGAGTTAAAAAAAAAAATAATAAAAGGCGTGAGAGTTTTTTGTTGAGTTCTTCCCCACCCATTGCCCAGACTCTGCCATTTCTGGCAGTGCCTCAGAAAACCCTAAGTGTTTGGTCTGGCCTGGTGGTATTCGATCCCGTCGGCAGTGACAGTTCTGGGAGTTCTGGACATCCTCGCACGCTCCATGTTGGTGTTTTCTGCCCAGAGTGCGATCTTCCTCTTGCGTAACTTCGTCAGCTTCTCGATCATTTCCTTTGGATTCTAGTGTCTCTTGCTTGCCGATGGCAAGAATTCCAACCAATTATTCTGCCCAGAGTATGCATCATCACCTTCTTTCTCTCAGTCTCTGAATTGCATGATTTGAACACTGAAATTTTGCAAGAGTTCTGTTTAGGTGCTGAAATTTTTGATTTTTGGAACAAAAAACCCTGTCAAAGGGTGAAGAAGGGCTTCACTAATCTTAGCATTTTGCCTGTGATGTTTATTTACTTTGCAGAAATTGTTGATTTTTGGAATGAAAAACCCTGCATAGAGTATTGCTTTAATCCCAACATTTGTTTGTGTTGTTCATTTACTTTGCTAATCCTAACATTTTGCCTATGATGTTCATTTATACTTATGTGCTTTCAAGATATTCATTGGTTTGAACAATGAAGAAGGATTTAAGCAAACAGTTCTAGATTTTAATTGTTTCTGGGTCATTTGCCTGCTTTAATCTTGAAAATTGTGTTGAGTGGCTTTAGTTGTATTGTTAATGTGAAATTTTGCTTGCTTAGGTTCCTATCCTTTTGAACTTTACTTGTAACTCCATAAAGCATATATGATGCTCTTGGCAGTGATTTCTGTTTGTCCTACCTTATAATTTAAACTTTTTACTTGACTTGATTGTTTTGTTCTCTTTTTTCTCTATCTGCCTCTTTTATATGCTCTTTATCTCCTCTGCTGATGGCTCGCTACGTTTGCTTTCTTCTAATGAGGTCTTCACTATTTTTTTATTACTTTAGCTAGTCTTAGAATAAATGAAAAATGTCTTTGTTGGGCTTTTAGGGTCAATTTTTTTGCTTGGTAGCAGTAAGATTGCTTATATTAATATCTCCCTAAAGTCCGCTTATGTGAGGTGCACATCGAGATTGTTTGTTCTACAATTGAATATAGCAACTGTTAACGAATTGGCCGAGGATTCTCCTTTCACGTGTGGCTCCTTGTGGACTTAATCTCCCTTATTAAGATGGAGACTTAAGTTTTTCAACAAAACATATAGCCTATATATAGCTCAAGCTAGCACTAGAGAGGTCCTTACAACCCAAGAAAGAGACTGTCTACAATGTACACATTTCAGAAAAGCTTAAATTTCTCATTATCCCAGGAGTAGGAGTACAACGCTTCTGATTCTTTGGTGCTTTTTTGGTAAGGAAAAAGTAATCTATACTCATCAGGAATGTAAGAACCAAATTCAATTTTCCTTGCCTCCTAGAGACTTGTACTAAGTATTTATAGGTTTACTAGCTATTGGAGTGTTTTGAGTACACGTTCCTTGACTGGGTCAATAATAGATTATTTATCATTTATGTAATAGCCCAACCCTAACTCAGATTTATTTATTTAATTAAGCCATGTTATTAATTTTTCACATTTATTTATCTCATGTAATCATCCCGGTTAGGAGAAATCATTTTAGGCCCCACATTACAATTTGGGTTTTCATTATAGTAAATTTTCAAGTGAATTGATAGTAGGCCCTAAACAAATATGATTTAAGAGATTAAATTATTTTTCATAACGATCCAAAAATTTAATTTCGGGCCACGAAAAATTCAATCGCATAAAGTGTATTTTCTTTCGAGCCTAATTTCATTTAGGCGCAAATTTTTGGGCCCAACAAGTTATTACCCATTTGCTTAGGTAATTACCCTCAATTATACCTAATTATCATTAGTAAAATGATGCTTTTTGGTGGTTGAAAAATCAGTCAAGTATTAGCTAAGTCATTCTCCACCAAGCAAAACTTATAAAATATCAAGACTTACTCTCTCTCCCTCTCCCCCACCCTACACAGCCCCCTCATTTTTGCCACTGTATTTGCTGATTTTCAGCCACTTACCATCGCTTTTTGGCAACCAGGAGGCCCCCATCGGACCACTAGCACCACTACCAGCACCTCTGTTACTTCTTCAAGCTTCAAACATCTCTAACTTCCCTTGTTTCAAGCTTAAGTAAGTAAACCGTAGCGTTGTGTTTTTTAAAATTTTATTTGTGGCTATGTGACCTTTGGTATTGGTAATGAATATCACGGTGTTGCTATTGATTTTAGAGAAGTTTAAGTGCAAATTAAAGTGATACATAAGCTAGAGTTATGAGAATTATGCATAGTTTAAATGATGTTTGTCAACAAGCATGTCATGTGTGTGTTTTAGATTTGAAAATGAATCTTGGATGACTGTGAAGTACAAATTGTGGATTATGGCTATCTAAAGTGATGTTGAGGGTCACCCCATGTTTGGATAATTTCAACAAGTGATTTTAGAGGTTAATTATGTAAAAAAGGAGGATAATAAAGTAGGTAGCAAGGTGTGAAGGGCCCAGAAATAGGGGTTTGTTTTGGGAAAAACTGGTAATCCATGGCTGGTTGAAAAATTTTGAATTTTTTGGGGAGCTAGATTAATTATTTATCTTTCAAATTGCTTTTGAATCACCTTAATCCGAGTTCTGTGTAAGAAGTTATGGCTGTTTTACTCCGACTGCGCATACCATACCAAAACTGCATAGGGTGGTGTTTTAGCTCAATTTTGGGATTTGTGTGGTGGTGATTTTGTTATGGGCTGTGGCTGTAAATGAAAATGTTGAGGGACTTTTTGATCTTTTCATGTTAGGATTTTATAGCTCAATTGGAGGTCGGGGGTGAAAGTCATGAATTTTCTAAGGTGGATCTTGAATCGGTAACAAATTTGATTGTACTTAGAAGCTTATTTGATTTGGAAAACTAAGCGGTATGACATGCACAACAAAATTAGAGAAGTGGGGAGATTGATAACTCAAGATTAGTATTTGTTGGTCAAAACACATGTGTTTAAAATTATTCTGAACCTACCACCACTCCAATTGCCCTCAAACCTTTATTATGCATCTCAGAAATATCAAAACTCCGTCATGAATTTATAACCATCAAAGTCTTTCTTTTATGATTCCAATTATTTTACTTTGATCAATTTTACTCCACAATATTTCACTTTGAGTTAAATTATCCTAATTCATTTAGCTTTCAAATCATTTTGCTGTAACTTATCTTCTATGGAATTATTTGAGTTATGGATGCCTTTTAAGGAATTTATGTTATAGTTACAACTATGAAAGTCAGCATTGTTTACTAATTACATATACCTATAATTATATTTTTTAAACAGAATTGGGGCCTAGTCTATCATTTCCTATTGTGCATAAGAATTATCAAGTGAGATTGCATTTTAAAGCAGTCAAGTATATTCATTGCCTGTATCTTTAGAAATCAGAGTGTATTTATCAAAGTTATCATGTTTTGGTAAGTACATCAATGAATCAGTGTATACAGTGGTTTTTCATTTAATTAGTGACCCCACCAATTATCATCTATAAGGCATTCGCCCTCTAGTTACCCACGTGGCTTCAGGCTAGGTCCCCAATCGGCTTGGCAGGTATACACCTATCATAGATTGTAACAGTATCAAGGGGTTCACTATCAGATATTGACTAGCAATGTAGTTTTACATTCATCTCATTCACTATTTTAACTTAAAATGAATTGCAAGTGGGCGCCCAATAATTTTATGTAGAGATCATTTAACATTACAAGAATGCATGTACCGAGCTTCGCCTCACAGTTCGAAATGTTTTCATGTTTTGTTTTAGGCAAATGCTCATTAAATCACCCTCATGCTAGCAAACCGAATGAAGAGAATAAGTTTAGCAAGGGAATTTGGAGGGATTAACAATGATATAGTACATGTGTATTTTGGAGCTATCCTTTGAAATCTTTAGTGGTTGGAGGTGTAGATTATATGGTGAATTGCTATACTACGATGTATAAACCATACGTGGGTAATAGTTGATTGTATATGGTTTGACAATGCATAAATGTATATGGTTGAGGCTTTGTCTAACTATGCTATTTCTAGTTCATAGTCTAGTACACACACTTCAAGCCTTGTCCTTTTGGACGACGGTAACGCCCCTATCATTGAGTTCATTAGTCCTAATTCAGAAATTTATTAAGGAGAATGCAAACAGTGGAACATGCTTAATTAGGGGGCATTACAATTTAGGCAGAGCTTAGTTCCCTTTTACCCTATGGACTATTGAAACAGGTCATTCATGTTTGATTGAAGCTTTTCTTTTTTGTCATTATTGATTGGTTGTGCTAGATGACACTAATTCTTTAAGTATGGAACAAGAAAATTGTCAAGAAACTAAATACATGACCAAGAAAGATATGGAAGGATGAAATTGGTGAAGAAAGAAAGGAAGAGGGGTTAGAGGAGGGAAGGGAAGAACTGAAAATAGCAACACTTATAACGGCCCCAAAATGCTAATGACATAGTTTACGGAAAACTACAGCGGAAGACTTAATGATAGAAGGCGCTCCCACCATCCTGATAAGGACAAGGCTCACTGAAACTATTTAATCTTGCAACTCATGTTCAAAACACAATATCTATTAAAGTGAAACACTCTAAGACCAAAGTCTATAGTAGTTCAACTTCAATACAATTGACTTAATCATACCATGTGCTAACTAGCACTCCACAAGGATATTGAATATAGATCCAACTTGACCCTGAGGTCGATCCCAACATTCATGCTATGCTGAATCCACTATAAGCATCTGATGACTTCCAAAAGGGCTTGCTAAATGGAGAACAATGTGACACTTCATCACCTAAAATGGAAAACATGAAAACAATTCGAAAATGTGAGCAAAAACTCAGTACATGCATTCCTGTATTGTAAAATGAGCGTAGAAACACCATTGATGGGTATCTGCCTTTGTAATTTATTTAGTTTGCAATAACAATGAAAATAAAAGTAATATGAAACTGAATTGCTCATTATTATTTGGATGTGAACCCCTTGCAATGATATGATCTATACAGAGGTGTACACCTGCTAATCCGATCGATAGTTGGCTTGAAGTCGCACGGGTAAATGATGGGCTGATGCCCAATAGATGATAACTTATGGGGTCACAAGTTAAATGGAAAATCACTGTATAAACTGATTCATTGATAAACTCATTAAAAGTTGTAACTTGATAAACGTGTTCTGCTTTCTGAAGATACAGGCAATGGACATACCTTGAATCTTTAAAAAATGTCATTTGAATTGATAAATTTAATCTATTTCATAAATGTCATCTAACTTGATAAATATATTCTGACTTGATAACACTTACGCATAACGGGGAACAATACCTAGGCCTCGACTCTATTCCATACATGTCATTGTAGGTATGTGTAGTCAGTAAATGATCCTTGCTCACATAATTGTGTAAGTAAAATTATGTGTAATAGAAATTGAGTAATTAAATGGTATACATAACTTGGGTATTTCAAGATAACTTCAAACCTGAATTGATGAAAGTAATTAAATCTGATATAAAGTAAATGAAAGTAAAACATACCACAATGAGCTAAATGAGATTACAAAGGAAAAGGCCTTGATGGTGATAAATGGGAGAGTGGTTTTGGCCTTTTCTGAAATAGGTTGTTGATACGGGTTTAAGGCTCGTTGATGTACGACTTGGTTCAAGATAATAGTGAGTATGCTAGATTGGCTTGATAAATACATTTGATACATTTTGAATTGAGTAAGTAATAGAGGTTTGAGGCCAAGAGAGATATATATTGGTTCAAAATAGCATAAATTGTAATAACTTGGTCTGATAAATATGGTTTCTGAGTCAAAAATTTTCCCCAATTTTCATATTTCATTCATAAATCCATTAGATATAGAATTCCATCTCAATGAGTCATTGAACTCAATAGAAGCTATTAAGCTCACTAAAATTGGTATTTTCTTTGTAAAATCCATAATTGATTCAAGACTCATAAACAAGCTCCCAAATTGTATACTTGTCTTCGTTTTTCTCATTAATCAAGCTAAAAGCTCCATGGAAGTCCATGAATATTCATTTCCCCCTTAAATGACCTTACTTGGCCCAAAATACACAAAATGAGTGCATGATCAATCTCACTCAATCTTTATTATTACTCTTTACACAATTACTCAAAATGCTTCCAAAAATCACCAGACTCAAAATACTCAATCAAACTTCATGAAATCTTATAGGAAATTAAAAAATAACATGGATAATCTACAGTACAATTTTCATAATTTTCCTCCAAATATACGCTGCATAGAAATTGCAATAATAGCCCAATTTGCACCAAAGCAGGTCAGTTCACTTCAAAAATAACTTTTTGCCTTGACCTCAAATGGAGACCTAAAACCAAAATATGGAAATAATATGAAGTCCCAAAAAATTTTATTTGCAACACAAAACATGATTCCCACAATAGGGTTCCCAAAATGGGGCTAGAACACAAGTGTGTCAGTTTTGATTGAACCTAAGCAGTTCTAGCAAAACAACCATAACTTTGTCCACAGAACTTGGATTAAGGTGATTCAAAAATCATTTGAAGGATACCTCATTGATCTAGCGCCCCACCAGAATTCATAATTTTTCAACAAGCCACGCATTACTAGTTTTTCTCAGAACAGACCACTGTTTTTGGGCCCTTCACAGCTTGCTACCTACTTTATTATCCTCCTTTTTCACATAATTACCCTCTAAAATCACTTGTTGAAATTACCAAATCATGGGGTGACCCTTAAAATTACTTTAGACACCTATAATCCATAATTTTCACTTCATAATCTTCCAAGATTTATTTTCAAATCTAAAACTCACACATGACAAGCTTGTTGACAAACATCATTTAAATCATGCATAATTGTCATAACCCTAGCTTATGCCTCACTTGAACTTGCACTTAAACTCATCTAAAATCAACATAAAGGGATTGAATAAGATCAACCACAACTTTAAATTCATTTTTTCATTCCAAGATCACAACAAATGAAACAAGCAAGTTTGGATTCAACTTTCATGATTCGTCATGA
This sequence comes from Selenicereus undatus, assembly GCA_017589665.1. Taxonomy (NCBI): domain Eukaryota; kingdom Viridiplantae; phylum Streptophyta; class Magnoliopsida; order Caryophyllales; family Cactaceae; genus Selenicereus; species Selenicereus undatus. The sequence goes on from JACYFF010031958.1 coordinate 53,268,147, forward strand.
TTCAACTCATTTGATCACACTTTCAATTCATCACCCACAAATTTATAGTAATCATCACTTGGTTCATATAAACATAAGCCATAACTTAAACAATCAATAAAACTCAAAACGTTCCATAGGTTGAGGTTAGGGTTACCTCACTTGGATGCTTGAATGAAGGAGTTGGGGTTGCGTTTGAGCATAGGGGAGGGCTACCATGGCTATGGGGGGTTCCCAGGTGGTTGGTGGTGGCTGGGGGGCAGTAGAGGGGTGGCGGTGGTGGTGGCTAGAGGTTGGGCAGGGGCTGCTGCCCTATTTTTCCCAGCCCACTGTCGTGGAGAGTAAGAGAGAGTTGGAGAGGTTTGCTTGCAAATTCTTTATGAGTAACTGATAAATAATGGTCCTAAGGTCTTGACTAATATGTGACTGAAATTTTTCTTGCCATAAACTACCTTTTTGCTAAGTATATTTAGGTGCAAATCATAATAATTAGTGATAAATAAACACAAGTAACTTGCGCCTTGTATAATTGGGTCTAAATCATGGGTTTTAGGCTTGATTTTGGGCTCGAAAATAAGCAAGGATTGCGTTGAAGATTTTATAAGGCTCTGGATTAAATTTTCCCGACGTTTGGAAAATAATTAATCGCTAAATTATGCTTATCGAGACCTACTATCGACTCACCCGATTTAAACGATAAATGAAACTTGAATTGCAAAGTGCATCCCAAAATGAAATATCTCCCAAATGGGATGATTAAATACGATAATTGAATGCGGAAAATTTAGAAAACATAATGGAATTCATTGATTAGATAAATTGGGGTACAATTGAATCATTAAACATTATTTGGTTAATTAAATAACCTTAAATGATAAAAAGAATAAACATGCGTTAAACAAATAACATGATTAATTAAGTAAATAAACATGATTTAAATAAATAAACATGGGTTAGGTTCGGGGTATTACAACACTGATGGACAAATGTAATGCACATACACCTTTATTAGCAGTTAAATCAACTTCCTCCGTGATCATTTCCTCTAACTGTCTACTTGTTGAAACCTTTTCAAGTTTTCTTTTTTCACAATTCCAAAACCACATCATGTCATGATGTTGAGTCATCAAAGCAGATGCCTTCATAGGGTAGAAAGCCAGAAACACACACCACCACGTCTTCCTTCAAAGTTGCATGAAACTTTTTGTACCTTTGTTGGAGTGCTAAGTACTTATCACAAGTCCAGGGGTCTTCAACCATCTTTTGATTTTTCATTTTTAGATGCTTTTAGTATGAAGAATAAAATACAGGGTCAAGAGTCCATACAGACATCAGCATTGATTGTTAAGTATTGGTACATGATGTAAAATGAAAGATGGGAGTAGCATGGCTTTGGTGGTTTAGTCATGAATGATTTGAAACCTTTCGAACCATGCTTTCTTCAAGATTTGCTCCAGATGCTGATGGTCATCGTGATATTTCTTCTTAGGTTAAACATGCTCAGAAACATGTATTCCTTACCACTCGTGATCATTGCAAATTTGCTTGAATATGTTCATTTAGATAAATAAGGCAAAAAAAGATAAAAGAGAATGTTTTGGCATTATCCTCATACATGTGGGTGCATTGATCATGTGCTTGTGATAATATTATATAGTAGTGATGATTAGCTGTAATTTCTAAGATAAGTATTGTATTAATTATCATTGCATACTCGGGATTTCACTTTTGCAAGTGCCGAGGGTAGGAACACTATAGGTTACCCATGTAATAGATGCAAGCTTGGATATAAATGTTGGTTCAATAAAGATGTTGTGACACATTATCTCATGTTCAACAGATGTGATAGGTTTTCAACTCATGCGATTATAAAGCTGATTCATGCATGGTTGACAAGGTGTTGCCTGAGAGACTACAAAATTTGAACATTATAAGTTCAACCATTTATTTAAAAAATTTTAAGTAACATGTTTTGATGGTAATGGGGGTTTGATTTCTATTGTGCATTAACATCTATTATCGCGGCTTGATTGATTTCTTGGCTTTGGTGATTATATGGATTGTTAGATTTATGTTGGATACTCCAGGTGTGTGGCCTATTGAGTTGATTTGGCTTGGCATGTGGCCGCTGAGATTGTGAAGAGTTTCTTTTATTTATTATTGTATTTATGACATGTTGTAAAAGGAAAATAGCCAAGTTTTAAGTGGCACTATGCGGAATTTTTTTTCAAAATCAGCGAATATACTAAAAACACTGGCCAAGGCGTAGAGATGTTACTTAATGTTTGTAGAGCGAGAGTACCTAGTTATGAAGGCTAATGACTGTTACATCTTGCAATCTTTTGAGAAGTTTCTTTCTCTTAGTAGCGTTATTAGTTGTACTTAACTCTAATGTATGTGTTTGGTGGTGTTAGGTTGAAACTAATGGCAACATGCTATAAAATTGGAAGTAAAGTTCGGGTTTGTAAAGTGTTCATTTGTGATGGAGGTCCATCCATGAACATGATCACAACCCTTCAAGGGGCCCAAAGGAGTCAAGTATCTTGAAGAAAGTCCAAGAAATCAGCCTTATTTGCCAAGCACACAACTTGCCTAGTTACGGTTTCAGGTCAGTGCACAAACCCAGTTTTGTGCACGTTATTTCATGATCTTCCTCGGGGTATGATTGGGTTGCCAGAGGCATAAGTTTAATTTTAAGAAGTTATCTTTCCAATAAGACCAATTGCAGGTCATTTGGAGGTCATTTGTCCCCTCAAACTAGCCATTGAAGTCAAGCACTATAATCTGCTACAGTTCTGACCGGTTTTAGAAATAAGGCCGTTTGGATGCCTAAAGCTCCTCTACTTGAATTAAAACTTTTATGGATTGAAATTAATTTAAAAATATTATCAAGTGGCCATAAAAAAACCCAGGTAAGTTACACACTTTTGGAGCTATTATCCAGCAAAGTAAGGGTTAAAATTCCCTTTAATCGAGTAAAAGGCAGCTGGCTGCAGTGGTGTTCTTTTTGAGGTATTTTGCTCTTATCAAGGTCTAATCCACTTGCAAATGGCTTGATTAGAGAGCCAAGCTGCTGATTGAAGTCTCCTAAGCACCCAAAGTTGACACCTAAGCCTCAAGATCAACAAAGAAGAGGTGTCAAGCCACAGTTACATCTTCCCTTTTGTTGCTTGTTTTTGGAATCCAAAATGTATCTAGTATTAGCTTGCTATTTTGAATTTGTAGCTAATGTTTAAAGTTAGAGAGGGAGTATATAAGCCCTCTTGCTGCCTTGTATAAACACTTTTGATGAATTATTGAAAGAAGTCGAGCCTTGGCTCCTTTGCACTCTCAAACTCTCTTCTAGCTTATCTCTTCCTTTGGCCGGGTTGAGTGGTGTTCTAGCAAGAGTCTTCGCATCTTCTTGGTGGTGCATTCTGTATCCAAGGGGTTGTTAAGGGTCCTAGCATCAAGTCTTGGTGGTGAATCTGTATCCAAGATTAGTGCTAGCTTCAGTTCTCCCACAATCTCCTAGTTTGAGTTTTAGTTAGCAAAGCTTGTTTTCCCTTCTTATTCTTGTGTTTACATTCTGATTTGCCCTCTCTTGTGTTACTCCCATGGTGATACATCAATTTGGAACCGTGGAGTTCTGCACCATCCCATTTGTTATGTTTAGCTTCAATCTCATATATGTGTACTACAAACAAACTTAACTTTTAGGTAGTGGGTGTATACTTTATAGGCATGTTGAAGTCAATTTAGTCAATTACTGGCACGCAGGTTCCTAAGTTTAAGAGTAACTACTTTTAAGCCCCGACCTTTTCAAAACTAATTCTGGGATAGCCTATGTTTTCAGAAAACTAATTTTTAGGTCCTTTTTTCTTACTATTTAGTCCTTGAACTTTTAGAAATTGCAGAATAGTCCATGGAGTAAGAAAAACATGTAAATAAGCTATTTTTAGAGGGTTTTTCAGAAAATATGTTTGTTTTAATTGATTCAACTTCTTATAATGACTTTACTAGTACTAGTTATCACAATCTACTACTTATATCTTCTATATTATAATTTCGATGATTATAGGCCTACCATGTTTAGCAAAATTAATTAAAACTTAATTACAGAGTTTTGACTGTTACCTAAACTTAGTCGGCATTGGACTCCGGCATTCCTTTAGCTTCCTGTTTACAGAGATTGCTAATCTCAACCCCGCCTTCCTTAGATTAGGCACATCACAGATCTGTTTTATTTCCTACCTCAGACCGTAGTCACTAATTAAGTTTTTAATCTTTTTCAAGGATAGTGGAACTTTAATGAAGAAATTATAATATTTAAGACATAAGGTTCAATTGGATAACATTCCCTATTGGGAAGCTTCTTTTATTAAAAGCTTGAAACTGGAAATATTGCAATGGAAAGCTTTGAAGAGGGACTTAAGCTAAGATCATTAGAGAAGCTTGCTCATAGAGAAATGGAGAATTCTAACTTCTCTTTCGCTCAACAATGTTCAAATGACCGTGTCCCTTCTCAGCACTCGACCTCTCTATTTATAGAGGGGATGAGGGTACATAGGATGCCCTAATGGCTGCAGTACATAAAGATTTTTCACATGGCTACAGTACATACTGACTCAGCAGTACACACTTTATTTTATAGACCAGACACTTGTCGAAATAGTACAATAATGAGACAACTATTTTTCAGAACTTTTAATGATGACAAGACTAGTCATCATTATTGAGATTTTGCATGCCTTCATCTCCAATTATATCTTCTAGGCCATCATTATCTGGATAATCATCAAAATCTTCATCAATTTGCTTAAGATGCTCTGGGTCCCATTCTTCAAATAATTCAAGAAGATATTTCTTCCCTTTTTCTGATAAGAATTTTCCAGCTCCAACCTCAAAGAGATAATCGAAGATATCTTCTAACACTGCTCCTTCCACCGTCATGTACTCTTTAAATTCATTATCAAAGGAAAAAGTAGTGTTTCCACAATGCATTAATGTTTTTCCTCGTTCGATTATCACCCAACATTGATGATAAATGTTGAAAATCCTAATGACCCTTGATAAAGTAGGATCAGTAACTAGATGTACTGAATTTCCATGAATCCAATTTTGTCATTAATCATTGAGATCGTTGCAATCAATGATTTGGACAGGATAATGAGCTAGTTTGGCTTTTCCATTTTCATATTCAATTAGAGCGCTATAAACCTCTAAAGTCAGGCATCTGTGAACTGGAATTTTTGTTGGACTTTTAGGAGATGTAAGAATCCAATGGATCCTTTTGAACATACATTGTTGGAATTTAGTTAAGGTTGAGAAAAATGGAAATTTTGGATTTGGGATTTCTATGAAGTAAAGTACCATCCCGTATTTTCAGGCTTTATAGATAGGGTCATTTCGAAATAATGAATTTGCTGGGAAACAAATACCACCAACTCTAGATTTGTCAGGAAAATAGATTGTTGTACTCCAAAACTCCCTAATGTCATAGGAATGATGATGATAGAAGTCGATGCAGGCTGCATACCACTCATTGAACCATTTCTCTTGAACATGAGAACTTATTTTTTATGGGATATCATAAGGACATTGTAGGTAATTAACTTGTAACTCTAAAAGGGAAAATCTTTGGGCTATTAGGTAGGTGGTAGATAGTAGACCAAAATGTGATCTATTTTTTGTATGGAATTCTAGGTTATCGATGAGAACTTTACTAGAAGGCGTAACCCGTTCTAGTAGAAATGGCATTTCATTAAGGATCTCCTCCTTTTTTGGCAGGAAGTCGACTTTGATGATCACCATTGGGAAGTTTTTGAGTTAGACTATTTGCCAAAGAGTTCTTTGATCCCTATATATGTTCAATAGAGAAGGAAAATTGGTTAAGCCATAATTGCAACGTATGAGTCTCCCTTGCGCTTGCATATTTGATAAATTCTTTTTCACAAAACCAAGTATTCCTTTGCAATCAGTTCGAATAAGACAAGGTTTTAGGGCTCAAAAGATTAACAACTTTTCAATTGCCCTTATGACTGCAAGGATTTCTTTTTCCATTGTGGGATAGTTTCATTCTGCTTGATTAAAGCTTCCACTACAATATTTGCAGAGTTTTTCACCTTCTTTAATTTTGAGTATCGCACTCCAGTGCTCATTGCTGGCATCTATATCAAGAATTAAATCATCTCCTTCATTAGGTAAATTAAGAACAGGAAGATTTTTACACATTTTTTTTGAAGTTTTGAACAATCTTTGTATCATTAGTGGTCAATGTCCAACTTATGTCTTTCTTGAGTTTCTGCTGCAATGGCTTTCTTAGTTTAACTAAATCTTTTATGAAGTTTGAAGCATAGGTAAGGCATCCAAGAAACCTTTCTAATTGCTTTCTATCTTTAATTTTTTCAGGAAATTTTTTTATTTTTTCCATAATATGTTTTTGTAGAATGATTTTCCCAACTTTTATCTCTAGGCCTAAGAACTCAATTTCTTGTTCAGCATAAATACATTTGTTTTTACCAAGTATAATACCATGATCAATGCAACTTTGGGTGACAGCCAAGATATCATCTTTGTGCTGTTCTATGGTTTTGGAAAAGACAAGGATATCATTAATGTAAACTAAACAACAATGATTAAGGTCTTTGAAGATGTTATCCATTCTTTTCTGGAATATTTGGGGTGCATTTTTAAGACCAAATGGCATTACTATCCATTTATAATGTCCTTGTGGGGCACTAAATGCAGTTAAATGAATACTTTCCACATCTATTTTTATCTACCAATAACTGCTTTTGCAATCCATTTTTGAGAACCAAGAGGCTCCTTGAATTCTGTTGAAAATGAATTTTTTGTTAGGAATATAGTAACCATCAAAGATAGCATTATCATTAAGCTTTTTATAATTGATTACCATTCTAGCTTGTCCTCTTTTTTCTTCAGCATGATTTCTTACCATGAAAGTGAGACTAGTGTGAGGACTCTTACTATTTCTAATCAATCCTTTACCAAGAAGTTCTTTAATTTGTTTGTTAAACTCTTGAATGTCCTTGTATGTATACACCATTTGTTTAATCCGACTGATGGTGTTGGGATTTAATAGAGTGATTTTAGCAAATGTTTTGTCTTTATCCCAAAATTTTAGAAGATTATCAGAGTAGAGTTCCTTGCATAATTTTTCTTATTGTTCAAAAATCTACTCTTTAACAGCTAACTCAAGTAACGAGATTGTCAGTGTTATTTATCGTTATGTAGGCATCACCTTCTCACCACGCTGGGTGTGTGTAAATTCAATTTTTGATGAGAGTAAGCCTTACTTAATTTTTCAATAGGGACTGAGTGACCATTGATTGTAAATATTATCTGGTTTATGGTTTGGGTGCATGGAGAATATAATCTTTGGAAATTATTTTCAATAATCATATCATGAGAGAGTTGGTCAGTAGCGCATATGATGTATTTATCAAGGGAATAGAGAACCCAAGCCAATACACATCAAAAGGGAGAGGAAAAGGAAGGTTTGAGTCACTGCTAAGGTGGCATAGTCGTGCCTAGGAGCGGTGTGCCACTTTGCTGCCCACAAAACCGTGAGGAGAAGAAATGAAGCACGGTTGAAGGCCTTTGTGGGTTACTTCGGTTTTTGGTTATTTTGGTGAATGGGAAATAGTGAAAATGGATGTAAAAGCTGGTATTTGAAGTGAGGATGTGAATATAAGTGAAAGATTAACTAAGTAAAAGTAATTAAGCACTAATCCATGCTAATCACTTCACTAAGCATATCAAGGATAGGAATCTAGGATAGGATAGAACTAAACCTGAGATTGGATACAAAATCACCACCAACCTTCAAGTTTAGGGCCCTTAATCTTGATTAAGATACAAAATCACCACTTAATTATGGTTAAGACTCACTTGGACGCCACTTAGTTTGGCCTAAACTAAGATAAGCAAGCAAGGATTTTTTTTGAGAGAGAAACAAAGCTTCTCACGGTTTTTTGGACTTCAAAATCTGAGTTATGATTCTTCCTTGGCCAAAATGGCCTTACATACTAGAGGAAAAACAATACTAGGCTAGAAAATGTCCACATCACTTTCCTTCCTAGTGAGGAAAAGTGTTAGGACTAAACTAAGCACATGATTACCTAGTAATACAACCGATTATGCTAAATAAGATTACATCATGCTTAAACTAATACTAATACATCAAATTATGCATCAAACCCTTGCCTAGCTTGATTATACATTACTTAAGCTTACGTTTAGTACTAATACAAGCAGTAAAATGAAGGAAGAATGCACATGGCCAGGCGAAATTTGCATGGCTACTTTGCGGCTAGCCAATGAGATCAAAGCACATAAGTGACACCATCTTCTCTTCTATTGGTTGCTCTTCTCTAGGTTTTCACCAATCCAAGGAAGCTTGTACTGTGTGCCAAGCTTGGGAAGTGTGCCCATCAACTTGCTAGAAAGAGTGGCCGGCCATTTGAGGAGATAAAGAACCGGTTCCAGTGAACCGGGTTCTAGGGGGCCGGTTCAGGCCGGTTTTGGATGGATTTTGTTTTGCTAGCAAAAATGTCCATGGCTTGGATTTTAAAGGTGGGGGGTAACTTCAGGATGTTTAGAATCCCCCCCTTAAGAAAATCAAGGTTACAAAAAGGTTTTGAGGGTTAGTTAACTGAATACGGCCAACCGCGCAAAACCGGGGCAAAATGGAGTACCTTGGAAAATAACCTTGATCTTCAATCCTTTTGAGGGAATGACTTGAAACTCGTTCATGGACCTGCAAAACAATGTCAAAAGGATTCCAAAAATGGAAAAACGTTAGGGCTAAGCTACAATGTAGCTTAGGAAATCAGATGCACAAAACCGGGCACTTTGAAGCTAGTGAACCCGTTTGTGCTAGCTTCACTTTCTTGCAATAATGAAGCCATCTTCTTCACTTGGGATCTTGTTCTTGGACGTGTGGGAGTTGTATCATCATGGACAAGATCTTCAGTGGCTAGGATTCCATCATCCTCCCCTTGTTGAAAAGATTTTACCCTCAAATCGGATGGGGAAGCATCTGAATAATATTGACTCAAATCAGCCATGTTCAAAGTGGCAGAGACTTCATATTCACCTGGTAAATCAACCTTATAAGCATTGTCATTAACTTGTTCCAAGACTTCAAATGGACCATCAGCTCGGGGCATGAGCTTATTCCTCCTCTTAGAAGGGAATCTCTCCTTCCTTAAGTGAATCCATACTAAGTCTCCAGGTTGAAATACAATCTTTCTCCTATGCTTGTTGGCATGGCCTTCATATGCGGCATTGGTCTTTTCAATTTTTACCTTTACCAACTCATGGAGTTTCTGAATCTCCTTTACCCTCGCTGCTGCATCAATATGAGGCTTGTGGTCTTGTGGTCGTGGAGTAAGATCAATGGGACTTAATGGATCAATCCCATATACCACCTTGAAGGGTGAAAGACCTGTAGCCTTACTAGGAGCTTTGTTATAAGCAAATTCAGCATGTGACAAGAGTAAATCCCAAGCCTTAGCATGAGGTTTAATCAAAGCCCTTAAAAGAGTACCAAGGGTTCGATTAGTTACCTCAGTCTGGGGGTGACAAATGGTACTGTACAGCAACTTAGTACCTAGTTTCTTCAAAAGAGTAATCCAAAAATGACTTAGAAACTTAGTATCCCTATCAGATACAATGGTTTTAGGAATACCATGCAATCTTGTCACTTCCTTGAAATAGAGCTCGGCAATATGTGTAGCATCATTGGTCTTGCTGCAGGGGATGAAATGTGCCGTCTTTCAAAACCTGTCTACCACCACAAATATAGAATCCTTGCCTCTTGGAGTTCTCGGTAGACCCAAAATAAAGTCCATACTCACATCTTCCCATGGTAGGGTTGGTACGGGCAATGGAGTATATAAGCCTTGAGGTAGTGAATGACTCTTTGCAGCTTAACATGTTCCACACCTCTTTAGAATATCCTGCACATCTCGTTCCATACATGGCCAAAAATAATGTTCCCTTAGCATAATAACAGTTTTGTTCTCACCATAATGTCCAGCTAAGGATCCTCCATGGACTTCTCGAATCAGCAATTCTCTTGTGCTACACTTAGGAATACATAGCCGAGTACCCTTACACAGACAACCTTCTTGGACATGGAAATCTCCTTTGGGGTGTTTTGAACAAGTAGCATATAATGCCCCAAAGTCTTAATCTTCAGCATATAATACCTGTAGATGCTCAAAACCAAGTACACAAGCATCTAACTGAAATAATAAGAGATATCTCCTGGATAGAGCATCTGCACCTTGATTGGGTTTACCTAACTTGTGCTTGATAGTAAAGTGATATGACTGCATAAACTCAACCCACTTGTCATGCCTGGAGTTTAACTTATGCTGGCCTTGTATATACTTCAATGCTTCATGATCAGAATGTAAGATAAACTCACTTGCAATAAGATAATGATTCCAATGCTCTAAACATCTCACAATTTCATAAAACTCTTTATCATAAGTGGAGTATTTTCTTCTTGAATCACAGAACTTCTCACTAAAGAAGGCTAGAGGTTTACCTTCTTGTGTAAGAACTCCACCAATGCCCACACCAGAGGCATCACATTCAACTTCAAAAACTTTACTAAAGCAAGGCAAAGATAATACCGGTGCTTGAGTAAGTTTAGCTTTGATATCTTCAAAGGCAGATTGAGCTTTTGGATTCCACATAAAAGATGTACCTTTGATAACTTCAGTCATAGGAGCCATAATAGTGCTGAAATTTCGAATAAACCTCCTGTAGAAAGAAACTAAACCATGGAAAGCTCTAACATCATGAATACTCTTAGGTATAGGCCAAGAACGAATGGCTTCTACCTTACCTTCATCTACCTTGATACCATCTTCAGTCACAATATAACCAAGAACTGTAACTTCTGGAGTAAAGAAAGAACACTTCTTAAGGTTACCAAATAGCTTTTCACGTTCTAAGACAAGCATCACTTGAGTTAGATGATCTTGATGTTCATGCTCATTCTTAGAATACACCAAAATATCATCAAAGTAGACTACCACAAACTTGCCAATATATGGTCTAAACACTTGGTTCATCAACCTCATAAAAGTACTAGGTGCATTAGAAAGACCAAAAGGCATTACCAACCATTCATAGAGACCACCTTTGGTTTTGAATGCAGTCTTCCATTCATCACCTTCTCTGATTCTGATTTGGTAGTAACCACTTCGAAGATCAATCTTTGAGAATACCTTGGACCCATGTAACTCATCAAGCATATCTTCAAGTCTTGGTATAGGGTACCTATACTTGATAGTAATCTTGTTAATGGCCCTGCTATCAACACACATTCGCATTCCTCCATCTTTTTTTGGCACCAAAAGAGCTGGAACTGCACATGGACTCAAAGACTCACGAATCAATCCCTTTTCCTGTAATTCTGCAACCTGTCTTTGAATCTCATTAGTATCCTTTGGGTTCATCTTATATGCAGGCTTGTTAGGTAGGATGGAACCTGGGATAAGATCAATGTGATGTTGAATATCTCTTTTTGGAGGTAAACCCGTGGGGATCTCTTCGGGGAATAAATGACAGAAGTTTTCAAGGACTGCTTTTGCAATGGGGTGAGTGGGCAATAGATTGTCAGGTTCCTCTTGGATGCTCAATATCCACTCTTTAGAGGCTTTAAACTCATGTTGTGAAGCCTTAAAAACTGACTCATTCAAGGCTAGTAAGCACTCACTGTGTTTGGGCTTATTTTGTGGGGGTTTTTCATGGAGTTTGGATGGGGCCAAAGGGGCTACTGTGATTTTCTTGCCATCCTTGGTAAATGAATATGTGTTTAGATAACCATTATGCATAACTCTACGGTCATACAACCATGGTCTTCCCAACAAAATATGACATGCATCCATAGGAATAACATCACACCATAACTCATCTTTATAATTTTTTCCAATGGAAAAAGAAACCAAACAACGAGAGTTCACCTGGATTCCCTTGCTTTGATTTAACCACTAGATGTTGTAAGGATGTGGATGAGTCATTGTTTGCAGCCCTAGTTTCTCAATCATAGTCAGAGAAACAACATTAGAACAACTACCACCATCAATGATCAAAGAACATATTTTACCTTGACAGGTACACCTTGTATGGAATATGTTCTCTCTTTGTTCATCTTTAACTCCTTTTTGATTGTTAAGAACTCTCCTGAAGACCAAGAGCTCTCCTTCATTAGCTTCTTCAATGATATCTTCATGAGCTTCTTCAAATTCAGATTCACTTTCATTCTCGTGCTCCTCTTCTTCAAAGTTCTCCTTGACAGTTGTCCATTCGGCCAAAGTAATAACCTTTCTGTTTGGACATTCAGAAGCAATATGACCAAGACCTTGACATTTAAAGCATCTTCTATTAGCCATGGGGTTTGGGTTTGGACGAAATGGGGGTGCTGGGGCCTTTTGAGGTGCTATGGTTCTTTGTGGATTCAAGAGAAAGGGATTTTGTGGTTTTGGTGGTGGTTGGGAACTCCCCTTGTTAAAGGTTTGGTTCCGGTTTAGAGGTCGTGAGATGGATGGCTTGAAGGTTGGTCTAGCTTTCTTTTGTTGTTCGACTTTGTGAACTAGTACACAAAGATCATCAAAAGATGCATAGGATTGTAATTCTACCACATTAGAGTACCTAGGATCAAGACCACCCAAGTATCTAACTATGGTTTGTTCTTCAGGTTCTAGGATATCACATTTAATCATCAATTTCTTAAATTCACGAGTATATTCTTCAACATTCATACTTTCTTGTGTGAGATTATGAAATTGAGAAAAACAATCTTGGACATAATTAGATGGTAGAAATCTAGCTTTCAACTTGGTTTTCATTTTCTCCCAAGTTCGAATTTTAAACTTTCTTTCCCTAAGCCTTTTAGCATTCAAATTTGTCCACCATAAGGATGCATACTTTCTAAGCCTTAAAGCAACCAACTTAACCTTCTTATCATCAGGTATGTCTTTATATTCAAAGACTCTTTCAACTGTATGCAACCAATCAATAAACTCTTCAGGATCAAGCTTACCTTCAAATTCAGGAACTTCAACTCTGATTTCGTTGTTGTTAGCTTGCATCCGTGGCTCTCCTCTAACCATTCTAGGCACTTTTTCTTCAGTTGATGAATCAACGTCATGGCTATAGACTTGTTCACGTGCCCTTGGTTCAGATTGAAGAGTATCTTCATTGAGTTTTTGCTTTTGCTTCAGAAAGGATCCCAATTGCTTTCGTAGATACTCATTTTGAGGTTGAACTTCTTTGTTCCTTTGTGAATCCTCTTGAATTTGACTAGCTAAAAACTCATTCTGCTTCATCAAGGCTTCAAACCTTTCTTCTAATGACATGCTAGGTGAAGTCATGGTAGAATAGATTGTAAAACCAAAGGGAAAACTGAATTTGTGAGAAAGGGGAAGTGGAATGATTTGTGGAAGTGGAAAGGCAAGCAAGGCCAAGGAGAAACCTAGGCTCTGATACCAAATATGATGTATTTGTCAAGGAAATAGAGAACCCAAGCCAATACACATCAAAAGGGAGAGGAAAAGGAAGGTTTGAGTCATGGCCAAGGTGGCACAGTCGTGCCTATGAGCACGACCACACCGTGCCACTTTGCTGCCCACAAAACCTTGAGGAGAAGAAATGAAGCACGGTTGAAGGCCTTTGTGGGTTACTTCGATTTTTGGTTATTTTGGTGAATGGGAAATAGTGAAAATGGATGTAAAAGCTGGTATTTGAAGTGAGGATGTGAATAGAAGTGAAAGATTAACTAAGTAAAAGTAATTAAGCACTAATCCATGCTAATCACTTCACTAAGCAAATCAAGGATAGGAATCTAGGATAGGATAGAACTAAACCTGAGATTGGATACAAAATCACCACCAACCTTCAAGTTTAGGGCCCTTAATCTTGATTAAGATACAAAATCACCACTTAATCATGGTTAAGACTCACTTGGACGCCACTTAGTTTGGCCTAAACTAAGATAAGCAAGCAAGGATTTTTTTTAAGAGAGAAAGAAAGCTTCTCACGGTTTTTTGGACTTCAAAATATGAGTTATGATTCTTCCTTGGCCAAAATGGCCTTACATACTAGAGGAAAAATAATACTAGGCTAGAAAATGTCCACATCACTTTCCTTCCTAGTGAGGAAAAGTGTTAGGACTAAACTAAGCACATGATTAGCTAGTAATACAACCGGTTATGCTAAATAAGATTACATCATGCTTAAACTAATACTAATACATCAAATTATGCATCTAACCCTTGCCTAGCTTGATTATACATTACTTAAGCTTACGTTTAGTACTAATACAAGCAGCAAAATGAAGGAAGAATGCACATGGCCAGGCGAAATTTGCATGGCTACTTTGCGGCTAGCCAATGAGATCAAAGCACAGAAGTGACACCATCTTCTCTTCTATTGGTTGCTCTTCTCTAGGTTTTCACCAATCCAAGGTAGCTTGTACTGTCTGCCAAGCTTGGGAAGTGTGCCCATCAACTTGCTAGAAAGAGTGGCCGACCATTTGAGGAGATAAAGAATCGGTTCAAGTGAACCGGGTTCTAGGGGGGTCGGTTCAGGCCGGTTTTTGATGGATTTTGTTTGGCTAGCAAAAACGTCCATGGCTTGGATTTTAAAGGTAGGGGGGTAACTTCAGGATGTGTAGAATCCCCCCCTCAAGAAAATCAAGGTTACAAAAGGGTTTTGAGGGTTAATTAACTGAATACGTCCAACCGCGCAAAACCAGGGCAAAATGGAGTAGCTTGGAAAATGACCTTGATCTTCAATCCTTTTGAGGGAATGACTTGAAACTCCTTCATGGACCTGCAAAAAAATATCAAAAGGATTCCAAAAATGGAAAAATGTTAGGGCTAAGCTACAATGTAGCTTAGGAAATCAGATGCACAAAACCGGGCACTTTGAAGCTAGTGAAGCCGTCTGTGCTAGCTTCACTTTCTTGCAATAACTGAGCCATCTTCTTCACTTGGGATCTTGTTCTTGGACGTGTGGGAGTTGTATCATCATGGACAAGATCTTCAGTGGCTAGGATTCCATCACCATAGAACTATTATAATGCATTGAACTCATCCTAATTCTAGAGATAACCCTTCTATGGCTTCATTGTGGCTTATAACACTATTATCAGCTATCCTTACTTGTAAAGGGTTTTTAGCTCTTTTCCACAAAAATTCAGGAAATAATGATTTTTTTTCCAAAGCATACAGAACAACCACTATCTATATAAGCACATAGTTCATATTTGTTATATCCCTCTAAACATACTTTTATTGGGACATAGATGCTATTAGGGTTTGTATTGGTAGCTTTATAGCCTATTTCAATAGTCATATTTGTTACTAATTCATCCTCATAGATGGGTACACTAATAGTTCTAGTTTTATACCCAATGACTTTTCTATCTAGACTCATAATTCGATCTACACTGGGTCTTGCAGCCTCAAAACTCATTCTAGTCATTTCACTGGTCACGCTAATTGTATCATCTTCTTTAAGCTCTTCTTTAGCTGATGAAGATCCTTCTCCCCCAATATGACCTTGTACTCACACTTCTTATTAATTGGGGTTTAATGGTGATTTTTCCATCCTCATCAATTTTTACTATATTTTTCTTATTGATCTTTGTAGGGTAGGCAAAACTAGATATCCATGAACAATTGATTTTTCTCATGAGGATTAGATTTAATCCTCTGGATCTTTTGCATTGGTGTAGGACTTTCAAATTTCTGTGCCTCTATCATTGTCACCTTAGTCTTAGGGTCTATTCTATTATCTAATTTATAGATAATTTTCTAAAATATGCTTAAGGGATATGCTCCTCTTTTCATATCCATCCCAACTATTTTTATCTTAAGGCATACGAAGTTTTTAGCAAACTCATCTTTTAAACTCATATAATACCAGGTCGACAATTGAATCCTATTGACCGATTACATAAATTTGTTTTTATCCCTGTGATAATTTGATTATTAAATTTGGTATGCCTAATATCACAGAGTAAAGCATCAAGATCAATATCTTTACCATGATATTGTAATGGAGTGATTTGAACTTGGACACTTCCAACATGGATATACCTATACTTTCTCTCCATGTTATGCTTAAGGATATTTTCTCAATTAATGAGATTAATTTCCCCAATGTCATACTCACGATCCTTTATCTCAAGATCTCCTTCCATCATTTCACATACGTATTTGCTTTTTAATTGAAAGATGGATTTTTATATATCATGCCTTCTTGGATTATGAGAAGGACCCAATCTCCTTTGACTTCTTCATGACCATTGTCTACAAACTCTTCTCCTTGAAGATCACCAAGACTTATCGAGCTGCTTTCCATCATATGACTTGTTTCTTCATAATCACTTTCTTCATATTCATTGTCAAATATAATTTCAACAATCCCTTTGTTATTACTAAGGGCTAGGTCTAATGCCTCATCTTCACTAAGCTCAACATAATCTAGGCTTCCCAAGGTTTCAATAAGTTTCTTATTCTTCCTATTTTTGCATTCATTAACATAATGACCTACTTCCGCACATGCCCAACATCTGCAGTTGTTTTTTCCTACAAGACAATAAGCAGCTGTCTTAAAAAATCTTCATTTTTTACGACTTGGTTTATTATAATATTTCTTCTATACTTTTTGCCTTTCTGTTTATTAAAGCTCTTTTTCTTATAGAATTTTCTTTTTCTTCTATTCTCAGGCTCCTTTCCCTATTGCTGAGGTGAATCCTAGTAAGTTAAGAACTGCTTCTTAATCTTCTTTTGGTTTTGAAGGTCAAGACATTGTTCATGGATCCATTTTTGTAAATAGGATATTCTTGAACCAAGGGCATCAACAACATCTGTTCATTCAAGCCATGCCATGTATTTTTCATTAATTATAGAATTTATAGGATATGATAATTTATCATGGAACATGCCAAGATTTGTTTCATGATGCCCAATTTTGTAGTAGTATTGACTGAATTCAGCAATGTAATTTTCTAGATATCTCATATCCCATAGTTCTATATTGTTAATCTTTTTGTGCCATTCTCTTGCTTTTTCTTTAGAATCAAGTTTAGCTCTGATGAATTCAGTTTCAATTTCTTTGCACAAACTTCTGAACATAGCAGCTGCTGTTTCCATTATTCTTAATGTATTTTTACCATCTTCACTTAATAAATCATACCAATCAGCTACAGTGCCAAAAAGACTATGATCGATATAATTTAGGAAGTTTTCCGTAGTCCGTGTAGTATTTAGGTTTAAGACACTATTCATTCCTCTTTTTCAGTGCTAAAATATTTCTTGTCTATTACGGGCTCCATCAATATTTTAAATATATCCAGATTGGCTAATTGGGGTGAGGTAAATTTCTTCGTAGGACGTGGTTTTTCTTGGGATAAACTCAAAGGAAAAATTGCTTGTACGTCCTACTGGGACGTACCTAGGTCTTAGGAAATGAGTATTTCTTCTAGATGGTTCACCAAATTCTTCAGGTTTAGGAACAACATTCTTAACTAGATTAGTCTCTGTTTCATATAGGTCGATTTCTTCTTCAATCTCATCGATTTCATTTTCAGTAGTTATTTTACCATATTTCTTATCAAGTTTTCTCATAATTTCTTCTAATGGTAATACATTGAGATCTCCTAATTTAATCAGATTCATCTGCTGACATATTTCTTCTTCCAATTGGAAATTATTGGTCTCTTCAATGTCATAAGACAAAACATCAAGTCTATCACTAAT
The DNA here is from genome assembly GCA_017589665.1 of Selenicereus undatus. Taxonomy (NCBI): domain Eukaryota; kingdom Viridiplantae; phylum Streptophyta; class Magnoliopsida; order Caryophyllales; family Cactaceae; genus Selenicereus; species Selenicereus undatus. The sequence continues at coordinate 53,285,918 of JACYFF010031958.1, forward strand.
TGCACTCATGATTTTGTTTAATTCTTTCGGATTTTGTTCTTTTTCGAACATTTTTTGTAGCTCTTCAAGAGTATATTGTTCATACTTCATCTTTTTCTTTCTTTTCAATTAATTTTTCACCTGATTGTTCTCCTACTTTTTGGATTTTTATCTGTTGCAAATGAAATGAGATCTTGTTTTTTGGGTTTTGGAAAGGATATTTATGCTGAAAAGGAGTACTAATACTAGGAGTAGCTTTTTTGCTATGCCTAACTTCGTTAATAAGAGAAAGATGGACTATAATTATCTGATTCTTAAGCTCCTTCAGTACTGTCTTAATTTTAGCTAATTCAACTTTTAATTCTAAAACAATATCAGTGATATAGTTGAATTGGGGTGCTAATGAGGTATTACCTTTAGGTGACTGGACAATGTGTGAAAAATTAGGACCAGGGCAAGCAGGTCATGATTAAAGCATTAATCACATTTAACCACAATTAATTAGCTTAATTAGTTATTAATTAGCTTAATTATCTTAATTATTTTGTGCACGTGGCTCTGATACTAGTTGAAAGAGGGCCTCAAGTTATACTAATGGACAAAATATCACAAACACGAAATTAAATTTTTCGAAAGTAAGTTTTGAAGGATTGGGGGTAGATTTGAAAATATGAAAAGTTTGTGGGTGTGCTTTGCAAACTAGAATAGTGCCTGGGTCTAGAAAATAGCTCAAATAAAAATTTGAGGGTCATTTCTGTTAGTTGCCTCAAAAGACAAGGTACCTTATATTTAGTTTTAAAAACCGAGGGTGCTTAAAGTAGTTTACACTAAACTGAGGGTACCTCTATGTAGTTTGTCACAATTTAGTAATAGTTGTTTGCGTAGATCTTGTACTTTTCTTTATGTGATTGAAGACTAGTTATTTTTCAAGTAAATTGATGATAGTTACTTCATGGTTGTAAGGTTGTCATACTTTTTGTATCATTTAAATTTTGATCAGATATGTAACTTTTTTTCTCTCTATCTCTGTGTTTCTCTCCCTCTCTCTCTTGTTATTTCTTTTACATAATTTTTTTTCCAAAATTAGTTAACTGCATAAATAATTTGAAAGTTAGTTATTGAATGCATAATGCCACACTTATAAGTGAGAGAGTGATGAGAATGATTTTTCGCTCAAAGGGTGCTATGACCACAAATACAAGTGCGAGGAATCTACCTAAACCAATAAGCTTGGTAGATGATGCAGTCTTCCATTGATATAAGCGTGGGTACTGCACTATCTGCCACACTTTTTAAGCGTGGCGAATTTTTCTCCACTAATACCCTATGCACGCTTACCTTAAGCATGATCAACAGACCCTGCTGCGGGCATAAGTATGGAAAGAGCCAATTTTAAGTATGGATAGATGCAACATTTCTTGTAGTGACTGGAAATTCCGCTTTTTAACTTTTAGACAGTCTTTTTCCCCCATCCCCTTTTTTTTCTTGTACGAGTTGGGCTTGCCAAATTTATGTTGGCGAAACTTGTATAGCTAGGGTACTAGCCTATATCTACTAGGTTCATCCTCCACTATTCAGTGCAACTTATGGTCTAAGTCAAGCTAAGTAGAAAAAAAATATAAAATAAGTGTAATTTTTTCAAGACTCATCTTACTCCTACTTTGAAAAATTATTTGTATTTTCCTCTAACCCATATTCTTTTTGAAATTTCATACTCTTGTTGTGATAAAATGCTGTATTTTCTCTCCAACTTCTACTTTTGAAATTTCTATATTGTCCTTCCTCAGAGAAGGGAAAAAAAAAAGAAAAAGCCTTGCTAACCCGAAGAACCCTTACATCCACTCTCTCTCTTCCGCTCGGGCTGAGCCACCCCCCCACCAGAAACCCAAGCCCACAGAATGCCTCCCCTCCCCCTAAACCCTAGTAGTAACATTCCCTCCCCCACACTTTCTCTCTTCTTCTCGGTTGTCTCTCTCTCTCTTTTTCTCTCTCTCTCCCTCACACTCTCCTTCACCGCCCCCACAGCAGCCGTGCACCACCACAGCCACCATCGACCACCTACCACATGGCATCGGCACAGCTCAGCCGTCGCCACCACATACCCTCCCTCTTCTCTCTCCTTGCTTCTAGTAAGTGGGTGCACCCCTATGCACCCTATGCATGCAAACCCCCCCCCCCCAAAAGCCAAAGTTTTTTTATGTTTTTGTCACTAATTTATGGGTTTGATTTAGGATTTCAAGTGTGGAATGTTTAATATGAGTTTTTATAATTCTTTTTCACATTTAAACCTCTAAGAGTTCGATGATTCAATCGCTCCTCTCCTAAGATCGAATCGTGGTGAGCCTAAAAGTGGTATTTGATAATCGTTTTAGTTAAAGTTAGAAAACTTGGCTTGATTTGGATTAAAGGGGGCATGGGATCGTTAGGTTCAATATAGGAGGAGTGATGGTTGATTATATTTAGAATGTGGTCCCAAAAGGATTATATCCTAGAGTGAACGTATGGGTAGAATGTCATTGGTTAGGGGACAATTTTGCTTAATTTTAAAAACTTGGCCATGGAGTTGTACTGATAAAAAAATCATGAAAATTTTATGTTACATAGATTGAGATGTGTTGAATAATTTGGTCTTTGAATCACTGGAATCGGAGTGGCATAGAGGGTGATATGACCTAAAAATCGAGGGCTATCCAGATCTGGACAACAATGATAGTGTCGAGAAATTAAGAAAAACGACCTAGTTTAGGTCAGATTTTGAGAAAACACTAAACATAAGAGTGGTAGAGGATGGACTGACCTTTCCAGAATTGGGAAGAACGCGGAGTTTTGACATTGGAAACCAACGATATGGGCTCTCAAAGTGGAGCCCAGATTCTGAGCTGAATTTGGATTTCGGTTTGGCTATGGTGGGACTCGTAAAAGTGCCTAAACATTTTAGAAAATCATCATAAGTAGGAAATGGGTTGTAGTTGTGATTTTTAAGGATTTGGATGAAATACGCACGCTTTTTGATCCAAGTGCTGACTATTAGGTCCAATTAAGTAACCGAGCCCGTAATTGTACGGATTCCAGGTAACGATCATGCTCAAACCCTCTGCAAAACTATTTGGAAAGACGTGTATGATGAGTACACTAAGGTATGTCTTGAATGCTTTTACTTTACATGGAATCATGGATCTTACTGGTTGTGCGTAAGATAAAATAGTTGGGTTGCTTGTGTTGAGTTATCCTTTTGTCTCAGTGTGCATTTGGGTATTGGACTGAGTTGTTGAATGAAAAGGAAAGTATAATTACATATGTACATTGTGCAAATTTCTTGGGCACCGGACTGGGTCGGGTTGCAATATGCACGATGATGTTAAAATTTTATTAGCAAGCATGAATGTATAGTAAATGGTTTTATGGGTAAGACCGCGAGTCATGCTTTATTGTTGAAGGCCATTGGCCTTTTCCGGGTAAAAGTGCATGCATGTGAGTGACTACGTGCCTTGTTGGGACATGGGCCAGGTTATCGGTAACTGTCCATATGGACGGTAGGCCAGGGTTTAGCGAAGCGGTAACTTTCCAAGTCGAAGGTAGGCCAAGTTGAGGTTTAGCAGCTGCGTTAACCAAGCACAAGCCATAAGACCCATTACGGTCGCTCACCCTTAAGAAAATGGAAATTACAAAAGAGATTGGTATGACTGGAGGCTTCTACTATGAATGTTCAAGTGTGTTCTATTTGTCGTCCCTACCCCTAAAATGTTTTTAAAATGAATTTGTATGAATGTTTGACTGTTGGGGGTGATTGTTATTGAGTTTATCTCATTTTGTAAAATGTTTTGCTTTCAGGTGAAGTGCATACGCATGGGAACGAGGACATAAAGTTAGAGCGATGCTCTGTCATTTAAACTATAATTGGAATAATAGTTTGTTTTGAGAAGGAACTTGTATTGAATTTTGTTAAGTTCAGTAGTTGCTTAAACTGTGGTTGAAAACTTTTTAATTGAGATATTACTAAAGAATATTTTGCCTTAATATTGATCGTTACTCAGCCTAGTGTTTCCACAAAGGAAACACAGCAGCAATACCCCCATTAGGGTTTTCGTTGCCACATAGGTTAATACTAGTAGTCAAGGATCCATACCATTGTACCATCCTAGGTTCTTCGATAATCTAGACCATAGTTTGCACAGAATACTCGAATGAATAAGAACCTAGTAGTCAAGGATCCATCGAATGCCATAGAGGTTGCAACCTAAGTGTCTAGTGTTGAGAAACACCCAGCCCCGAGTGTTGTGGAATCTCAAACTAGTCAAAAAATGACAGGTAAATAGGCCCTTTAGAATCCCTTGCTATAGCCTTGGAAAAGATTGTAGCTCCACAATGATGGAGGCTAAGAGGAGGAGCCTTCCTTACTTGGTATCCCCGAGGGGAAGGCATCCATGCCCTAAGGAGAATATAGTCCCTTCTACTAGCCCATAAAAGAGGTTTAACTCGATTTCCTCACTCTGTGAATGGTAGGCACCATCCCAAGGGAAATAGGCATCTCAATAGAGGCCCGTAGACTCTTAGAAGAAGGATTGGAGTTTTCCTTTTGCTCCGAGGAGTAAGGAGGACATTGTGTTTCCCGAGTGGAGGAAGCTTCTTGATGACAACGATGAGAAGTGCCTTGTAACATACTTTGAGTTAGCAAAGTAAAAATGAAAGACAACAACGGAAGAAAAATCCTATGGCACCCTACCTCTACTACATTGTCCCCCTGATGATAATTTCAGCACCGCCTGATCTATCTAATGGCCGATTTGGGTCTAGCCACCACGCAAATAATTGTTATAACCTCCTTCCGGTTGAACCTACAAAGATAAACAAGCCACAACGAGAAAAGAAAAGAAAGAGCAAAAGCAAAAGCCATAAATAGGGAGAAGAGCCTAATCTCTATCAGTTTGAGGGAATGTTCTACAACTTAGGGATGAAAGCATCCTTCTTATTCCTTTCAAATTGCCACACCTGTGAGCTATCAATGCACCTTTGTTAGTTCGAGGGAATGCCCTGAACATACTACAAAATGCAAACCATTACAAGTGAGAATAATACAAAAGAAAGGGCAAGAAAAATGAAAATCAATAAGTTAGGGGCTTACATTAGGAGCAATGCCACGTATTAGATGCCTTCCTCTAGGCAGTAGGCATAGTCCTTGCCACGTAGGCACACAACAATATGCTCCTGAGTAAGGGGAGATGTGACCACCATCTATTGATATGGAGGCTTTGATCTCAAGGTCGTCATCGAGTTGGGGGCCAACTAATGATTCCCTCACTCCCCCAGGCACCAGACATACCCAGAAGGCCACTCAGCATGGACCCCCTGAAGAGAGAGTGCGGGCCTTACTAATAGAAATGAGGACATTCTTGGCATCCACCGAAGGACCCCAAGTCACCTATAGCAAGGCAGAGCGAAGGCATCTAAGTAGCTAAGCAAAGGGAATCGTACTTACACCCTCGATAGTTTAGCCATTCAAGGTCACCTTAAAGTTGTTAATGTCCTTCCGAGCTTCACCTAAGCATTTATTCTAAGTCCACTTCACCATGAAAGGCACTCACTTAATTTCTTTAGTACTAGGAGTAGTCTTAGGGAAATGTTTCAGAAGCCAAGGATGCAAAATAAAAAGCAAACATTAAAATAGCCAACTAAGACACTTCAATTGATAAAGAAGCAAAGTGGGTAGGGCTTACCTTATGCACCTTCTAAAAACCCCCAAATTTCAACGTGGGGCAATCTCCCCATTCCACTGACAAGCCACCCTAATATATTTGAGGAGGATGGTGAAAGTTACAATGATGCAATCTAAGTTGCCCACAATGGCAAAATCCTCTAACTTAGCCATTGAATGAAGATGGTACTAATTACCTTTCTCAATAAAAATGGTATAGCTTAGTAGATACGCAGTAAAAAGTTGAAAGATCTTCTTTTAGGGGAGGACACAAAAGAAGCCCTCTAGTACCACCTTGATCATGAAGTATTAGATGGAGTTGGACTTAAGGGGCCACATACCGGACCAAGACCTCAGCAGCTCTATGTTCCTCTCTCACTTCAGCCTGAAATCTCGATAGTACTATAATGGTTTCAACCCAAAAGGAGCCCAATTCAACATCAAAATGCGTATAGTGGTGATCATCATCTTGCCCAAAGGAAAGTAATAGGTATTGGTAGTATCTCAAAATCTCTCAATCAAACCCTTGAAGAGATAATGACCAGTTACTTTTCAAGCCCTATAGACATTGATCAAAGGGTTGAAACCAATGCATGTCACCATTACCTTCATTGTCAAGGAACCTCATATGAAAACCTCGATGTCCTAAAGGTTCCTAGAGCCCTTCATAAATTCTTTGTTCACCAAATTCAAAAGCAAGATCGTCACATCAATTTCATAGAAAATCACAAAATAGTTAAAAAGGAGGATCATTAAGATACGAACATACCACTCCCTATTGAGTGATCGTAGAGATGTAAAGGTGTTTGTCCTTCAAATACAATAGGTTGAACGTATTGATCCAGCCACTAGGGGTCCAACACCTGACCCTAAAATCACCGTAAAGCAAGCGATCGCAACTTAGACAATCAGAATGAGGAGATTATATGCTAGCCATAATCTACATGCAATACATCAAAACTCATATTTAATGTTAAAATGGTGGAGTTCAAACCCCCATGACTCACAAAAAACATTCATTTACATTTTTGGCAGTATTTCTACAGGAATTTAGCAGAACTAAAAACTGGAACCTATAAAAAATGACCAAGGAGTGAGAACTAAGCCTAAATGTCACTTCTAATATTTCTCTATACCCTAAGCACATAAAGTTTGTCACTGAACCATCAAAAATAGAGGTTCACAACCAATCCAAAACAACCCTCAAATTCTCCAAAATGGGTAACAAATTCAAATTTTCAACTTAAATAGCCAAATATCAAGCAAATAATGCGAAAATAAGCAAGAATTGAGCAATTTTAACGAGAATTGACACAAACAAGGCTTAGGAGAGCTCAGAAGAATCGACAATGGTGATTTTATAGAGGTAAAGTCAAAAGTTGGGAATAAGAAGAAGCAGATGACTCACGACTAATCATGGTGCCAAACTTACTTAATAATTGGTAGAATCCAGTGGCATGATAATTCACACCGCAACCACGACACCTCACTTAATAACTGCCCAATCATGGTGCCAAACTTTGATTTAAAAAGAAAAAAAAAACACAAATTTTTTTGCCTGAGGCATGCAAATTCGACCCCATTTTCATGCAAGAATAAGCACTCCTTCAATTTTTGACAAACGTTTTTTCAAAAATTTTCAAAACTTATTGAAATTGTCAAGTATCAAAATTTCTGAAGCATGAGACCTTCAAGTTTCCAAAATTTCAAAAATCATAGGGACCATCAAACCATAATTTTTATCAAGCCTGAGAGCTGTTGGTCTGAAAATTTTCAAATCTGGAGGAGACTGTAAATCCTCTAAAAAAAATTTTCAAAATTGTTGGAGAATATCATGCCTCAAATTTTTAGTAGGTGAATGCTTTCGAGCCTCAAAATGTTCTTCTCAAAGGGATTTCGAACTTTCGAGGCAAGACATGGCCTTTAAAACTATCCTTTGAAACACTTTTTTGTTCATCTCGACAAGACATGTGCTACTTGGGTGAGGCTAGTCCTTGAAAGTACTTTTCTATTCCCTCCTGCATTTACACACATCCTACATGACACTCGTACACTTTTACCTTCATTGTAACAACTTCGGCCAAAGTGTGGTCCCTGTAAGCACCAAATTGGTGCTCTAAGGATTTGTATGTTTGCATATCTTATGGATTGTCACCTGGTGATAACAAATATGCGACCCAAAAACAACACAATTACTTAAATTCCTTGGAAACAATATGTAAATTAAATATTTTCCTATTGCTTCTGCAAATATTTTGGAAGTATTTAAAACCTAAAAGTTTTGAAAATAATTATAAAAGGGCAAAAAGCTTAGGCTTGCACAATTTGGTAGTGTAAGGGCCTGAACCCGATACCTTGAGCATACGTGATATTGTAACGAGTGGGATGGGGCATTGCCTCATTATACGGCTCCCATGAACAATTCTTTTAAAGTAGAAATAGAAGCGGGTGGTGTGATTCATAGCCATGCTAACCCCCAGCGGCCAGTTTTCACAACCTGGCAATTGCCATTAGGTCCTCGCAGTTCTTGGTGGTCCTATTGCAGTTCACTGGGGCTTGTCTTGGATCCCACTCCTAAAAGTCACACATGAGTATATCATTAATTACTGTAATTAAGCTATTTTAGGGATGACTTAGGTGATTACATGCAAACCAATGTCAATCTACCTCTATTTAAAATATTCTAGAATAAAAATGACTTGACTATGTTCTTGAAATTATTTCCTGCTTAGGAAGCCCCTTAACTATCCCTATAAATAGACACATGCACAATTCATTTTCACACACATCAATACACCAACACATCCTTTAGGAAACTCTACTGCATTTTCTCTATCACTCACCACCTAGCAAAACTCTAGCAAAATTTTGGCAGAACTCGAGGAAAATTATCCTGTACACTTCGTAGCAAGAAAGCTCCACCAAAATCATCACTCAAAACTTGTTTACAAAAGGATTCTAGTTTTTAAAATAGGACTAGGTCCATCCTACCCTAACAAACGTGGGAGGAAAGGAACCTTGGAACCGTTGTTGTATTGTTCTTCTTAAGCTCTATCAATAATCGCATTAATTGCTTTCTTTAATTTTAACTTCTTCATCATATTCTTGTTTGATCCTCCATGACTATGAGCTCTATGCCTTTATTCTTGTTCATGAAATACAAATATGTTCATAATAAACTGATCATGTAAATTTATTGTTTTCTAGTTCATTTTGATTCTTTGTACGATGAAGTTTTAATAAGTGATCACCAAAAGATATTGATCTTATTAAATGCCTCACTAAATAAGGCTAATTCAGGAAAACAAATCTATTATGGAATAAGTAAATATAAATTTTAGTGTGTTTATTTCAAGCAAAAGTCGTTGTTGAAGCGGGCAATTTAATGGTGGTTTGTATAATCGGTTAGATTGTATCTTTGCCCCCTTAATCTATTCTCATGGGTCATAGCCATAAAATAATTTAGCTAATCCCTATTTGGGGGTCTTGACAATCATAATCCTATAGAAAAAGCCTTTTTTCCTTCTTGAAAGTTAAACCTTATGTCTCGTGGGTCTCTCTTCGATGTTTAAGGATTTGATTAAAGGATGGAATTAGATATTATACATAGTATTGAAGGTTTTTACATTTCCTAAAGAATGTACTAGTGACTCTCTAAAATTAAAAGACCACCATCTTATCGTGCTTTATCAGGATACACCACTATGAGAAAGACGATGAGATGCGTTCCCCACTCCTCGCAAGTGGGTGGGTTGCAAGCTGGAAGGGAAATGAAGGAAAAGTTAGGCATCTCCTGCTCTAGTTTCTAGGTTGCTTCTGACATCTTATGGTTAGCCCAGAGGACCTTCACTAAGGGCATCGTCTTCCTATGAAGGTGTTTCTCTCGCCGCTCGAGGATTTGCATAGGTTGTTCCTCATACGACAGGTGTTCCTAGAGTTGTATAGGATCAGGTTCGATTACATGAGAGAGGTTTGGGATGTACTTCCGTAACTGTGACACATGGAACACGTTGTGCACCCTTAGAAGTTCAAGCAGTAGTTCCAACCGATATGCTACTTCCCCAACCCTTTGTGTAACCAATACGCTAAGTTTTCCTGCCATACTGAATCTTGCAATTCCCTTGGTTGGGGATACTCTGAGAAATACTTGGTCACCCACTTGAAATTCTAAGGGCCTACACCTTCGGTCGACGTAGCTCTTCTGACGGCTCTGAGCAACTCTCATTCGTTACTGAATCACTCAAATCCTATCGGTGGTAGCTTGAATCAATTAGGGTCTAATGGTTAGGCCCTCGTCGATTTCTTGCCAGCAGAGTGAAGTTCTGCACCTCCTCCCATACAGGGCCTCATATAGGGCCATTTTAATATTTGTGTGGTAGTTGTTGCTATAGGAGAACTCGATTAGCACCAGCTGTTCATCCCATGCTTTCTTGAAGTCTAAGGTGCAAGCCCTCAGCATATCTTCCAGTGTCTGGAAGGTACGCTCAGTTTGCCCCTCCGTGGCTGGATGGAAGGCAGTACTAAAATGTAATAACGTCCTAAACACCTCCTACAACTTTTGGTAGAAGCCCAATTGAAATCTGGTGTCCTGGTCTGACACTATGGAGCTAGGCACTCTATTTAGTCATACTATTTCGCCGAGGTACGCTCGGGCTAGCTGGTCTAGAGTCCATGTATTTCTCATGGCTATAAAATATGCTGTTTTCATGAACTGATCCACTATTACCCAAATTGCATTGTTATTTCTCTGAGTCAATGTAAGCCTACCACGAAATCCATGGGCACTGAGTCACACTTCCATTCAGGCACGTCCAGCGGTTGTAGAAGCCCCGTTGGTCGTTGGCGTTTAATCTTCACCCTTTGACAGGTTAGGCATTTCGCCACAGAGTCCACTACTTCTTGTTTTATGTTGCTTCACTAGAATGTCTGCTTCAGATCTTTGTACAATTTATTTCCCCCTGGGTGTACAGTACTGCGACCCTTATCCAGAATCTTCTTCTTAAGGGCCTCTACCGTAGGAACACACTTCCGGTTATAGAACCTTATGGTAACATTCTGATGGATCAGGAACCCGGGTGCTTTCCCCACCAATATTGCCTCCCTAATTCGTTCCAGTTGGGGGTCCGTAGCCTATGTTATTCAAATTTCCTCTATAAGGGTTGGCTGTGCCTCCATGGTGCAAAGCACAGACTTGGTCTCCGAGGTGACCACGTTAAGTTCCAACCTTTGGAGCTTCTCACATAAGTCACTGGGTAGTGTCAGCAAGAAGTTTAGTACTGGGTATGGTCGGTGACTCAATGCATCGGCCACCACATTAGCTTTTCCCGGGTGGTACAGGAAATGGACATCATAATCATTTAGAAACTCTAGCCACCTTGTCTGCCTCAAATTCAGGTCCTTTTGGGAAAAGAGGTATTTTAAACTCTGGTGGTTAGTGAAAACCTCGCAATGTACCCTGTACAGGTAATGCCTCCAGATTTTCAACACGAATACAATAGCCGCTAACTCTAGGTTGTGAGTCGGATAGTTCTGCTCATGAGTCTTCAATTTTTACGATGTGTAGGCTATAACACATTCCTCTCGCATCAGCACGCATCCCAACCCATTCCTAGATGCATCGCTATACACCACAAAGTCCTTGACGATGGTGGGTAAGGCCAATATCGGTGCACTCGTCAGTCTTTTCTTAAGCTCTTGGAATGCTTCCTCACATTGCTTCATCCATTCATAGTTCGCAACCTTCCTGGTCAGATTGGTGAGTGGGGTGGCAATCTTTGAGAAGTTTTGGACAAACCTACGATAGTACCTTGCCAAGCCTAAGAAACTCCGCAACTCTGTCAGGTTCTTAGGTCTTGGCCAGTTCTTTACTGCCTCTATCTTCTAAGGGTCCACAGACACTCCCTTATTAGATACCAAATGCCCTAAAAATGCCACTTTATTTAACTAGAATTCACACTTTGTAAATTTGGCATACAGTTCGTTCTTCCTCAATACTTCTAGGACGGTTCTCAAATTGTGGGATTGATCCTTTGGAGTCCTCGAGTATATTAGTATATCGTCTATAAGCACCACCACAAAAATGGTCCAGGTAGGGTTTGAAGACTCTATTCATAAGGTCTATGAATGCTGTTGGGCCATTAGTGAGCCCAAAGGGCACCACTACGAACTCATAATGCCCATACTAGGTGCGGAAAGGAGTTCTAGGTATATCGTCATCTGTGATTCGAAGCTGGCGATACCCCAATCGAAGGTCTATCTTAGAGAAAGTCCTCGTACCTTTGAGTTAGTCGAAGAGGTCATCTATCCTAGGAAAACGGTAATGGTTTTTGATCGTTTTCTTGTTCAATTCCCTATAATCTATGCACATCCTCAAAGTTCCATCCTTCTTCTTCATGAATAATACCAGGGCTCCCCATGGAGACTTACTCGGTTGGATATACCCTTTTCCTAAAAACCTTCCAACTGTGTCTTTAGCTCCTTAAGTTCCACTGGTGCCATGCAATAGGGTGGCTTAGAGATAAGGGTGGAATCGGGTGTCAGATCGATGCAGAACTCTACTTCTCTAAGGGGTGGTATGCCAGAGATCTCCTCCAGGAATACATCCGAAAATTCCCTTACTACTGGAATTTCTACAAGGGAGAGTTCAGCAGCCTCAATTTTTACTACATTACATGACAACCCCTCGCATACTCTTCTTAACAACTTGCGGGCTTGCATCATGGTGATCAGCTTTATTTTGGGTCTTGAAGCCTTGCCTTTGTGCATCACTTTCTCCTCATTGGGCCCCTTTAGGGTGATTTTTGTTTTGGACAGTCTATCTGGGCCTGATATTTTGCTAACTAATCCATCCCCAAGATGACCCCAATGTTAGTTAACTCAAACCTGTATAGGTTGGCCAGAAACTCATGCTCACACATTCGAATAGGGCAGTTCTCATATAGTTCCTCACACCTTATAGTCTTCCCACCAAGGAGGATTATAGGCAGCAAAGAAGATTTATGGGTGGGAACTAACCCTAGTGTCTCAACCAGTTTAACCGAAATAAAGGAGTGCGTACCGCCCGAATCAAACAAAACATCTACAGGTTGTGCTTGGATAGAAAATGTACCCGTTATGACATTCAGAGCATCCTCCATCTTTTCCTTGCGCATCACGTACACTCTGCCTCCATTATTTCACAACAGCTGGTTGAGAGGTGGAGCCTGATTTTGTGGAGGTGCTTGACCCTATTGGCTGGGGTTGGCTACCTGCCCACCCCAATTATGGTAGCTGAACACGACCATAAGCGCATGGGTAGTTGTAGCATAGATAGAGGATATCGTTCCTCAGGGACTAATGTAATCTATTAAGTCTTGTGTATCAGAATGAGCTAAGTTAAATTCTAATTTAAAGGGTTTGATTCAACAACTTCTAATTCGGCAATTTTTAAATCAATCAACGAAAAATATGTCTAGGAATTCATGTAGATATGATAAGTGATTGGATCAAAATGACTAACATGTGCTTTTTTTTTCTCCAATTGGTTAATCTCGAGGAATTGCAATCTATCCAAAAATTTTAGTCTATTTGTTCGAGCTCAACCAAATTTGCCTGAATTAAGAAAAAGTTGTTCTTTCCAACTAATTTGTCTTAATCCAAGTTAAAACATCTTCGATTACTTTCTAGTCATCCTAACATGCAAATCCTTCTTTTGAGACAAAGTTACGCTAGGTTTTATCAAGCCGTCCAACAACCAAATGTCACCTTTCAGTTTTTCACCCGATTGTTTCAATTGTGCAAGCAAATCTTGGCCAAAATCCACTAACATGAATGACACTTGACAGAACGAAATCAGACCTATCATGAAGATAAGAAGAATCCTTTAAATTAAAACATGCTCCAACAACACTTTCATATACTACTAAATCCCTAGACAAAAATTAAACTACTCACACATGATTAAGAGTTAATCAACTAACCCACATTTTGCGAAATTAGAGCAGAAGGGCTTGACTGAGAATAACCTTCAACCAAGGGCTTCAAGCCGCCTTAAGATCAATCAATCACACTCACGATTTGTCACTACTAGAATGACCAAACTAGGAATCTAACTAAAAGAAAAAAACATTGAGAAAGATAAACTAATGCTAAACTTTCTTACTATGCATCTCCCTTCTTCTGCTGCTGCTTGAACAAGGCCTTTTATAGGAAAACTAGGATGATTTCAGCCACACAGCTGAAGGAAAACGAAGAGGCAACAGTTTCACCTTTCGCCACGATTTGTGGCGAGCACCACAATCCGATTGTGGTCTGGGTTGGAATCGGTTTTCTGCTGTATTCTTGATCCACGGGCGTAGCAGCACATAAGTGTCTGTGAGGGAGGTCAAAACACATCTACTAAGGGTCAAATGTTGGGTAAAAAGGCTTAAAATCCTGCAAAACACATTAAACAACTACAGTTAAGCATAAATCGAGAATATGAGTATAAATAATAACATTAAGAACATAATTCTCCTAAAAATGAAGCCAAATAGCCCTAAATGTATACATTAAGCACTTATCAAACTCCCCCATGCTTAAACTGTTGCTCGTCCTCAAGCAATCCTAAAAATAAAACTATACATAACCTTCTCAGGATAGACATAGGTAACTTCAAATGGCAAAGCTGATCCAAAGGCATCCGGAAAAGATAAAAAAATCATTAACAAACATATTATGGAGTGAAATTTACAAAAGTCTTTTGATAGGCCACAATGTCAAACTTGAATCAATCTCTTCGAATCGTCAAATACAGTCATTCCCGCTTAAGGAACAAGTAGGGCTAGCAAGGCCAGTAGAACCTCACTTTAGTTATGTGGCTTTCATCAGTCATGTGTTTAATAATAATAAAGGTTCTCTCAATTCACATTCCTTAGACTCAATTCTGCCATAAGCTTGACAAGACTCTCAAATTCGCCCTCACTAATATGCAAACACACTAGACAATCATGAGGAGTTTCATAGGGTTGTAATGGGGCCATGGGTAAAGGTAAGAGGAGAACAAATGTTTTGGAAATGAGGAGCTAGAAGCCAAAGACTAGGAGCTAAACAATTCCAATGCATCATACGACATCCTTCTTAGGCCATTACAATTTATCAAAATACATCTCCCTTTGAATAGAGAAAAAAGAGTCGAAAATTACAAGTAAACAAGGCTAACACTTTCTTTTGTTTTTTTTCTTCTCTTTTTTCTCTTTTTTTTCTTTCTTTTTATGATCCTTTCTTTTTTTTTTTTCAAAAAGGATAGCCAAGAAGAGATCCATATTAAACTTTAAATTCCAACTCTTCTCCAAACTTTGTACAATGAAATAAGGGATTTCCTTTTTTATCAATCAGGGTCACACATCCCTTCACCAAGCGGCTAAAATTCACCAAAAGATAACAATCCACCTTACTAGTGCCCTATGATGCAAAAGAATGAAACGCTCCTTTAGTCTTGGCTTAAAGGTAAGACAAGTATTCGACCATAGGCTATAATAGGAGGTTCAAATTAAGAAAATTGAATATAATCTCAAAGGGGCTAGCAAGAGATACCATACACAACAAAGGTGGCTATTTGGCTGTGGGGTTCAACAAATCAAAGAAAAAAAAATTGCCTCAATCATATTGTCTAAATGCGTATGTGAAATGTGATCTTGAATGAGAATCAAAGTAAGTTCTATTGAAATGATGCCAAGGAAGAGTCACACATGATCAAAAATATGAGACTAAATTGATAAATATCCTCTTAAAGCTCAAAATCCCACGGGACATCTACCCGGGTCAAAACTAGCTCACTAGTAGCCGTATGCCAAAAATCATGTAAAGGCTCATGGGTAAATCAATTTGCATCTAACATGTGGTCAAAACATGGAGATCATTTCGAGAAAGTCATTCACAAACATTTTATGCACAATTTGGGCAAATTAAAGGATCAAACTAAACCAAAGAAGTCTACCAAATCTAGAAAGATCATCATCGAATGATTTTTTTGTTATCTTTCTTTTTTTCCTTTTTTTTACATGCATCTAATAACAATGAAAACTAAAATACGTAGGAACTAAAAAAAAACTAGAATGCAGCCTAAAATGAAAAGAAAACTAAATGCCCTACTAAAAAAAACTAAAACCTAAATCAAAAACTCCAAAAATTACCACTAACTACATATACAAAGCACAAACACACGAAACTGGAAACAGGCATCAGACGCCAAATATAATGACTAACTAACTCCCCCGTGCTTGACTCACGCATTGCCCCCATTATGGGCACAGAATAAAACAAGGGAGGGGGTTAGCACAGAGCAATCAGAAAGGAGGTGGTTTGCCGTAAGAGAGATGCCAATCCCGCCAGGTCTTTAGACATGCGCTATAATCCTGAAAACACTGTGTCTAGGTAGCAAGCATCCCACAAAGCTCATCGTGGCGCTCTTGGAAAAGTCCCAAAGAGCGGCGTTCTCAAAAGCAACAAATGCTCGAAGGGAAACTTACTCCTCTTGAATGGATCTAAGGGTGTCTTAGATGTCAGTATAGTCAAGAGGAGGTGGTTGAGAGGATGAACTAGGTCTAGCTTGACTGGAATGAGGGGTTGGATGATGGGTACGAGTCGAACAACCTCTTCATCATCAGGTACCTAATAAAGGTTACCTCGATGAAGTAAGGTGGTTCGATCAACATTGGGAAGCAGTAAAAGCTGGTCCCTAGGGTAAATCCAACATAGGTGCCCAACCTCAATTTTGTAAACGTTCATAATTTCAAAAGCATCTTGGACCCGGAGACTCGATTCTTAGGGTTGGGCTCAATACCTAAAAGTCTAGCAACAGTAGTCATAATCCCACCTATGACTATCCTACCTTTAGTCCTAACAACAACACTATGCAATTGCTTGGCTAAAAAAGAACCTAGGTCAAGCTGGACTCCATCAAGCATCCATGACAAAAAGTACAACTCACCTAATCTAAGGACATTCAGATTGTTGTGCTGAGCAAAAAGGAAAAAAGCCAAAATACCTTGAGCTACTCTAACGCAAGGGTTTCTAATATGTTTGCATTTTGACGAACTAGTACTATACCTAACACTCCCCCAAAGTTCACCCCAAAATGCATTCGAGTTGAATTCGCAAGGGAGTTGGCGGTTCGATAAATCCATGCTAGGTGGAAAACCGAAAATACTGTTGAAGGTACCTAAGTTCATCTTATAAAATTGACCCAGTAAATAAAACGATATACATCCGGCTTGCCATTGAGGTCCTCCAGTGACCTCAACATGGAGTGTACTTAAGAATTTTAGGGTTAAGTCCCGATATGTATGCTCTTTGATTTCAAAAAAGTGTCCCATACCACCTCTTCCAAACAACCATCTAATATCATCGAACATTCCCAACGGAGCTAACAGTTCCTCATCATAATATCTAGTTGCTACAACTATACGTTCATTCAAGCAATTGTATCTATCAATATGATCAGGATGTTTCAAACCAAGAGGGTGAGGAATGTTACCTCTAGCACGCGCAGTTCGGGATTTCCTTCGAGGTTGAAGTGGTGCTTGACTTGAAGATTCATCCTCCTTGCTGCTCCTCTAGCTCTTGGTTGGTGCCATTGTCGTAAAAACCCAAAACAAAAATGAAAACTAAAAACTAAATAGAAAATTTGAAGAAGAAAATGAAGAAATTAAGGGAAAAGAAGAAGGATAAGAGAGAGAAAAATATTAGTATAGTGGATGAGTGAAGTGAGATGAATTTAAAGAAAAAGATGAAATTATGGGGAAAGAGAAAAGATTAAGTGAACGAGAATGATTTTGGGTGAAAATGAGTGAAAATGGGGAAGAAATTAACGAAGATTGAAGGTATTGGTAATGGAGGATTTAGAGAGAGAAAATAGATATATATAGAGAGAGAGTTGTTAGGTTGAAGATGAAATGTGAGGCAGTTGAGTGGGCACTGCAGCTAAAAACCTAGACCGTAGGCCGTAGCAGTGCACCACGGACCATGGGACTCACCACGGTCTAACCATGGTGTCTGTTGGTCCTCTATTTTCTTTCAATTTTCCTGGGTGGCACCCCACGACCGTGGTTCTGGGGATCTGGCAGTGGTGGCTAACATTTTATTCATTTTTTTTTTCTCTTATGTTTTTTCCTTTTTTTCCTTTCCACATACTAAGAAAATAGAAAAAATAAAAGCTAAGAAAAGAAAAAGGAAAAAGAACTTGGGTTGCCTCCCAAATAGCGTTCTTTTAAGGTCAAGAGCTTGACCCTTCTTCTATGCTTTGTCCGGATCAGATAGTGTATGGACATTGACTTTTATCCCGAACCACAAAGTCAAACTTCTTGAGTCGAAGGTGTCACCGCAAAAGTTCTGGTTGAAGGTCCTTCGTTTTCATGACACGGTTCCAAAGTGCATTATCCGCGTACAAAACAAAGCGCACTCAAGCCCTATCAGGCGGGTCACTATTAACTTGTTCGACCCCCAAATCAAAATCTGCATCAAATCCTTCCACAGGGGACATAGAGAGAACAACGCGAACCTGCAATAGTTGCTCATAGAAGACTAGTTAGGCACCGGGACCTCAACCTCGGGTATGTTAGGTAGCATAAGAGCAGCAAACTCCACCTTAACATATTGTTCGTAGGGGTCCTCATAAGAAATCCAGTCAGAATTAGGAGGATTGTCACAATCTAAGACATCCTCCATATCTATCTCAGGAGAAAGGGGTAATGCATCCAATAAACGGGTTATGCATCCAATAAGGAAGAACTGGGGGAAATCACATCTCCACTTGTATGACAAAACACAGCATAACGCCTTTCTACCCCAAATGTAGTCCATCCCTTTCTTACATCAATATGGCAACCAGTTGTTGCCAAAATGGGCCGCCCTAGGATAATTTGAGCATCATCGGTCTCATGTATATCTACTATAATGAAGTCCTCCAATACCCAAATATCTCCTGTATTGACTAGCACATCGTTCAATCTACCTATGGGTTGCGTCTCATAACCGTCAGCTAGCTGTAATGAAAAGGGTAAGACTAGTAATGGTCCTAGGTGAAGCTTATAAAACAAAGAGTATGGCATGATACTGAAACTTGCACCTAGATCACATAGAGCTCTCTCAACTCCCACTTTTCCCACAATGTCAGGGATAGAAAAACTACCTGGGTCAAGGAGCTTAAGGGGAAAATTATAGGAAATGCTACAGTGTCATTCTTTTCAAATGTGGCATTCTTACCACCATTGTTCCTTTCTTCACTTCCAGCCATGATTGTTTCCCTACCCTCTGCCATTGGTACATCCTCAGGGTCAGCTAAGTCCTCTGTTTTTTCCATCAAAGTGACACAGTTGCAATGCTCATGAGGTAGGTTCGGGCTTGCTAGAAAGTCTGTCTGGGGCCGTAGATGAAAAAACTAGCTTTTTGGGCAATTTGGACTTCTAACATCCTATTATGAGTTGTAAGCACATCAACCTTTGAGGCTGATTGCTTAATATACTCATCATGTTTTTATTGTGTCGTAAGCATACTTTCCATCTTTGGTTCTAAATTGGACTTTTGAGGCATTTAAGAGGGGAACGGGGTCTTTAAAAACCAGGGCGTGGTCTAGAATTCATAGGGGGCACAATTGATGGATTTGGATTAGACCTATAAGAGAAATTCAGATAATTTTTCCAACATGTATTATATATACTATAATAAGGGTCATTAGTTGGTCTCAGATTGAAGTTTTCAACATAGTTAACTTCACTAGGGTCTTGGGAAAAAGGGCTCCCAACTTCAGAATTCAAATTTACACACTTAACCACAAATTTCAAAAGGGGAAGGGGCACTAGAATTCAGGGCATTAACATTAAGTCGATCTAGTCCTTGAGTCATAGCATCAACGTTAGCAGAAAATAAAGTAAGTGCATAAACTTCAAGCTTATCTCTAACCCATTTAGGTTGGTCTCATTCGGTGGACCATTGAAAATTATTAGGTGTCATTTCCTCAATCAGATTATAGGCTTCGATCATCCTCTATTTTGCTCATCAAATTGCCTCCTACCGCCGCATCAACAGTGGACCTCACAAACTGGGTCACACCATTATAAAAGGCTTGGACAATCATCTAACGTTGAAGACCATCATGGGGGCATAGGCGTAGCAAATCTTTAAACCGCTCCTAGGCTTCATAAAGGGTCTCTTCATCTTTTTTGCATGAATTGGTGATCTAATTTCTCAAGCTTGCTGTTTTCCCCAGAGGGGAAAACTTGATAAGGAAAGCTCTTATCAACTCATCTTAAGTGGTAATGCATCCAGATGGCAAAGAGTGTAACCAAGCACTTGCTTTATCCCTCAAGGTGAAAGTAAATAGGCGCAGACGAATCACGCTAGTCGAGACTCCATTAAGCTTTAACGTATCGCACACCTCTAAAAAGACCGAGAGGCGTAGATTCAGGTCTTCCAAAGGCGTTCCTACAAATTAGGATTGCTACGCCATTGAAATGAATGTTGGCTTAAGCTCGAAATGATTGGCGTCAACAATAGGGCGAGCAATGCTTGAGGCGATCCCTTGGACTTCAGGAGTAACGAAATCTCGAAGCGTTCTCATTCGGTCACCTCCTCCACCCACAATGCTTGTTGGATTCCTTCTAGCCTTGCGTCTTCGTTCTTCAATCCTTTGCTTTTTCCTCCTTAAGCAAAAAGTCCTTTCAATCTCAGAATCGGGTTTGCACAAGATCGGATTTCGCATAAACAGGAAAAATTCCTGCAAGCATTATCACCAACACTACCAGCGAATTAAACAAGAGCATAAAATAACAATAAAAGACAATAAAATACTTAGTCTCTTTCACAAGACTAACTCAATAATTAACAGTTTAGTCCCCGGCGACGGCACCAAAAACTTAACCACGGTCGCAAGCGCACAGGTAGTCGTAGTATAGATCAAAGATATCGTTCCTTAGGGACTAATGTAATCTATTATTGTGTATCAAAATGTGCTAAGTAAAATTCTAATTCAAAGGGTTCGATTTAGCAACTTCTAATTCGCAAATTTTTAAATCAATCAAGAAAAAATATGCATAGGAATTCATGTAGATATGATAAGTGATTGGATCAAAACGACTAAATGTGCTCTTTTTCTCTAATTGGTTAATCTCGAGTAATTGCAATCTATCCAAAAAATTTATTCTATTCTTTTGAACTCAACCAAATTTGCCTAAACTAAGCAAAAGTCGTTCTTTTGAACTCATTTGTCTTAATCCAAGTTAGAACATCTCCAATTACTTTCTAGTCCTCCTAACATGCAAATCTCTCTCTCGAGATGAGGTTACGCTAGGTTTTATCAAGCAGTTCAATAACCAAATGTCACCTTTCAGTATTTCACCCGATTGTTTCAATTGTGCAAGCAAATTTTGGCGAAAAAACCACTAACATGAATAACACTTGACATAACGAAATCAAACCAATCATGAAGATAAGCACAATCCTTTAAATTAAAACATGATCCAATAACACTTTCATATATTAATAAATCCCATAACAAAAATTAAACAACTCGCACATGATTAAGAGTTAATCAACTAACCAGCATTTTCCAAAATCATGGTGGAAGGGCATGAATGAGAATAGCCTTCAACCAAGGGCTTCAAACCACTTCAATATCAATCACTCACACTCAAGATTTCTCACGAATATAATAACCAAACTAAAACTCTAACTAAAAGAAATTTTTTTTTGGGAAAGATAAACTAATGCAAAACATGCTCTCCATGCATCTCCCTCCTTCTACTGCTACCTGAACGAGGCCTTTCATAGGAAAACTAGGATGATTTCAGCCACACAGCCGAACGAAAATGAAGAGGCAACGGTTTTACCTCCCACCATGCTCCGTGGTAGGCACCACGGCCATACCGTGGCCTAGCCTGGAACTGGTTTTCTGCTCTGTTCTTACTCCACTAGTGCAGCAGCACATAGATGTCCATAAGGAGGTCAAAATACATCTAGGAAAGGTCAAATGCTAGGTCAAAATGCTTAAAATCCTGCAAAACACATCAAACAACTACACCGAAGCATAAATCGAGAATAACATTATAAATGATAACATTAAGAACATTATTCTCCTAAAAATGAAGAAAAGCAGCCATAAAATGATGTATACATTGAGCACTTATCAGTAGTGCTGCTGGGACAACTATCCTTGTCCCCAGTGACCCATACTGGTAGGGGGTAGGGGTTGTGGTACAGTTATAATGCTCACGATGGTTAGGTTCGGGCTTCCTAGGAAGTCTGTCTAGGGGCGTAGATGAAAAGCCAGCTTTTTGGGCAATTTAGGCTTCCAACATCCTATTATGAGTTGTAAGCACATCAACCTTTGAGGCTAATTACTTAATATACTCATCCTGTTTTGTTGTGCCATAAGCATACTTTCCATCTTTGCTTCTAAATTGGACTTTTGTCGCATTTGAGAAGGGAACAGGGGTCTTCGAAAACCAGGGGGTGGTCTACCATTCATAGGGGGCATATTTGATGGATTTGGATTGGACTATAGGAGACATTCAGATGATTCTTCCAACCTGGATTATATGTACTAGAATAAGGGTCATTGGTCGGTGTCGGGTAGAACTTTTGAACATGGTTAACTTCACTAGGGTCTTAGGAAAAAGGGCTCCTAGCTTGACAATTCAAAGTTACATGCTCAATAAAACCACAAATTTCACAAGGGGAAGGGGCACTAGAATCAACAGCATTAACATTCATTCGGTCCAGTCTTTGAGTCATAGCATCTACTTTAGCAGAAAGTAAAGTAAGCGCATCAACTTCAAGCGTACCTCCAAACCCGTTTGGGTTGGCCTTGTTCAGTGGACAATTGAAAACTATTGTGTGCGATTTCCTCATTCAGATTACAGGCTTCATCCTCTGGTTCGCTTATCAAAGTGTCTCTTGCCACTGCATCAATAATGGACCTCACAGACTGGGTCACACCAGTTTAAAAGGCTTGGAAAATCATCCTACGTTAAAGAAGCAAATCTTTAAACCGCTCCCAGGCTTCGTAGAGCTTCTCTTTATCTTTTTGCAGGAAATTGGTGATCTGATTTCTCAAGCCTGCTGTTTTCCTCAGTGGGAAAAACTTGGCGAGGAAAGCTCATGTCAACTCATCCCAAGTGGTAATGCATCTAGATGGCAAAGAGTCTAACCAAGCCCTTGCTTTATCCCTCAAGGAGAAAGGAAATAGGTGTAGGCGAATCGCGTTAATGGAGACTCCATTAGGCTTTAATGAACCGCACACCTCTAAAATGGCCGAGAGGTGTAGATTTGGGTCTTCCAAAGGCGTTCTTACAAACTTGGATTGCTGTACCATCGAAATGAATGTCGGTTTAAGCTCGAAGTTGTTGACATCAACAATAGGGCTAGCGAAGGCGTTCTTACAAACTTGGATTGCTGTACCATCGAAATGAATGTCGGTTTAAGCTCGAAATTGTTGACATCAACAATAGGGCTAGCGATGCATGAGGCAATCCCTTGGACTCCAGGAGTAACGAAATCTCGAAGCGTTCTTCTTTGGTCACCTCCTCCACCCACCATGCTTGTTGGATTCCTTCTAGCCTCATGTCTTTGTTCTTCAATCCTTTGCTTTTTCCTCCTTAAGCAGAACATCCTTTGAGTCTCAAGATCACGTTCGTACAAGATCAGACTTCGTATAAGTAGGAAACATTCCTGTAAGCATGTAAGTGATTTTTGAGGGGGTGGAAAAATAAACTAATGAAAAGAGAAAACCTCAAGCACACGATTTTCATCGTAGTACTTTGAGGGTTGATCCACTGGAATGACGTTGAAATTATGGTCATTTAAAACAAACGGTTTAACTAATTAACTATATTGAACCAAATTAAATTATTCAAAGAAACATAAGTGCTCAATTCAAAAAAACAGAGAAATTGAGCAACGATGCAATACCAGAGCAAGTCAGGGTCTGAATTCACCACTCACGGCCCAGAAACAACTTCACAAACACCAAATGCAATTCATTAAATCCAAAAGCAACCATTCGAACAACATTGAACAAGCCAGAAACAAGGGAGGGGAAATCGACGAAATAAACTCAATTAAACCCAAAACACTTGCGAAGTCGAACTAGAATTATGAATTGCTACTGGGAAAACTCGAAATTGTAGCCTAATTACAGAAGTTCGAAGCTAGGCAAACCGAAATGCAGAAACCCTAACTCTGAAATTCGAAATAAACTCGAAATTAAAACTAAAATCTAAACCTAAAACTGAAATTAAGCCTAAACTAACCCTAAATACTACCTAAAACTACCTACAATTACCTAACCTAGCTCAATGGCATCACTACATCCTCTTAAATACCCGAACCTTCTCGAGTCTTCACCGTCGATTTGGGATGGTGTCATGGACGGTGACGATGAGAGCCAACAAAGGGTGGGTACGTGGAGTTTGCATCGTGAATTGCGGATGAGGATGGTTGATGAGGGTGGGTTTTCGAAGTCTGTGGGTTTTTGGGGTTTTTGGGTTATGGGTTTGGGGATTACTGTGGGCTGGTTTCTGTGGGTGAGCGAGAAGAGATAAGGGAGAGAGAGAATGGGATTGAGATGGGACATCGGGTCGAAGATGGTGAGGAGGGTGCGAGGGTTCTGGGTTGGGGAACCAGACGCAAATTCGGGGAGAGAGAATGAAGAAGACAGATACGAAGGGAAAGGGGGGCTTTCAAGTGCTGAACCGGTTCAGCTGGACCGGTTTTAATTAAACCGGCAAGTCCGATTTTTTTCTTTTCTCCTTCAACTGTCCTTGGCCGGTTTTGTGGACTTTTGGGCCGGATCTTCAATTCCCGACATTCCTCTATTTTTCTCGCATTTTTCACCATTTTGGACCTTTTTTCACATTTATTAAAAATCAGCAAAATAAAATAAAATCAATTAAAAACCTTAAAAATATTATTAAAACGAGCATAAAACAGGTGTAAAAGTACCTTAAAAATAGCGCATTTTTAGCTCGAACAAATACTCCCACACCAAGATTTTTGCTCATCCTCGAGTAAAACAAACTAAACAAACTAAAAGAAAATGAAAAATAAGAGAAGAAAATCCTAACTCACTGTTGTAGGAATCACGATTGCATTTAGCGTATGCAACAAGCCCTTTAAACCCCCTGGACTTCCAAGTGGACGAGTGAGGTCTCGTGAGGGTTTCCAAGAGAAAATACCCACAAAATTTATTCAAAGAGAAAGAAAAATCTTTTTGGTTTTTTCTCAAAACTAATATGTACAAAATTTGAGAAACGTATGCACAACTCCTGATCAGCTAAATCACCCATGTACTCAATTATTAACCTGCGTATATAAAGAAAATGTAGTTCAAAGCCCTCTACCTTCTAAATGACATCAGAGCACTAATTTTTCACCCCATTGAACATCAAGATTTTGAATCAATCCCGGTGCTCGTGTGTAAGTGTATCATCATCCCAAGGCTTAGATTTACCAGAATTAGACCCAATCCCACTTGTCTACCACAACTACATTATCACCATACTGACTTTGGAAGTAAGCTTTCCCAGTAGCAATATTGCCTCAAAGGGTAACACCCAGTAGCACGTGCCTCAAAGGGTAACACCTAGTAGCGCATGCCTCAAAGGGATACTTGTTATTTCAAATTTTACTCTTTCTTTATTCATAATACAATTTTTTTCAATTTTTTCCAAAGTAATCATGCCACAAGCTAGTGGGAGAATCATTAATGGAAACCTAAGACCTAAAGATAATGATGAGAGAATAAACAAGGACTGGATTACACAACCCATAATGAACAACTGGAGTTAGAATCGGAGCTCACAATATCACATTCGAGGTTGGAGACTTATGATGCACATCCTATTTATATACAAGCTAACAATTAAAGCATAGGGGATTCAAACTAATCAAAAATAGTACAAATGTCCCCAAAAACAACAAAAATCATCAAAAAAAATTTCAAAAATGGCACCTCACCCCCACACCAAAACTTTACAATGTCCTCATTGTGGGAATTAAGGCACTGAAAAGTAAGCTCATAAGCTAAACAACCATAAAACCTAAAATATATACAACTAGAACACGAGGAAAATCAAAAACAAAACCAGAAACAAAACAAAACAAAACACACACATATTTACAAAAGCAACGAAAAACGGACTCACAAAAGAAAGCCAAAATCGAAATTAAAACCAAA
Source organism: Selenicereus undatus (assembly GCA_017589665.1). Classification (NCBI taxonomy): domain Eukaryota; kingdom Viridiplantae; phylum Streptophyta; class Magnoliopsida; order Caryophyllales; family Cactaceae; genus Selenicereus; species Selenicereus undatus. The sequence continues at coordinate 53,311,777 of JACYFF010031958.1, forward strand.
GCAAACACACATATTCACAATCCTAAATATTTACAACTAAGTACAAAAAGAAAAGAAAAGGAAAAGAAAAGAAGGTTGGAACGATCATACCAGGTTGGATACTGATTGTACCCAAACTATAAAGCCTATGGAGCATCAGCCACTCCATCACAATTTACGAGCATCTACTCTTATCAAAACCAACCAATGCTCGCAATAGCTTATCAAACGATCGGGCACAATCCTCACAAAAATGAACGTAATTAGAGACATGAAGAAGGGCCCAAATAAAGTGCATAATAGCAATGCAACTCAAAGTTCTTTTGAGCTTATCAAATTTCGCAGCCCAATCAGAAGATAGATGTGTATTTGTAAAATCAGATGCATAAGTCAATGGTTCAATGAAGATATGACTATATGAATGCATAAACCATCTAAAGTGGTCTGATTTATCTAAATGAAATCTCACATCACCTCTAAAAGGGAAAGGGAAAGAACGAAAACAAGGCCAATCAAAGAAAATATGAAAATTAGAGCTTAAATGACGGCCTAAATTCATGTCCTGCAGTTCAAAGAGGTCCTGAAGTCTATCTATTTCATTATGATCACGAATCTGATCTAAATAAGGAATATCAAGCACCAATATCTCAGACTCGACAAAAGTAGAGTCGGGAAGGTCTAAAGATGAAAGAAAAGGGGGAGAACTGCAATATCCAAGAATGAGGTCAGTTTGGACAGGATCAACAGAAAATGGTTCATATTCAGCACAAGGATCCTCATTCAAACTCATATCAACATCAAACCCACAAAAAGATTCATATTCTATGTGCAGAATATTATCATCTGATTTAAACAGAAGGTCAGGAATGATGGGATCAAAAGAAAATGATTCATACTCAACATGAAAATCCACATCAAGACCTTCAGTAACATCAAGCACACATGAAAAAGACTCATATTCTGCACAAAGAATATCATAATTAAAGTCAAACATAGTGGGTGCAGTCATAGTCACCTCATCACATAACTCCTGTGAAATATCTTTTGAATTATCTAAATCATGAAGCTCAACTTCAGGTGTGATGCTTATTTCTAACTCACTAATAGTATCAGATTGTTTATCAGTGACATTTTCAGGTGAGCTATTGTTAGAGACTTAGGGAGGTCATTTTCTTGTTCTAAACTAGGCAGAAACATGCTTTGATTCAAATCAGGCCTAGTAGAATAAGAAGGTTCAGAATCCTCGTAAAGACTAATATCAGGTTTAGGAAATCCTAAACTAGAATCAATCTCACTAGAAGTCTCCCTATTCTGGTTAAAACATTGAGAATATTCAGCAATTCTCAATTTCATAGTCTCTACCATTTGATCAGTCATTTCATTAATTTTCTTTTCAAAACTTGCACAGGTAGCATCAATGTAACCACGAGAAGGACAAATATAAGCATCATGATCAGGGGATTCACAATAATCACACAGCACAGGAAGCATATGAGAGTGAAATGAGTCAGAGGAATTCATAAACTGGTCTGAAGGATAAGAATTAACATGAAAATCATACTCTCCATGAGTTGGGTATCTAAAAGTTTTGTTAGCTTGTTCAAACGCATAGGTTTCCCAAGCTAACTTTTCAAAGAATTCCCAAACTCCATTTTGAGTTTTAGAAAATAATTCATTGAAACCTCCAGGAAAAATTGAATCAATATAACTCCTTGACTCGATGTCTAGACCCTTAATAATAACCTCACAAATTTCCCATTTTTAAAAACGGTGATTCAGTTGAGCACGACAATCATTAATCCTTGAAAAATAATTCCAAAAAGGTTTGCGCTCAAATTACAAGAAATTGAAAACTGGCATTATGAAAATTTTAAAGTTTTTTCAATTTTTAGGAGTTTTCAAATTTTTTGGGTTTTTGAATTTTCTAAATTTTTTTGGATTTTTGAATTTTTTTCCAATGTTTTTTGGATTTTTTGGATTTTCTAATTTTTTTTTGATTTTGGGGTTTTTTTTGAAGAAACAAAAAAAAACTAAGTACCGATTGATAAAGAAATCAACCAAACAAATCACAATAACTAATTAATCAACTCACAAAACAAAGCAACGAAAGAGAGTAGCTACATAAACAAAAAACATTGACCAAATCTCATGCCGTCATCCTCGGCAACGACGCCAAAAATGTTGGTCATTTTTGAGGGAGTGGAAAAATAAACTAACGAAAAGAGAAAACCTCAAGCACACGATTGTCATCGTAGTACTTTGAGGGTCGATCCACAGGAATGACGTTGAAATTATGGTCATTTAAAACAAACGGTTTAACTAATTAACTATATTGAACCAAATTAAATTATTCAAAGAAACATAAGTGCTCAATTTAAATTAAATGATCTTAATTAGACTAAACCTAAATATTTGACTAAATGTGAGCATATGAAGGAGATTATGCATTAACTGGACATAAACAGCTATTAAAATCAAAACCTAAAACTACCTAACCTAACCTGCAATCAATCAAATTACTTGAACAAGGGCACATCTCATTCAACAGCAATAGCAGAATCAACAAACTAATTGCAACATCAGCAGAATCAACACAGTCAGGCGGGTTTAGAGACAATTAAAGTGAGGCAAGAATTGGGAAACAAACATCAAGCAAGCATCGAACAAAAAATAACATCGAAGCAACAGGGGAGGGGAATTAACAGAAACGAAAACTGCATAACAACAGAGAAATTGAGCAACGATGCAATACCAGAGCAAGTCAAGGTCTGAATTCACCATTCACGACCCAGAAACAGCTTCACGAACACCAAACGCAATTCATTGAATCCAAAAGCAACCATTCGAACAACATTGAACAAGCTAGAAATAAGGGAGGGGAAATCGACGAAATAAACTCAATTAAACCCAAAACTCTTGCAAAGTCGAATTAGAATTATGAATTGCTACTGGGAAAACTTGAAATTGTAGCCTAATTACAAAAGTTCGAAGCTAGGCAAACTGAAATGCATAAAACCTAATTCTGAAATTCGAAATAAACTCGAAATTAAAGCTAAAATCTAAACCTAAAACTGAAATTGAACCTAAACTAACCCTAAATACTACCTAAAACTACCTACAATTACCTAACCCAGCTCAATGGCGTCGCTACATCCTCTTAAATACCCGAACCTTCTCGAGTCATCACCGTCGATTTGGGATGGTGTCGTGGACGGTGACGATGAGAGCCAGCAAAGGGTTGGTACGTGGAGTTTGCAGCGTGAATTGCAGATGAGGGTGGTTTTTCGAAGTCTGTGGGTTTTTGGGGTTTCTGGGTTCTGGGTTTGGGGATTACTGTGGGTTGGTTTCTATTGGTGAGAGAGAAGAGATAAGGGAGAGAGAGAACGGGATCGAGATGGGGCATGGGGTCGAAGATGGTGAGGAGGGTGCGAGGGTTCTGGGTTGGGAACCAGATGCAAATTCGGGGAGAGAGAAAGAAGAAGACAGACGCGAAGAGGAGAGGGGCTTTTAAGTGCTGAACCGGTTCAGCTGGACCAGTTCTAATTAAACCGACCGGTCCGATTTTTTTTCTTTTCTCCTTCTATTCTCCTTGGCCGGTTTTATGGACTTTTGGACCAGTTCTTCAATTCCCGACATTTCCTCTATTTTTCTCGCATTTTTGGCCCTTTTTTCACATTTATTAAAAATCTACAAAATAAAATAAAATCAATTAAAAACCTTAAAAATATTATTAAAACAAGCATTAAATAGTTGTGAAAGTACCTTACAAATAGCACATTTTTAGCTCGAACAAAGCACTATTGCCAATACTGCTAACGTAATTTAACAACAAAAGAACATAACAATAAAAGACAATAAAATACTTAGTGAATTTCGCAAGACTAACTCAATAGTTAATAGTTTATTCCTAGGCAATGTCGCCAAAAACTTGACCACCGCCGCAAGCACATGGGTAGTCGTAGTATAGATAAAAGATATTATTCCTCAGGGACTAATGTAATCAATCGAGTCTTGTCTATGAAAATATGCTAAGTAAATGATGAAGTCCCCACCACCACAGACAAGGAAGAAAGTCCAACAAGTCTTACAAGGTCCATTCCAAGCTCCAAAGTTCAAGCATTGGCTCAGACTGTTGAAGAGAGCCAAAGATATGCAACTGGGTTGAAGGACCAGAATCTACACGGTTTTGTACACGTTATTTCTTAAGCTACATTGTGGCTTAAGTCTTGTATTTTTACATTCCTAGGATGGTTATGATGTTTACCATCTAGTCCAAGTGTCTGTTTTCAATCATACACACCATAGGATGGGAGATCAAGGAGTTTTGTAAAACCGGTCAGTTTGCACCCAAAACTGCACGGTTAGATATTTGAGTAGAGTTAACCTACTTAAACATATTTTAACCATGATTTCTTTAGGGGTGGTTTGTAGACATCCTAAGGTTTCCCCGCCATGGCTGAAAACAAAATCATGCCCACTTTTGCTAGGGTTTATTTTTGCTGCAAAACTGGCTTGAAACTAGTCGTGAACCTAGTTTAAGCAGCCCATTTTTAAATCCCTCTTCCGGTGGGTTTGCTGCTTCCAATCTATATTGGCACACACCCCAAGGCTTCTAGAGCATCAATCATGGGCTGCAATCTTGGGAAGAATGGCCAATTAGAATCAAGTTGCAAATGGAGTTGTCTCACGGCTCTCATTGGTCAGCCAAAAAGTAGCCTTTGCTTTACGACCGCTCACATGCTCCTTGGCTGGTTTTCTAGTAGTTTAAATTTAAGTTTAAGCTAATCATAATGTAAATAACATTAGTCTTGCTTTTCTTAATGGTTTGATTGTAATTAGGTTAGCTTTAAGTATGGTTTGTAATCGGTTAGCTCTAACCGGGTGTATTAGTTTAGTTAACACCTTTCCTCCCTAGGAAGGAAAGGTCTAGGAGTGTGCTCGCTTGCTAGTATGGTTGCTAGTTATATAAACTAAAGGAGAACATGGCCTTTTACTGGTCACAACTTACTTTGAATGAAATTTCAGTCTGAGAGCAAACAAAGCTTTTGCACTCTAAAATTCTCAGCTTGCTTATCCTTAGCTAGGCCAGTTAATGTGGTATTCAAGCTAAGTCCTAACCTTGATTAAGTGGTGATTTCTATGTCTTAATCAAGTTTAGGGGCCCTAAGTTTATGTTTGGTGGTGTTTCTGTATCCAAACACTAAGTTTAGCTCTATCAATTCCATTGATCTTCCTCACAGGTTCAAGAAGCTAGCTTGAATTCAGTTTGCTTACACCGTGAGCTATTGAGTTCTTGCCTTGGTTTTCCTTCTTCCCCTCAGAATACATCAGTAAAATTCTGATTCAAAGAGCTCGAGTTAACAACTTCAAATTCGCTAATTTTTAAATGAATCATGGAAAAATATGTATGGGAATTCATGTAGATATGATAAGTGATTGGATTAAAATGACTAACACGTGCTTTTTTTTCTCTAATTGGTTAATCTCGAGGAATTGCAATCTATCCAAAAAATTTAGTCTATTATTTCGAACTCAACTAAATTTTCCTAAACTAAGCAAAAGTCGTTCTTTCGAACTCATTTGTCTTAATCCTAGTTAAAACATCTCCGATTACTTTCTAGTCCTCCTAACATGCAAATCTCTCTTTTGAGACGAAGTTACGCTAGGTTTTATCAAGCAGTCCAACAACCAAATGTCATCTTTCAGTTTTTCACCCGATCATGTCAATGGTGCAAGCAAATTTAGGCCAAAAATCCACTAACAACATGAATAACACTTGAAAAAATGAAATTAAACCAATCATAAAGATGAGCACACTCCTTTAAATTAAAATATGATCGAATAACACTTTCATATACTACTAAATCCCTATACAAGAATTAAACAACTCACACATGATTAAGAGTTAATCAACTAACCAACATTTTGCGAAATCAGAGCAGAAGGGCTTGACTAGAATAACCCCCAACCAAGGGCTTCAAACCACCTCAAGATCAATCACTCACACTCAAGATTTCTCACTAATACAATAACCAAACTAAGAATCCAACTAAAAGAAAAAAAAATTGAGAAAGATGAACTAATGGTAAACTTGCTTGCTATGCATGTCGCTTCTTCTGTTGCTACCTAAATGAGGCCTTTTATAGGAAAACAAGGATGATTTCAGCCACACAGCCGAAGGAAAATGAAGAGGCAATGGTTTCACCTCTCACCACGATCCATGGTAGTCACCACGGTCCGACCGTGTTCTTGGTATGAATCGGTTTTCTGCTCTATTCTTGCTCCACGGTCATAGCAGCACATATGTGTCTATGGGGGAGGTCAAAATACATCTACTAAGGGTCAAATGTTGAGTAAAAAGGCTTAAAATCCTGGAAAACACATCAAACAACTACACCCAAGCATAAATCGAGAATATGAGTATAAATAATAACATTAAGGATGTAATTCTCCTAAAAATGAAGCAAAATATCCCTAAAATGATGTATACAATAAGCACTTACCGGTAGTGCTACTGGGACAATTGTCCTTGTCCCCCGTGACACAGACTGGCAGCGGGGGGAATGTGGGCAGTCTCGAATATGATGTTGCGGACTCCCGCAATGGAAACACCTCTTGATCGAATGACATTTACAGTGGTATCGTACAGGTCCACATAAGAGGTGTAATGGCGTACCGACATCCTTTACTTAATGGTGGGGCTGAGTCTAGCCTCAAATTGGTTCATCTTGAGCCTCTCATCGGCTACAAAGGCTGTGGCGAAATGGGAAAGCTCCACAAACTTGGAGGCATACGCAAGCACACTCATGCCTCCTTGTTGCAGCTGTACGAGCTCATTCTCCCTCACCTTCTGGAGGGAGACGGGATAAAAGAGATCCTTGATCAATTCCTTGAAATTTCTCTAGCCAAATGTAGGTTCGTACTGTCTCTGTTGTACCGTGGCCCACCATAGATCGGCCTTATCATTTAGGTAAAACACCGCAAAGCCCACTTTTCACTGCTTAGGGCATTAAAGGGCATGAAACAACTTCTTTATACCTCGAATCTAATCCTCGATGGTTTTGGGATCAGGGGTGCCATCATACATATGTGGGTTGTGACTCGCAAATCTCTTGAACAAATAGGAGTTATCCTCCTCAACCTTCCTCTCCCTAGCCTCCATTAGCTTCTACACGTGCTCGTTTTGGCACTGCAGCTATTCCCTTTGCTTTTGCAGTAGCTCCCGTAGTAGGAGGTTGGTAAGTTCTGCTCCATTAGGTGGGTTGGTTTCGTCCACCTGACTGCAAGGTCCATTCCCATTCCTGCGTGGTGGGCTTCCAACCGATCCTTGAAGTGGGACATCAGGATTTCCTGGTTCACGAGGGTCCTGGAGATGGGGCGGGGCCCAGTCTGAGATTCATCATTATTTCCCACCATCTTGTTTGGAAAATAAGTTGAGTTTAGTTCCTCTCCTAATAGTTCGCAATACGCATGCTACTATAATTCAATAAGACATCGTTTACTACTGCATCATGCAAAACTTAACGTATACATTTATTCACATTCATATCAATCTAGCTATGCTGATGTGGTTTAGTCACTTCATCACATGCCTCATACACATCACATTGCCATCATATTGACAAGGTCCACATCATACAAAATTAACAACATTGGCATTCAAGGTTCTCAAAAGAAATTTCAATTGCATTGCTTTAGACCTCAAATGTTCCATACTAATATTCTTCGTTCCATAAATGAATAATAACTTTATTAGCCTACAGTGGCCTAATATAATAACAGAAGGATAACCAAACAACATAGTCCTAGAGAGTAAAAATTTTAAGCAACTAGTAGCTTCTACTGGTCAGGGGCATCCATTGTGTAGGTACCCCGACAAATACGACCACATCTGCCCGCTTCTAGCGAGGGACCTCAGGCTCGGGTTGATCCTCATCTAGGTCTTTTTCCTGATCTTCCTCCATTAACTATTCCTCCTCCGGGTCCTCGCCCTCGAAGGGGTCCTTCTCGGGTTTTTCATCCTCTAGAGGCTCTTCCTCAGGTCCTGCCTCGGGGTCTTCTCCCTCTATGGGGTCCTCCTTGGCATCACTCTTCTCTAAAGGTTCCTCCTTGGGGTCTTCCTCAAGATCTCACTCAAGGTATTCTTCTTCCATTAGGTCTTCCTCGGGATCACTCTCCTTTAACGATTCCTCCTTCGGGTCTTCCCTTAGGTCCTTTTCAAGTTCATACTCGGTTGAGGTTCCTCTCCAGGGTTTCCCTCCTCAATGGGTTCCCCCTCCGGCTCATCCTCACTACCCTTAAGCTCGTTCTCCCTAATAGACTCATCATCCTCAGTATCCTCCTCTGGTGGTGATGGTGGGGTGTCATCCTCAGTGTTTGGGGTGGGAGGCTCATCATAGGGACTTATGTCTATGACGTATTCCCCTAGCCCATCCATATCCATCCCCATTGGTTCCCATTCACACAAGCAGCACCCTCCAGCAAAATGGTACGACCTATTCTTGGGGTGTAACTCCTTAACCCTATAACGTCGCACCGAGTCACTTGAAAGGGTCATAAGGAAAAACAGGGCTTGGTTGTGGTCGAATCTCAAGCAGTCGTTCGGGACTCCAACAGTCTCCCTCGGGTAAAGGTATGAATCCGTTCTAGATGGCTCTCCAAGCTAACTCTAGGCATTTTCACCATCCTCTCATAACAACTATGTCGTTCGATACATCCACATTAGCGAGTTAGGTTCATCATAGACATTAGTAGGTACACATCAGATACATTATAACTAACCAAAAATTAAGCATATGTAGACATGCTTCCCTTTTCCTGTCCTACACTCAAACTCCGAGCAGTCCTTAGGTCTACAAGTTTTAGTTTTTAGTTAATTACAATCTTTTAGGCAAGCCTTTAAGCCAGTCAACCTAAGCACTGATACCATTTTGTAACACCCCGAATTTCTAATTCCTTTCTTTATTACTAGTATTAACGTATGAGGCAGCGGAAACCCTAATGGGGGTGTTACCACCGTGTTTCCTTTATGAAAACACCAGGCTGAATACCGACCAAACCTTAAGGCAAAATATTCTTTAATAATATCTCAATTAGAAAGGTTTTAACCACAATTTAAGCAACTACTAAACTTAACAAAATCCAATACAAGTTCCTTCTCAAAACAAACTATTATTCCAATTATAGTTTAAATGACAGAGCCTTGCTCTAACTTTATGTCCTTGTTCCCATGCGTATGCACTTCACCTGAAAAGAAAACATTTTATAAAATGAGATAAACTCAATAACAATCACCCCTAACAGTCAAACACCCATACAAATTCATTTTTAAAACATTTTAGGGGTAGGGAAGACAAATAGACCACACTTGAACATTCACAGTAGAAGCCTCCAGTCATACCAATCCCTTTTATAATTTTCATTTTCTTAAGGGTGAGCGACCCCGCTCGGTCTTATGGCCTGTGCTTGGTTTAACGTAGCCGATTAACCTAAACCTAGACTACCATCATATTGGACGGTTGCTGCTCAACCAAACTCTGGCCTATCGTCCACATGGATGATAACGGATAATATGACCCACGTCTCAACAGGGCACGTGGCAGCTCACATGCATGCACTTTTTCTCGGGGAAGGCCAATGGCCTTCAACAACAAAGCATAACTCGCAGTCTCACCCATAAAACCATTTATTATACATTCATGCTTGCTCATAAAATTTTCAAACATCTTGCATACTCTAACCCGACCGAGTTCGGTCCCCAAGAAATTTGCACAATGGACATATGTAATTATATTTTCCTTTTCTTTCAACAACTCAGTCCAATACCCAAACGCACACTAGGACAACAGGACAACTCAACACAAGCGACCCAACTATTTCATTTTACGTGCAACCAGCAAGATCCATGATTCCATGTAAAGCAAAAGCATTCAAGACATCCCTTAGTGTTCTCATCATACATGTTTTTCCAAATAGTTTTGAGGAGGGTTAGGGCATGATTGTTACCTGCAATCTATACAATTACGAGCTCGGTTACTTAATTGGGCCTAGTAGTCACCACCTGGATCAAAAAGCTTGTGTATTTAGTCCAAATACTTACATATCACAACTACAACCCATTTCCTACTTATGGTGATTTTTCTAAAATGTTTAGGCATTTTTAAGAGTACTCAATCGTAGCCCAACCTGAATCCAAATTTGGGTCAGAATTTAGGCTCTACTTCAAGAGCCCATATCTCTTGTTCCCAATGTTAAAACTCTGTATTCTTACCTATTCTGGAAAGTTCATTCCGTCCTCTACCACTCTTATGTTTAGTATTTTCTCAGAATTTAACCTAAACTAGGTCATTTTTATCAATTTCTCTACGCTGTCACTGGCTGCCAGATCCGAACATCCCTTGGTTTTTAGGTCATATCTCCCCCTATACTACTCCAATTCTAGTGATTTAAATACCAGATTATTCAGCACATCTCAATCTATGTACCACAAAGAATTTCTTGATTTTTATATCAGTACAACTCTATGCCCAAAATTTTAAAGTTAAGGCAAAACTGTGCCTTAACCAGTGACATTCTGCCCATACCTTTGCTCTAGTGTATACTCCTTTTTGGACCATGTTCTAAATATAACAGACCATCAATCTACTCATATCGAACATAATGATCCCCTGCCCCCCTTTAATCTAAATCAAGCCAAGGTTTCTAACTTTAACTAAAATGAATATCAAATAACACTTTTAGGCTCACCTCGATTCGATGTTGGGAGAGGAACGATTGAATCGTCGCACCCTTGGAGATTTAAATTCGAAGACGAATTATAAAAACTTGTATTAAAGATTGCATACTTGAAATCCTAAATCGAAACCACAAATTAGTGACAAAAACATAAGAAAACTTTAGCTTGGGGGGGGGTTTGCATGCATGGGGTGCATCAGGGTGCACCCACTTACCACAAGCAAGGAGAGAGAAAATAGGGGGTTGGTGGTGGCGATGGCTGAGTTGTGCCGGTTCCAGGTGGCTGGCGGTGGTTGTGGTGGCGTACGGCTGATATGGGGGTGGCGAAGGAGAGCGTGAGGGAGAGAGAGAGCAAAAGAGAGAGTGAGAGAACTGGGAGGAAGAGAGAGAGTGGGGGGATGTTACTATTAGGGTTTAAGGGGAGGGGAGGCATGCCATGGGCTAGGGTTTCTAGTGGGGGGAGTTGGCTCGGCCTGAGGGGAAGAGAGAGAGTGGGGGTGAGGGTTAGCAAGGGTTTTTCTTTTTTTTTTCTTCTTTGAGGTAGGAAAATATAGAAATTTCAAAAGTGGAGGTTGGAGGGAAAATACAACAATTTATCACAACAAGAGTATGAAATTTCAAAAAGAATATGGGTGGGAGGGAAATATAAGAGTCTTGATAAAAATTACACTTATTTTTTGTATTTCTTTTTGTCTACTTGGCTTGACTTAGACCATAAGTCCTAGGTCGGTCCATATTAATAGTAACTCGACCCATACTGAATTTTCGGGGTTTTACACCCCTATTTTAGTTGTTTAGTTTGAAGATTTAAACACTTATTTTACCATGGATGGTGTATTTATCTTTGCTTTTGTTTGCACATTGTATGACTCCTTCCTTATGTTTTTCATTGATATTTTCTTTCCACATCCCATGACTGAGCTTGATATTGGAGTGCTAATGGTTGGACTTTAGATTTTTACCTGATATTAAAGCATTAGCATTAGGCGTAAGTTAAGTAGACTAATAAAAGAGTCTAATATTTTTTAACAAAATTCCATAAGAAAAAACTACATAAAAAGTTTAGAGAAAATTTAGAGAAAAGTTAAAAATTTAACATTCTTCTCGATAGTTTTTTATGTGGAATTTTGTTCACAAGAAAGAATAATTATTTGGGAGGGTAATTCAAAAGAAAGAACAGAAAAAATGAAAGTGAAATATTTTATTACTTGAGCAAAAATTTCACAAAATATGGGTGGCAATTCAAGTTTGGAAAAGAAATATCTTAAAATGTTACAACCAAGAGGGAAACAGAACGATGATCTCATTAGTTAGTAGGATTATACCATTAAGGCATGCCCTCTTTCTAGTTCAAAATTCTTTAAATCTTTAGCCATTTAGGGTGTTTTCCACATTATTTTCTAGCCCTTACAACTCCAAACTCTTCTAGACATCATCTTCTGATCCTTATGACTTCTCTTGATGCTTCTCTTAAACTTGGAGTCGTAACCTAGGCAAGGCGCACATTAGCATTAGAACCTTACGAGTTGAATGTCCTACACGCACTCAAACAAGGGAAAATTGATGATTGGCTATGGAGGGTAACACAGTACAAGTGGCTTAGCAACCTTCCTGTCTTCTATTTTTCACCAGGGATATTTGTTCCATGATCAAGAACTTTAAAGCAATTTTGGGTTGCTATGGAGGGAAGGGAAAATCCCTTTTCAGTTTGTCATTAGAAAACGTTAATAGGGTCTCTAAGAGTAAAAATATCAACCCTTTCTAGGTGGTCAGCCATTTCATGCTTGATTCTCGGGGATGGTACTTCAATGTTGAGGCCCAATAGGCCTACATCTCAAATAAGGGAAAATTGATGATAGGCTATTAAAGGCAACACAATGTAAGTGGCTTAGCAACTTTCATGCCTTCTGTTTTTCATCAGGGATATTTGCTCCACAACCAAGGAATTTAAAGCCATTTTGGGTTGCTATGGAGGGAAGGGACAATCCCTTTTCAGTTTGTCATTAGAAGACATTAATAGGGTCTCCAACGGTAAAACTATCGACCCTTTGTCAGTGGCCAGCCATTTAATGCTTGGACATTAGGGATAGTACTTTTTCTATAGAGTTCAGGGCATGGTGTGTGTGGCCTTTTTTATCAGGCAAGTACTTTTTCAAAAGTGTCACTCCTATGATGTTAGCCGAAAACCTTTTGGGTTTAGACAATATGGAAAATTACCATCAACTTACTCTATGTAGGGGTATGCCACTCTTGCGTTAAGCACTTTATTTTATTTTATTTTTGCACCATTGCTGACATTTTGATTTTTACATTACTGATATGGCTCATGGGGCATCTAAAACATGTAACACATTCATTAAAACAACAACCTATACTTATATGACCCTCTCGATCTGCGCCTTTGTATAGGATTCAAACTAAACACATTAAGGAATGCTGGAATTGATTGACTTTTGGGAGACTCATCAAATCCATTGGATTGTATGCTGGTGGAATATTATGGTTTTTAGGGTTCCACAGAAAAGGGTCAAACATTTATCCCTCTCCGCATTGACAATGTAACCACTATCTTCACCACCCAACAATTTGTCAATTATAGTATAGAAAGAAAGAGCCTCATTTTGCTTCCCTCATCCCTAAGCTTCCTTACCTTTCCCTCAAGCTCATTATGAATTGGAAAGCAGTGTGGGATTAAACCTTTTGGATGTCCATGCTTAGGAGGTGTGCCATTGAAGATGTGGACAAGGCTTACCTAGAGTAGGCTAATGTCATCCTAGGTACTCATCAAGTTGCTAGAGGAGTGATGCAAAGCATGACACCAAAGAGGGCTCCCAAGATCCAAATCAAGACCAAGGTACCTACCATGGCCAAGGAGATCAAGGCAACCAGATTACACCCAGCCAGATTCAAGCCTTGTTTTCTTGCTCCAAACCAAAATTAAGCATCGTTTTGGGTGGCATGATTCTGGGAGTTTCCAAGACCTTATATGGGCAAATCCTACTTTGTTGAACTCCCTAGGAAGTCTATTTTCAAGAAGGTAACTCCATTTTGGCTTATACCATCGACATTTTGTGGCATTGGTCCAAGAAAGTGAAGGTATACCGGGAAAGTCCAGTTTACCCGTCTTGGAATCACTAGCCAAAACCTGACTGAGGACCAATATTTTTGCTTGGGATGATATCCAACATCCTGAGGATTCAAGTCATGAAGAGAAATCAAAATCATGACTAGTTCTTTATGGTGATTTAGCCCCATTTTCTTAACTATTATATGCTAGTCTCTAATCTAATCCATTTCGATAATTAGCTTGGTTCTCATACCAAAAGCTGAGGTAGAGCTAATCTTTCTACTCAGGATTTTAGCCAACATACTAAGGTATCAAGTCATGAAGATAACTTCAAATCATGACTAGTTCTTCATATGGTTGTAACTGCATTTTGCCAACGTTGTAGGTTAGGACCATTGTGGACCCGGTTCAAGTTTCTAGCTGATTACCCCACCTAAACATCATTTAGGGCTGATTTTTCTATTTAGGAGAATCATCAACACCCCAAGGATCCAATTCATGCATTAAAATTAGTTCTAAATAAAGTGGAGGTTTGGGTTTCACCTTGATCAAATTAGTGCTCTATTGGACCTGTTAAGTTGAAACTAACTGTTTTGCTTTGCTTAAGGGTTTCCTTATTCAAGAGGGTTTTCTCACCTAATTTATTGCTTCCCTTGCTACTTGGACTTTAGCCAACATCCTAAGGTATCATGTCATGAAGATAAATTCAAATCATGACTAGTTCTTCGTACGGTTCAACCTGCATTTTGCCAACATGGTAGGTTAGGACCATTCTGGACCCGGTTCAAGTTTCTGGCTGATTACACCACCTAAACATCATTTAGGGTTGATTTTTATATTTGGGATAATCATCAACACCCCAAGGATCCAATTCATGCATTAAAATTAGTTCTAAATCAAGTGGAGGTTTGGGTTTCACCTTGATCAAATCAGTGCTCCACTGGACTTGTTAAGCTGAAACTAACTATTTTGCTTTGCTTAAAGGTTTCCTTAATCAAGAGGGGTTTCTCACCAACTTTCTTGCTTCCCTTGCTACTTGGACTTCCAGGAACATCATCATGGCTGATTTAAAGCTTTGGCAGCCCACTTGGCCAATGGAGGAAGGACTTGACAACCACTTGCTTCCGGATAGGCTAGCTGTAAAGTTGTACCTGCAGCCTACCTTTTCTCCCTCAAACATGTGCAAGTTGGATGTTTAGGGTTAAACAACCATGCTTTAGGCCTTGATTAGTGCTAAGCAAGATTGTATTAGTTACACTCAAGCTTGTAATCAACTTAGGCTAAAACTATTTTGCAAACAGATTAGCTTAAATTGGTTTAAGCTTAAACCAGTTCAGCATAGCTCAGCAGCTGCCTTACTTGCTTTCTAGCTTAAGACGTGTATATATACTTGCTAGCTTGGTTGTTCAAGGCAGAATACATGATATACAAACCTCCATTTTTGGGTTCAGTTCAAAACTCTCTCAAATGGCTCTCTTATCAATCCAAGCAGATTGCTAATTTAGAGTGGTTTCCTTTAATCCAATTCTAGTGGCATTTCCTTTATGATTTGGAGGGTGGATTCCTAATCAGCTTAGGTGGTGGTTTGGCCTTTAGCCCATTCATATCCTCTATTTTCGTTCTTGTTCCTTACTGTCTCAAAAGCTAGCTAAGATTAGAATGCAAATAAGTTCTATTGCTTTGAGTTTTCTTCAAGGCTCGCGCATTAAGGAGAGAGGAAAAAAGAGAGGTGTTGAGAGAAGTGGGCCATCTGTGCGAAGTGGACAGTCTAGAAAACGACAGATGAAGAAGAGTCCTCTAGCTCTTTTCCTAAGGGAAAGGGGGAGTGGTCCTTCCTTTAGTTCTTACATAATGTAATAAGCGCCATAATCTTGGGCATCATTTAAAAAAAAAACATATATTCCCTAGGAAATGATACTTAATAAGGCTAATGAAGTTATTATTATTATTATTATTATTATTATTATTATTATTATTATTATTATTATTATTATTATTATTATTATTATTATTATTATTATT
>JACYFF010031958.1:53327588-53341746 GCA_017589665.1 Selenicereus undatus
TTATTATTATTATTATTATTATTATTATTATTATTATTATTATTATTGTTATTATTATTATTATTATTATTATTATTATTATTATTGTTATTATTATTATATATTTTGGAGCTTGGATTCTTTATTAATGTTTTTCAATGCTGTCCTTGGATTTTTTGTTTGTGATGTTGGATTGAATTAGCCCATAAATGGGGATCAAAGTGATGTTTCCTTTTCTTTCAAATACAAGACTTCTGCCTTTCTTCCATTTCTTTCTTTTTCGTGCAACGGAGGGGTTGGTCTTGATAGGGAGCCTAGTGGCATGTAGGTGGTGCTATTGGGCTTTAGTTGCACGGCCTATCATGCCACCACGTTCTAGCAGTAGGCTTGTTTATACTGTAAATATGCAGCGGTAGGCTTTTTTATGCCACATGTGCCCAACGGCAGTTGGCTTCATACCTCCTGCCTATTGACTTTTTTTTTTTTTAGATTTCTCTGGAAGTAAAACTTCTTGAATCTGTCCAAATTTGTTACTTGTGAAAACTCATATGTGACTATATCCACTAATTTCATAGCTCCCCCTAGAAGAATCCCTTTCACATAGTAAGGACCGGTCCAACAAGGCCAAAATTTTCATCATGAGCCTGCGTGTGGTACTTGAATGGCTTTCACTACTGCATCTCCTACCTTAATATTTCGAGGATGCACTTTTAAGTTAAAGGTCCATTCTAATTTGTGTTGGTATTTTCGTGAATGATGTAATGCTTGTAACTTTTTTTCATCAATGCTTACCAATTTTGTATATCGGGCTTGTATCCAATCCACCACATATACTAATCCTTCAAGGGTAACATTTAACAATGGATTTTTTATTTTTACTGGGAGTACCACTTCCATTATATATACGAAAGAGAATGGTGCTACTCCCATAGATAATCTCATGGTTGTCCGATGCCCCCATAATGCAAATGGGATTTTATTTGCCCAATCTTTTTAATTTGCAGTAATCATGCTCAAGTTATTCCTAATGTTTTATTAGTTGTCTCTATATCGCCTTTTTTTTGCAATCTGTGGGTAGTGGACTATCAATGTTATATCTTTCCAATTTGGCCTTTTCACATTTCCAAGCGAACCGAAAGCAATCCCACTCCAATATGGTACAATAGTAGCCTTGTCTTTCTATCCTTTTCTATAAGAGATGTCCACTCACGTGAGTTCCATAGTTACCCGATTTAATCTCTTCCATAAGGGGTGTTTCCTTTTTAGCAATTACACATCGTAAGTTAGCATCATAAGTGGTCTTCTTCTAGAGTGTGTCATTATCCTCTATGAGTTATGAGGCTGAATGATGAAGTGCTCTTTAGGCTCATTTTGAATAATCGAGAGGATACTCTTGTTTTTGCTGGTATTTGAAGACATTCATATACTGCAAGGATGTTTACTCATCTTCCCCTATTTCAGACAATATATTATGCTGTCTCTTCCATTATTTATGATAGTCGTGTTGGATTCTTTATTTGGTATGAAAATCATGGATGCCTAGTTTGCCAATACATCTACAAATTAGTTTTCCATCTTCGGAGGTAAGTAAACCTTATTTTGTTAAAATGGGATGTTATAAGTACGCTTCGTAAAGTGTCAAATTTTTACCTTTTGGTTTCCATCATCTAGTTGAGTCCCTATACACAGTTAAAGTTTTAAATTAAAGAGCTACGGTAGCTTAGATGCCTATAATACAATATTTATACCTCACTTGCATGCCTTTAATAGAACATTCATGCGACCCTCATGGTGACATTATTAGGAAACAAACCCTTTACCTTTATACCCAAATGCAAGCAACGGATTTTTTAAACTTATGAGCAAGGAATTTGAGATTAGTATGATGAGAGAGTTGAGCTACTTTCTTCGATTAAAAATATGTCAATGCGAAGATGGTATCTCTCTTAACCCATAAAGGTATATCAAATAATAATTGAAGAAATATAACCTTGAAAGTTCAAAGCATGCGAAAACTCCATTCACTTCAAATTGCATGCTCAACTTCGATACAAGTAACAAGCCTGTCCCTGAAGTGGTATATAGAGGTCTAAATGGATCGTTTTTGTGTTTGATTGTAAGTGGGCCTAAGATCACATCTAATGTTTGCTTATATATACGATTCTCATCAGCTTCTAAGGAATCACATTTTAAGGTTGTGAAAAGAATGTTTAAGTATCCTACAGAACCAAGGACCTCGATATGTGGTATCTAAGAGGTGGTGACCTTGAAATTGTAGGATATTCTAATCCGGACTATGCCGGTTATAAAGTTGAGAAAAATAACACAAATGGTTCATGCTAATTCAATATCAAGGAACGACATCAGCAAGGACCATTGCGAGGAAGATCATGACAATATCAAATGAATTGCAACCCATGCAACGAATTAGGTAGCCAAAATGGGAACATGGTTTGAGGGTAAATGTAATAAACAACTAAGAGTCGTAATTAACCTCGCTAAAAGAAGGCATGAAATTGAAATTGAAATTAAAAATAATAGAGAGGAACATGTCCATTCTTTGACATGATGAAGATATCTCACTAATATATAAGAGGATAAAAAAGCTAGAGCATCTCTTGAAGAGCTCTTAACCATTTGGGAATCATTTTATAGATTCAACTCTTTATGCCCCCATAATGAAAGGGTAGTAACCTACTAAGTTTTCCCTTCTTGAAATCTTGATGTTCACGAGCCTAGGAAATCTTGATGTTCACGAGCCTAGGAAATCTTAATGAAAGGAATATGGGAGATGACTAAGAACACACGTAGATGACTCCACTCATCCTAAGTACCACATAGGTTAAATGATATAAAGAGGAAGTCCATCATTTTACTCGCAATAGAAGATACTACAAACCCCCACACTTGACTCAAGAGAGGAACAATCAAGTTCAGTCATACCCCAAGAACTGCAACAGGACGTTTTCCTCTCCATGTTATCAAAGACAAAGGCTAGCATCACTATGTGGAATGTTCTAGCTTCCTCTAAAAAAGGTTCTCTTAAATTCCCTCATGGGGTTTGAGGTCCCAGTGTAGACAACTCTTGAAGATTTGGTTATTTTCATTACAACCAACATGTTTCCTTTGTCTGTAACGTTTAGCGATATAGAGCTCCTGCTCAAAGGGATAAAGCAAAACATGAATCTATATCTGACTATAATTTGCAATAATAAGTTCATACCCATGCCCATAGTGGATAATGGGTCATCAATTAACATATCTTCATTTAGAATGGAAAAGAAGTTAAGCATTACTAAAGTGGACATGGCCCCTTCAACCCAAGGCTTATTAGGCTATGATACTATTCACATGATTGTTTTGGGGATTGTCGCCCCAGACACAGTAGTTAAAGTAATAGAAAGGATGGTGGATTTCTAGTTTATAAACACTTAAGGTAGTTTTAACCTCATGCTTGGTCGCCAATTGTTCATGAGCAAGAGGCTATATCCTAAACCTTTTATCCAAAAGTCCAAATGATAGTTAAAGGGGCCATAATGACCATAAATGTTGATATAAGATGACTACCATTAAAAAGGAAGCTCCTGCTCTAGAGTTTGAGCTTGGTGACATTAACATTGAAATTTGGGGTTTTGTAGCCGAAGACTGCATTGTCATCTACTCAAAAGATGAAGTCCAATTTGACTTTGATCCCTTCTTTAATAAGAAGGTGAATGTCATGATAAGTAATATAGGCTATTTACCTAGAACTCAATTCGGCAAAAAGTCAAGAATGGTCACCCCTCTTCTTAAAGTAAACCCTTTGGCTCACCTTTCGAGTTTAGGGTATGAAGCCTCTACTCACAAACTTTGTATAAATATTTACAAGGATAAACACAAAAAGCATTTGTAAGATAAGGGGATATATTCATACAGTATACCCCTTAGCCCTCCAACCCTTAATGGAATCTTTATAATGGACGTAAAGTATGCAACCTACTATGCGCTCTCTAAACTAAAATATATTCCACACCTCAGAGAAACTCTCTTAGGATTTGAAATCTTTCATGCTTGTATTGTCCAAGTGCAAGAGTTATGTTTCATAAAAAATACTTAGTCCAAAATAGACTAGGCCTATGAGGTCAGCCAAGACCACTTCAGATTGCTATTTAGGGGACTGAAAAGGAAGCACAAAAATCTAGGATGGGTGCTAGTTGTGGTAGACTAAGGTTTTGATCCTATAGAGATGATCACTGATGCTAGTGAAGGCAAACAAATTAAGATGATGTGGACCACCCATAATGGGAAGAAAAGGGCCAAGTGGACCATTGGAAAGACCAAAGGCCTTAGTATCGAGCCTAACAACGATTTCATTTTTGAGCCAAAATCCTTTACTAAGTGCGGGGAAGAGTCTTTTGCTTTTTCAGCTCGATCTGTGCTAAAACTTATGCAGTTATTTGAAATTTCAATAAAGTGAGTATTTTCTGAGTATGCTCTTGCATTTGCACTAGAGAAGAATTTAAACCCTAAAAACTATTAATGAACAATGAAAGAAAATCACAATAAAACTTTTATCCCTAAAGAAATAAAAAATAACAAATGTTAGAGCTAATGAACAATCTGTGACGCCCCCAAATTAAACATGTTCCACTCTATGCATTATTCTTATAAATTCCTAACTTAGGACTAATAAGCTTTATGATAGGGGTATTACCGCCGTCCAAAAGGACAAGGCTTGAAGTATGTATACTAGAAATAACATAATTAGGCATAGCTTCAACCACACACATTCACACATTACAAAACCATAGTCCAAAAGGGCAAGGCTTGAAGTATGTATACTAGAAATAACATAGTTAGGCATAGCTCCCACCACACACATTCACACATTTTCAAATCGTATACAATCAATTGTTAATCCCAAATATGGTTTACACACCATAGAAAAGTAATTCACCTCATAATCTACACCTCCATCTGCTGAAGATTTCAAAATACAGCTCCATAATACGCATGTACTATATCATTGATTGATCCCTCCAAATTCTCTTGTTCAACTTATTCTCTTCAGCTAGTTTGCTAGAATGAGGGTGATTTACTCAGTATTTCCCTAAAAGAAAAAATTGAAAAAATTTCGAAATATGAGCCGAAGCTCAGTACATGCATTCGTGTATTGTTAAATGATCTCTGCCTAAATTGGCTGGGTGCCCACTTTATAATGCATTTTAAGTTAAAATAACGAATGAGATGAATGTGAACTGCAATTTCCAGTTATTATCTGATAGTGAACCCCTTTGATGTTGTTACGATCTATGGATAGGTGTACACCGGCCACGCCGATCAGGGAACCTGGCCTGAAGCCGCCGAGTAATTGAAGGGCAACGCCCTGTAACTGATAACTGATGGGGTCACTAATTATGTGACAAATCACTTATTAAACTAATTCATTGATGTACTTACCAAAATATTGTAATTTTCATAAATACGTGCTAATTTCTGATGATAGAGTCAATGAATGGACCTGAAGTCTTTAAAATGCAATCTCACTTGATAATACTTATGCACAATGGGAAACGATAGACTAGGCCCCATTTCTGCTTAAAAAATGTAGTTATAGATAAATACAGTTAGTAAACAACTTTCACTCCCATAATTTGTAACTTGATGGAAATTGATTAATAAAAAGGGCATCCATAATTCAAACAATTCAATATAAGATGAGTTCCACTAAAATTATTTGAAAACCAAATAAGTTAGGGTTATTGAACTCGAAATGAAACAAGTTGGGGCAAAATAGAACAAAATGAAATAATTGAGGTGATAATAAAAAAACTTTAATGGATATCAATGAAATATGGGTTTTTGATGTTTCTCAAATGAATAATAGAAGGTTTAATGCCAAGAGGGGTGTTATGAGGTTTAGGAATGCTCATATAACCTTAGCTTGTGTCATTAACCTCTTCCCTTCTCCAAGTTCATTTCCATACCCATTTAACTCAGTTTTCCAACCCAAGTAAGCTTCTATACAAAATGAAAGTTGTTGAAATCAGTAAGATTTGTAATTTCCTTGCAATATCCGTAATTTTGTAGAGATTCCTAAAAATATTTCCAAATGCCATGATTTCTTCCTTCCCTCATATTACTGTTTGAAGGTCTACTTTAGATAATCCATATCTTTCACCCTCAACATCCAATTGAGCTATAAAACACCAATATGAAAAGCTTAGGAAGTCCTACAATACTTTCATTCACAGTACAAAATCCAATTACCACAACACGACCTGTAAAATTGAGCTGAAACACAACTGTGCACAGCTCAGATCTGTACTACAAAGTCTCAGTAAAACAACAATAAATTTTTGTACACAACTTACAATGAAGTGATTCAAAATTAATTTGAAACATAACTCATGAATATATCTAGCCACCAAAAATCACAATTTTTGGTTGCGCCAAACAGTACCAGTTTAATCGCAAAGTGACCCCTATTTTACGTCTATTCACAACCCTACTGTTCTTGTTTTCCCCCTTTTTTTCACATAATCTCCTATCTAAAATCACTCCATAAAATCATTCAATAAGTCCTTGTTCATTATCATCACCTTACAAAACTATATTACTCAAACTTACTCCATAATCATCTACATCAAATTTTCAATTCTTCTCTTTTCTAAAAGCACTCAAAGCACATCCATAACCTCACTTATTTGCATTAATGACCAAAATGACCTTTTATAATCAATTGAGGAAATTTCCATAATCCAACCCTTTATACAAAATTATCTCAAGTGATTTCCTAAGTTAAACAACACATCCAAGATTCATTTCTTTATCCAATTATACATAAATAATACACTTGATGCTAGAAAAAAATCAAACGATGCTTGATCACGAAAACCCTAACTCATGAAGAACTTATGTCAGTGTTTAAACTCATCCAAACTCAATATAAACATCATGATATCCATTACTAATGCCAAAAATCACAAAATCATATACAAAACAATCAAAATCCATCACTTCAAACTTACGCTTGTATGATCATGAACAACCTGAACCCTTGCATGCTTTCAAGCTTAACCAACAATTAAAACATCAAAATAACACTTTTTTATATCAAGGTAACATGATCCATAATCAAATCCAACAACAAAATCCAAAATCCAACATGACTAGGTTAGGATTTACCTCACTTTAAGCTTGGATGTTGAGCGATGGAGGTGGTGTTTGATGTTTGTGAGAGTTGTGGGTCGTGGGTGGTGGCTGATGGGGTGGTGGTCTGTGGCTGAAGGTGGTTGGTGGCAGCAGCTGGGGGTGGCAGCCACCTAATTCAGTAGTAGCACCGAGCAGCAAGAAAGAGAAAGAATCGAGAAAGGAAGAACAATGCGTAGCTTAGTTGCTTGAAATGTCTTTGAGCTTATCATATAAGCTTGGCAATATCTACACATCCAAAATATCTTTTTGCTAATTAAAATTAGGTACAAATGATGGCGAAGAACTTAATTTAATCACCCAAAAATTTTGGGCCAAAATGGATTGGGCCACAATTCGGGCCCAGTTGAATTGGGCCAAACTTGATGAATGTAAACACAAATTTTTGCATGGTTAAAAATTAAATTTTTGTAACATTGTGAAAAATAATCATATTTATCGGTTCTAATATCGATTCACCCAAAATTGTTACAATAAATGAAACTCGAATTGCAAAGTGGCGACTAAAATGAATTCTCCCAACTAAAATGATTAAATGAGATAAATAAATGTGAAAAATGAACAGAACGGCTTAATTAAATAAAAAAAATATAATTTAGGGTCGGGCTAGTACAGTCTTCCCCCCATAAAGAGTTTCATCCTCGAAACTTATGAGCTTTGACAAAACATGCAAGTTTATCTCAAATAGATGTGTGTACTTTGCTGACATCTCATCCTCGGTTTCTCCAAGTGGCTTCTGAGGAGGTATGATTTGCCCAATATACTTTGACTAAGGGTATCTGCTTGATACGTAGCTGCTTAATTTTATGATCTAGTATCTGGGCTGAGTGCTCTTCATACACCAGATCTCCAGTAACTTCTATGGTTTGAGATACCATAGCATGGTCAACATCTGGAATGTATGTCACCTTATTGAAAGTTGAAGAAATTCTTCATGACCTTAAACATGATTTTGTTGTCAATGTCTGCATCATTTTATGCTGATGTTTCATGTAAATTTCTCTGCTAGTATTTTCATATCATCGACCATTGGAAGTTCCATGCTTTTTTTTTAATGCAAATGTTGGTCCTAGGTCACAAAGTGAATCAAATGAATGTGAACTACAATTCATTTTAAGTTAAAACAGTGAATGAGATTAATGTAAACTGTAATTGCTAGTTATTATCTGATAGTGAACTCCCCTTGATGTTGTTATGATTTATGGATAGGTGTACACCTGTCAAGCCGATCGGGGGACCTGGCCTGAAGCCGCATAGATAATTAAAGGGCAATACCCTATAACTGATGACTGATGTGGTCACTAATTATGCGACAAATCACTGATTAAACTAATTCATCGATGTACTTAGCAAAATATTATAATTTTGATAAATACATGCTGATTTCTAAAGATATAGGCAATGAACACACTGAAGTCTTTAAAATGGAATCTCACTTGATAATACTTATGCACAATAGGAAACGGTAGACTAGGTCCCATTTTTGCTTAAGAAATGTAGTTATAGGCAAATGTAGTTAGTAAACAACACTCACTCCCATAATTTGTAACTTTATGAAAATTGATTAATAAAAAGCGCATCCATGATTCAAAAAATTCAATATAAGATAAGTTACAATAAAATGATTTGAAGACCAAATAAGTTAGGGTCATTGAACTCAAAATGAAAATAGTTGGAGCAAAATAGAACAAAATGAAATAATTGAGGTGATAAGGAAAAGACTTTAAAGGATATAAATGAAATATGGGTTTTTGATGTTTCTGAAATGAATAATCGAAGGTTTAATGCCAAGAGGGTGTTGTGAGGTTCAGGAATGCTCATATAACCTTAGCTTGTGTGATTAACCTCTTCGCATCTCCAATTTCATTTCCATTCCCATTTAACTCGATTTTTCACCACAAGTTAGCTTCTCTACAAAATGAAAGTTGTTGAACTCACTAAAATTTGTAATTTATTTGCAATATCCATGATTATGCAAAGACTCCTGAAAATATTTCCAAATGCCATGCTTTCTTTCTTCCCTCATATTATCGCTTGAAGGTCTAGTTTAGAAAATCTATATCTTTCACCCCCGACCTCCAATTGAGCCCTAAACACCCAACATGAAAAGTTTCAGAAGGCCTACAATACTTTAATTCATAGTGCAAAACCCAATTACCACAAGACGGCAACTAAAATTGAGCTGAAACACAACAATGCACAGCTTGGATCTGTCATGCGCAGTCTTAGAAAAATGACCATAACTTTTATGACACAACTCAAAATGAAGTGTTTCAAAAGGAATTTGAAATGTAACTCATGGATATATATACTCACCAAAAATCACAATTTTTTGATGGGTCAAACAGTACCAGTTTTATCGCAAAGTGACCCCTATTTCAAGTCTGTTCACGACCCTACTGTTTTTGTTTTCCCCCTTCTTTTCATATAATTCCCCATCTAAAATCACTTTAAAATCATTTAACAAATACTTGTTCCTTATCATCACCTTACAAAACCATATTACTCAAATTTACTCCATAATCATCTACATCAAATTTTCAGTTTTTCTCTTTTTCAAAATCACTCAAAACACATCCATAAGCTTACTTATTTGCATAAATGAGCAAAATGACCTTTTATAATCAATTGGGGAAATTTTAATAATCCAACGTTTTATACAAAATCATCTTAAGTGATTTCCTAAATTAAACAACACATCCAAGATTCATTTCTTTATCCAATTATACTTAAATAATATACTTGATGCTAGAAATAAATCAACCGCTGCTTGATCTCCAAAACCCTAACTCATGACCAACTTATGTTTGCATTTAAACTCATCCGAACTCAACATAAACATCATGATATCCATTACTAATGCCAAAGATCACAAAATCAAATACAAAACAATCCGAATCCATCACTTCAAACTTAAGCCTGCATGATCACGAAAAACCTCAACCCTTACTTGCTTTCAAGCTCAACCAACAATTGAAATGTCAAAATAATACTTTTTTTATATCAAGGTAACATGATCCATAATCAAATCCAGCAACAAAACCCGAAATTCAACATGAACAGCTTAGGCTTTACCTCACTTTAAGCTTAGATGTTGAGGGATGGAGGTGGTGTTTGATGTTTGTGAGAGCTGTGGGTGGTGGGTGGTGGTTGATGGGGTGGTGCCCGGTGGCTGAAAGTGGCTAGTGGTAGCAGCTAGTGGCGGCAGCCACCTAATTCAGTAGTAGCACCGAGGGGAGAGAAAGAGAAAGAATTGAGAAGGGAAAAGGAATGCCTAGCATAGTTGCTTAAGATGTCTTTGAGCTTATCTTATAAGCTTGGCAATATCTTCCCATCCAAAATACCGTTTTGCTAATTAAAATTAGGTACAAATCATGATGAACAACCTAATTTAATTACCCAAAATTTTCGGGCCAAAATGGATTGGGCCACAATTCAGCGCAATTTAATTGGCTCAAACTTGATGAACTTAAGCCCAAATTTCTGCGTGGTTAAAAATTAAATTCTTGTTACACTATGAAAAATAATCATATTTATCGAGGCTAATATTGTTTCACCCAAAATTGTTACGATAAATGAAACTCGAATTGCAAAGTGGGACCCAAAATGAATTCTCCCAACCGGAATGATTAAATGAGATAAATAAATGTGCAAAATTAATAGCATTACTTAATTAAATGAATAAACATGACTTACGGTCGTGCTATTACAGCCTTTTCCCCTTAAAGAGTTTCGTCCTTAAAACTTATGAGCTTTGACCAATGATACAAGTTTATCTCAAATAGATTTGTGTACTTGGATAGCATCTCATCCTCAGTTTCTAATTGTGGCTTCTGATGAGGTATGATTTGCCTAATATACTTTGACTAAGGGTATCTACTTGATACGTAGCTACTTAATTTTGCAATCTAGTATCTGGACTGAGTGCTCTTCATACACTAGATCTATAGTAACTTCGATGGTTTTAGATACTATAGCATGGTCAGCATTTGGAATGTATTTCCTGAGATGTGAGATGTGAGACAAGTTATGTACATGTTTGCGCTATATAGGCAGATCTGGTCGACAAGCTATGGGATTCAATCTTTCAATAAACTTGTACAGTCCAATAGATCTCGGCCTTAATTTAGCTCGTAGTTTAACCTCCTTATACTTTAGTTGGCAAAACTTTTTGAAGAACCTTATCATCTCCTAGAAACTGCAGGGATCTCTTTCTTTTATCAACATATCTTTTCTGGTGATTTCAATAGTCTGTTTTGAAGAGTCTTCTGATGTATGTCACCCATTGAATGTTGAAGAAAATCTTCATGACCCAAAAGATGATTTTGTTGTCAATGTCTACGTCAATTTACGCTGGTGTTTCATGTAAATTTCTCTACTAGTATTTTCACATCATCGACCATCGGGAGCACCATGCTTTCTTTAAATGCAAATGTTGGTCCTAGTTACAAAGGGAATGAGATGAATGTAAACTGCAATTCACTTTAAGTTAAAATAGTGAATGAGATCAATGTAAAATGTAATCGCTAGTTATTATGTGATAGTGAAACCCCTTGATGTTGTTACGATCTATGGATAGTGTACACCTGCGAAGCCGGTCGAGGTACCTGACCTGAAGCTGCGCGGGTAACTGAAGGGCAATGCCCTATAACTAATGACTGATGAGGTCACTAATTATGTGACAAATCATGAATGAACTAATTCATTGATGTACTTACCAAAATAGTATAATTTTGACAAATACATGCTGATTTTTAAAGATATAGGCAATGAACATGCCTGAACTCTTTAAAAGGCAATTTCACTTGACAATACTTATGCACAATGAGAAACGATAGACTAGGCCTTGTTTTTGCTTAAGAAATGCGGTTATAGGTAAATGCAATTAGTAAACAACTTTCACTCCCATAATTTGTAACTTTATGGAAATTGATAAATAAAAAGGGCATCCATGATTCAAGCAATTCAATATAAGATAAGTTACACTAAAATGATTTGAAAACCAAATAAGTTAGGGTCATTGGACTCGAAATGAAACAAGTTGGAGCAAAATAGAACAAAATGAAATAATTGAGGTGATAATGAAAAGACTTTAATGAATATAAATTAAAAATGGGTTTTTGACATTTCTGAAATGAATAATAGAAGGTTTAATGCCATGAGGGTGCCGTGAGGATCAGGAATGCTCAAATAACTTTAGCTTGTGTCATTAACCTCTTCACTTCTTCAATTTCATTTGCATGCCCATTTATCTCGGTTTTCCAACCCATATGAGCTTCTATACAAAATGGATGTTGTTGAACTCACTAAACTTTGTAATTTATTTGCAATATCCGTAATTATTTAGAGACTCTTGAAAATATTTTCAAATGCCATGATTTCTTTCTTCCCTCATATTACCATTTGAATGTCTACTTTAGAAAATTCATATCTTTCACCCCCGACCTCCAATTGAGCTATAAAATGCCAATATGAAAAGCTTACAAAATCATACAATACTTTCATTCATACTGCAAAACCGAATTACCACAACATGACCCCTAAAATTGAGCTGAAACACAACTGTTCACAGCTTAAATCTATCACGTGTAGTCTTAGCAAAACGACCACAACGTTTTCCACAAAACTCGGAATGAAGTGATTCAAAGTAAATTTGCAAGATAACGCATAAAATATCTACCCACCAAAAATCACAATTTTTTGATGGGGCAAACAGTAGCAATTTAATTGCAAAGTGAACCCTATTTCAGGTTTGTTGATGGCCCTAATGTTCTTGTTTTCCCCCTAATTTTCACATAATTCACCATCTAAAATCACTCCTTAAAATCATTTAACAAATCCTTGTTCCTTAGCATCACCTTACAAAGCCAAATTACTCAAATTTATTCCATAGTCATCGACATCAAAATTTCAATTCTTCTTTTTTTCAAAATCACTCAAAACACATCCCTAAACTTATTTATTTGCACAAATGAGCAAAATGACCTTTCATAACAAATTGAAGAAATTTCAATAATCTAACCCTTTATACAAAATCATCTCAAGTGATTTCCTAAGTAAAACAACACATCCAAGATTCATTTATTTATCCAATTATACATAAATAATATACTTGATGCTAGAAATAAATCAACTGATGCTTGATCACCAAAACCGTAACTTATGACCAACTTATTCTTACATTTAAAGTCATCGAAAACCAACATAAACACCATGATACCCATTACTAATGTCAAAGATTACAAAATCAAATACAAAACAATCCAAATCCATCACTTCAAACTTAAGCTTGCATGATCATGAACAACCTCAACCTTTACATGCTTTCAAGCTTAATGAACAATTAAAACATCAAAATAACACTTGTTTATATCAAGGTAACATGATCCATAATCAAATTCAGTAGCAAAACCAAAAAATCAACATGATCAGGTTAGGATTTATCTCACTTTAAGCTTGGATGTTGAGAGATGGAGGTGGTGTTTGATGTTTGTGAGAGTTGTGGGTGCTAGCTTGCGGTTGATGGGGTGGTGACCAATGGTCGAAAGTGGCTAGTGGCAGCAGCTAGTGGCGGCAGCCAGCTAATTCAGCTGTAGCACCGAGGGGAAAGAAATAGTAAGGATTAAGAAAGGAAGAGGAATGTGTAGCTTAGGCCCTGTTCTTTTCAGTGGGAAATGAGGGGTGTTGAATGGGTGATTGTGGGAAAGGGGGGGAAGGAGTGGGTGAGTGTGGTTTTTTTTTTTAAGTGTGGGAAAAAGTGGGTGAATGTGGGTGAAAGTTGGTGAGTGTGGGTGAAAGTTAAAAATAGTTGAATGAAGTTGAAGTATTAGTTATCAATATTTTTTTTGTTTTATAATGTAATAATTTTATTGTCATATTAATTAATGATGATGAAGTTTTTTTGGCTTTGTTTATTATGTTCTGTTCTGTTTTATTTTGTTTACTTTTTATTTTTGTGTTTTTGTATTTGTATTTTTTACTATTTATA